>QXTE01000041.1:7723703-7950385 GCA_003942145.1 Platysternon megacephalum
ATTGTTAAACAGATACCTCCTTGCACTATTTCTGTAGTTAGAAAATGTCATGTCTACTTTACAGTCCCTATTCTGATCATATTGCCTGATAAGGAATCAGATAAAATTACAGCTGCAGCTGGTCGCACATCTCTTACCCAGGTAAGTGCCAACATTATCCCCATTAGTTCAGCTGTCAGAATGATAATTCAATAGCCTTTTAAACTTCTGGATTCCAACACTAGGAACTCAGAAGGCTGCTCCACTCTACCAGTGCTGTCATCTTTTGATCCATCTGTATAGACTTGGCAAAGCTGGCTCCAATTTTCATCAATACATTCAGATATTTCAATGGTCATCGTGTGTGGGTTTTTTCCTTCCCTTGTTTTGGTCCCCATACTATTCCAAATTCACCAAGGGGGGAAAATAACTGTCCAGTTGTAATTTGATTTCCCATGGCTAAGTCATTTTTGTTATCCCAATTTTTTCTTTGTTACCTATCTCCTTTACCCCTTTTTCGACGCTGATAGTCGGAGGCAATCCATACCATTTTGTCTACTAAGCGCCCAGCAATCCTCATAAATCTGTTGTGTGTTTCTGTTTTCAAGAATCCCTTTTACCTTTGTCCAAAAGGTTAGATCTAATAGTTTCATCCTTAGATTTATAGGTGCTTCTCCAGCGGCTATTTGCAGCACACACCCTGGTGTTATCAGTTTGCCACCTTCCAATTGCAGCACTTGATCCTGGAGCACTTCTAAGTTTCTACAGGATGGTCTACACTACACAGTTAGGTCGACATAAAGCAGCTTATGTCAACCCAATTATCTCCACGTCTACACTACAGCCTTCCTCCTGCTGATGTAAATACCCTACTACACCGACACCATAACTCCACCTCCACGAGAGTTGAAAGGCTTATGTCTGTTTAGTTAGAGTGACGCAGTGTCTGTGTAGACACTGTGTCCCTTACATTGGCTGTTAGCTGTCTTGTCAAGTTCCAGCAGAAAAATTCCTTATTCACCAAAACATTTTCCCTTTTATTCCAATTGTGGCTAGTTTATATAGGAGGCTGTCCCTCCATAGCATGTCATATGCTTTTTCAATGTCCAGGACGACTTCTTATAAAGTTTTTAATCTTTATGCTTTTTTGTATCTTCATTTCTAATCTCCCTATATGGTCAACCATCCATCTTCCTTTTCTGAAACCACTTGGTACCTCAGTTATATTTTGCTCCAAGTATTCCACTAGTCTTACATTTATCTTTTTCCCATGATTTTCCCCACACACGATGTGAGGGCAAAGTACTGTCAGTGTTGATGGGAACTTTTCTACTAGCCCTTACATATATGTACCTGAGATTTGGTGTTTTGGCAAGTTCCAAGTTTTTGCACAGTTGAACTGTTGGGAACCAGTAGGTCCTCGAGATGTCACATGCATATTGGGAGCACATCACAGGAAATGATGCTGGCACAAAGGAAACCAATTTTCTACATAATTCACATAAAACACATTGTTTACTCTTAAAAGTAATCCATTAAATTTGCCTGAAAACAAACAGGAATAACATAAGCATCACTAACAGGAAGCTCTATTTATTGGATTGTATATCGTTAGAGAGATAAGAAGATTTATTTTACTACCGAGTCCATCTCACTGTGAAGGGAAAATATATTCTCCCAACAGACTGTGTATTATTTAATTGATGTCACACTTTATCTTAACCCAGCCAAGTATGGAAAGTTTGCAAGCCTAGTGGCACATGAAATTCTCCTAGCATTCCCAGTTTTCATTTATTCTGTGGATAGTTTTGAATTTTGTTGGTGCCTTCTCAGATTTCTTCTTAAAAAAACAAAAACAAAAAACAACAACCCTGTGACGGTGTCATCACAGCCATCATCCATTTTAAAAACCTTTTACCAGAACTGGTTTGATACATCAGCCACACTCCAGCAGGTTCAGATAATGTGCAAAAAATAGCACCTATGTGAACCTTCCACCTTGCATTGCTTTTTACACCGTTTCCTTCATTTTAATTGGTAACGGAATAATGAAGAAAGGGAAGAGATGCTGATAAGTGAACTACAGACTGAAATAGTTTTAAACTTGAGGTTTAGTTAACTCTGGACATGCAATGTGTGCCCAGATTTTCAAGGTTAATATACTGTGCTTTTTGAACGGCAATTGTATAGTCATAGGAGTAAAACCTTCCCCCACTATAGTGAGAGTAGCTGGGCTGTACAGAGAGAAACAAGCTTTCTCCTTGGATAGGTGAAATAGGGACCCTGCCCCACCAACCCAGAGAATCCACGCAGTTCCACTGTAAGTGGGGGCTTCTAAGAGAAGAGGGAACTCAGGTTCAGCACTAGCAAGTGGGTGAGGGGAACTTGCTTATTCCACCATCTCACGAAAGGCATTTGGCAATGGTGCCCAGGCAAACAGGAAGCATAATCCATCCAAATAAAATAGCAACCCAACTTGGAATGAAATGTTTATAATTTTCTGTTTCATTATCAGCTCCTGCCACAGCAGATCATCAGTGTGGCTTTAGAGTTCCCAGTAGAATAATAATGAAATCAAGGCCGTATCTTCCACACATTACCACTGACAATTAAACATCAATAAATATGAACCAACTTCCATTGAACATCCTCAGCACAGAGAGTGCTGTCGAAAACAAGCACTATGCAAATGCTCCTTCGGCTATTGTGACAAAGGTTTGCTATTTCTCTTCCCAAGGAAAAGCGGTCCCCAGCATCACGGGCATGCAATTGTGATTTATAGAAGATGGATCCTACACTACAAAGCATCACAGGATGCCTCACAGAGAGAGGCAGCGTAGGTTGGAGTAGACGGCTTTACAGAATTTGGTGTTGAAATATGGTATTGAACTTGCGTAGTCCAAAAGGGGGGGGGGGAGGAGAGATAAGGGCAGAAGGAAAAAACAAGCTGACACTAAAAAGCAATAGTGCTGCAAGTAATTGTTCTTAAGATCAGAGAGAGTCCTATAAATTTTGAGAAGACAGAAAAACATGCCTTTGGGGAAGGGAGGGGCAGGGCAGTTGTTCCAAGGACACCTGATTCTCTCTGGTCCCATTCAGCACAACTCCCACCACCATGAGAGATCCCCCACCCCCCCAATATCCCCAGTCCCAAACCAGTCAGTCATTTCCCCCTCTCCTATTACATACTGTTCTCAGTTTCATGCAGCACAGCCACAGTCCCACTTTGGCTGGAGGGGTGTGCTCATAGGACCAAATCCTCAACTGGGGTGAACTGCCAGTGCTGCTGTATCTCTGGGATACTGCCCCCTCTTAACAACCCATCCTGGAACACAGCTTAGTGTCAGGGCTAACTACCAAACCGAGAAAACACATCAGCCTTTTGAACAAAATAAAAGGTTAGCGTGCAAGCTGAATGACTGTACAAGCTGTCCACTGAACAGCCTGGGGAAG
Source organism: Platysternon megacephalum (assembly GCA_003942145.1). Classification (NCBI taxonomy): domain Eukaryota; kingdom Metazoa; phylum Chordata; order Testudines; family Platysternidae; genus Platysternon; species Platysternon megacephalum. The sequence continues at coordinate 7,727,136 of QXTE01000041.1, forward strand.
AGGTGCCATAGAGATAAGAGCTAAATAACTCTCAGCACATGTTAGGTGTGATAGCAGCAATCTGGCAATAATTCATTGCTGCACTCTGAATCCCCAGAATATATCCAAGGCAATGAATCAGAGATGGAATAAATCAGTGGTTGTCCTGGACAAGAAATGAAATATGCTGTTGGGGTTCCATAAATGGAAGAAAATAAAAGAAAGAAAGAAAGAAAGAAAGAAAGAAAGAAAGAAAGAAAGAGCCACAACTGCATCCCTCTGCTCTAAAGTGTCCTGATCTGACTATCATCCTGAATCTCAAAAGCAACTTTCACTTTTATTTATATCAAACACCCCTTACAAAAAGTACCATACTATTTCATTTTAGCATAATGATCTAAAACACAACAGCGGACAATAGTGATACTGTAGTGGTTTTTGGAATGACTGGAGAATGCTGTAGTACTTGCATGTAAAATAATGTCTTCCAAAAATAGTGTAAAGTTTTGTTTGTTTTACCCCGGCACATATATACCTTTTTATTTGCTTGGTCCCTACACTGTATTGGCATATCAATGTAGAAGCATCCACAACAATGAGCTAATGTTGGAATATGAGAAGAACAATCAAGGTCCACTTTCCCCATCCTGACTGTTTAACCATGTTTGCCAAAACAATTTTGAAACCACATCAGCCAGCATGGTTTGAATGCCACTCTCCCCAGAGCACATATTTCTTCCAGCTCCTCTCCGAACATAACGGTTTTAATGCCAGACAGAACAAACAACAGGTGGTGTTACTTTTGCTGCCCGTCTCTTGCTCATCTACATCCTCTTTACGGAGAAGGGTACAGAAACAGAACATAACTGACATGTAAGAAGCGTAAGTGCTCTCGTAAGTGCACTGGGCCAGTTTCTGCCGTTCTGATTCTCCTCTCTTCTCCCACTAGTGACATCAATAGCTATTTCTGTTCTCACATCAGTGTAAATTGGAGTAATTCCATTGAACTCCAGAAAGTTAAAACAGAGTAAAATCAATGTGAAAGGAGAAGCAGATCCTGCATCTGTTAACACTGGTGTAAAGCCAATGGAATTATTTCAGTAGAATTATTCTGGCTTTTCACCACGTTGCTGAAATAAGAATTTGGCCCAATCAGTCTGCCACAGAGGAAGATTACTACTCCTCGATCACCTTCCCTATACTTGCACATCTATTCTAATCAATCCCCTATCCCATCATCACGATTTGCCCCTCAAAAAGGCAGATTAACTAGCCAAGATGGAATGCTTCTGTTTCAGATATGAAAAGCTGCGTGCATGCCATGGAAGTTTCGTCTGCCAGTACTAAGAGCACTAGTTACTTGGAGTTCAGAGGAATCCATTAGAGAATAGATAGAATGCAGTTAATGGATCTCAGGGAAGAGTGCTGCTAAATGCAGATGTGTTCTTTGTGTCACATCACCCATTTTTCAGTTACCAGTCTACCAGATCAGTCACCTGTCTGCACGTATTTAGTTACCACATACTTCCACACAGGATGCCTGGATCAACACAAGGCCCTTTTTATAAAGGTTGGTTTTATTCAGAAGAGAAAATGCAACACAAATGCACTTTCTTCAGTCACACAACCTCTCTCATAGGGTTCCTTCAAAATGACTGTTCGGCCCAAACCCTAGATCCACTCTAGAGAGCTACTTCCTTCTCCATTATGTCTGAGTGGGATAAGAAGCTACCTGCAACATGAATTCAGTAAAGCCAGCCAATATTTCCCTGCAGGAAACAGGGTGGCTTTTGTTGGGACACACTGCCAGCCTATTTCGCTATGGTATGCAGTTACTATGGGTACTTTGAAGATAACTGGTGAATAATCTGTTGCAATTCTATTTCTAGTATCTCCAATGAAAATGTTGTAGTAGAATAAGGCATATTTTGTTGATTTTATTAAATTCACATACAGGGAGAGTGCATTTCACTTGGTGTGTGGGAAGCTACCAGCAGAAGAAAATGAAAAATATGTTTGCAAAGATTTATTTATATCCAAATTGCTTTTACCTGAGAGAAGTATAAAAGGTAATACTTTTATGTTCTCATAAAAATGAATTGTTTCTTGACAGAATGTGTGCAAATGACAGCTCATTTTATTACTAGAAAGCTATAATACACCAAGTGTACACTATATTATAAGAGAAATGGAAGGCTGACAGATGATTCAAGCCATTTGATTAGCTAAAATACAGTAGATCAATTCTCTAGAAAGGCCTTGTATAAAACCATTGAAACAATCAGCTTTAAAAAAAATCCCCATTTTCATTAGAGCATAACCAGAGCTAATTTGGTGCGAGGCCTTTAAAGGAGAAGAATGACTAGTTTGGGTTAATGGCCCCAGATGCTACTCCTCCAAGTCGAATAAGCTCCAGGGTTTCCCACTGGTGCTGCTTAATACTTTCCAACCACTTTGCCTCTCCAATGTTCTATTGTGAATTTTTCAGTCTGTCATTTTGAAAGCTTCTGTGCTGTCATGTTAGGAATCAGGTATGACATTCATTACCAAGCAATAAAGCCACAGTATTATGGAGTTAATATTCTCTCTTTCGGCTCTAAATTTGTAGTTGAAATGCTTCTCTATCATTGAACGGGGCACTGCCATTTGGAACAACCATTCTCTATCACAGGAGAGCCAAAAAAAACCCATCCAAGGCTGCAAGGATGGCTATGAGCAAGCTGAACCTCCGCCAGCCTCCAAAGTAGTTTTACAGCTACCAGACCAGCCAAGCGTACAACTACACACAGAGGCCTGAGAAGAGATCTGTCAGAAGACCCATATGTCACTGCTGGGAAACACAATTAAGAGCTTCATATCTAAACATTACAGTTGTCAGTACACCTCTTGAACTGTCGCAAGCGCTGGCTTTAAACAGGGAATCATTCAGAGCAGGAAGACAAAGTTTAGTTTTTTGAAAAAACGTCAACAACAAGAGAAGGCGGCAGAGGACAGGAAGTTAGAGGGAGGAGGGAAATATTGGAATCACATTAAAAAATATGTCTTTACTTTACATTATTATACAAATTAGATACATGTTTTTATGTCAATGTGCCTGAATATATCAGATAAGAATATGTAGAAACTGCAGATACTTAGTTGTTTCATCTCAAAGTTTTACTCAATACGTTACTATGAGAGACATACTATGTCAACGAGACATAATATCCTCCTAACAGAGCATAGGTTACATTTATATATTATACCGTAGTGTAGTCAGCACTTAGTACAGGGGCAATTTTGATTTGTTATGCCAAAAATCTCTTGACACTACTGGTATATTCTTAGAAATAAATATTTTGTTTGCTTATACATATATATTCACTTTAGCTTATACACAAAAATCCTACATTAAATGAACATTATTAATGGTGCAAAGCCAAGCAGTAAAACGTTGGGAAATGCCAGAATGAAGGTTGTCTATGCAACCTTAATTCAGCCCCCTTGTGCGCATATATTATAATACGGTCTTATTACATGATCAAACTATTTTTCCACAAGGACTCCTGATTCATTCAGTGCATGGGTTGGTGCTCAATTAATGAGCAGCTCATCAATATTTTGTTCTCCTTATTTTTCAATGTGTAGCCCCAGGCCTAGTTTTTGTGTGCACTGTTCAAATCCTGCCATGATGACAGGATGATTAACTTTCTCCTGGACTTTTCTACAGCCCTCATCACCATAGTATCTGAGTGTTTTGCAAACATTAATTAATCTTCACAAAACTGTTCTGAAGTGAACACGTGGTATTACCCCCATTATATACATGGGGAGTTAAGTTCAAAAGTACCCACTAATTTTGGGTGCTGCATCTGAGATTCCTAGGACCTGATTTTTCATTATATTTTTGCGTTATAGAGTCTTTATATATATTAAAGCACAGCTCCCATTGACTTCAGCTGCAGCAGAGAGTGCTCAGCACTTCTGCAAATCATATATCAGGGTCTCAAGTTAAGCACCCAGAAAATGAGTGCACAGTTAGTGACGAACCATGAAAAGTTTGGTTTAAGCAACTTACTAGCATCACATAGAAATTCAGCGAAAGGCAGACAGAATCCAATTCTCTACGGCAGCATTCAACAGCCTTAACCTTGAGACCGTCTTTTCTCTTCATGCAGTCCCCTGCCTTACCCACTATACACTTTTCCAATATCTGGCTACACATGATGCAGGGGTCCCACAGACAACAGCTTCCTTTACTAAACTTGTTCATTCCCATAACAAGTCCATCCTGAATAATGTCCTTTTAATACAGTCGTGTGTGTGTGCATACGATTTTTACTAGGTTTTCAAAAGCAAATTGGAAAAAAAATCCACCATGTGGCATCATACTGATACTCACATGGGTCATCTTGGACCCACCACTCAGTTCTCTGCCATTTGAGCTAATGGAGTAACTGGTAGCACTACTAGGTTGTCATTCTCTGTGTGGACCAATACCTGAAGGAGATGGGATACTTTGTCAGTGGGTTTCACAGATATTTGTTGACAGAAAACGAATGGTGAGCTTCAGGAATCACGGGTTCTATTCCAGGCTCTGGAGGAACGGACTGTAGTGGACATGGACACTTCTGTCCATTTCCCCCCAGAAACGATGCCTTCTAGTTCTACCTGTCCTCTCCAAGTTGTCCTTGTCCCAGTCCTCTCTATTCCCCACCCCTGGTTTCTCATTCCAATCCCAGTCTCCATGCCCAGCCATTCCCAGTTTCCCCCAATGTCAGAAATGGAGCTGACGTAACAAGATTATGAATACTGCAGGAATTGCTTTGTATAAATCAATTAATATTGATTTGTAATAACTGGATGTATCCTGCACTGGATCAGGTCACTGAGGGGAAGTTATTCTCTATAGTGTTGTAAGACCTTCCTGTGTCAATGTATTGATCTAACTTGTATTGGGGATAGTTGTCTCCAGTATGCTAGGAACTAGAGGTCAAAAGGGTCAAAAAGCCTCTCTAAAAGGGAGAACAGAGGGATTGTCCAGGTAGGGTCTGTGGAAAAATCTGAAGGAACTGGACTTTCCAGATCCAAGGAATGGTAAGCCATAGGGAAGACCTAGATACATGTGTAGTGTGCTTTATAGTTTTTAAGGTATGTTTTCTCTGAAATGCTTTTGAGTGATACTTTGCTTTAAGGAGGCTGTTTGGCATTAATCGGTCATTGCCCTGGGTGGAGTAGAAGCATAGAGTCTGAGCTCAAATCAGACCTGCTAGGGCTATCACAGTTGATACACAGGGAACTTCCACCCAGCACCTGGTATGAGGGTAGGAGAAATGTGTATTCCCCTCCCCTCTCCTCCCTCCCTGAAAAGAGGTGATGGGCCAAAGCCCAAGATCTAGATGGTATACACACAAAAGACCAGGAGATGTGAGAGTTACAGTTAGCTGATTAACAGTGACACCCCCAATCTCCTTCTCCCCAGTCTCCTTGCCAAGCCAGTGCCAGTTCCCCAGATTCCTCATTCAATCTCTCCTCCCCACTAGCTTCTAGTCCCAATCTCACTCCCAAGACTCCTTGTCCAGTTTCAGCATTCTCCCCTTCCCCACCCAGCTCTTTTCCCCAGTCTCCTTGCCAACCAGCCCCGATGTCCCCACCACCAGCTTCCTGACCCAGTTTCCCTCTTACCTGCCTGTCCCAAGCTCCTTCTCCCAATCTACTCCCTGCACTGCCTGCAGGTCCAGTTTTTGCCGCCACTGCATTCAAATCAGGAAGCTGCTTCTTCCATGCTGCTCTCAGTTCATGTGCCTGGACCTGGTCTCTGCACAAGGTACAGCAGCCCAGAGCTGCAATTGCAGGGGAATTAATCTCTAGGATAGACCATGCTGGTGTGGATGGAATCTTTGGGGGAATTTAGATGCTAAAACTAACTAGTCTATGAGCATGTGTGAACTGCAATTTTCCAAAGGCTTATAACTTGGTTACATTTGGACAGATTTTTTGTATGGGGTCAGCAAAAGGCCCATACCTGGCACAAAGGTCACCCGCTACCAAAATCAAGTCCCTGCTCCAGAACCTATGGGTTCTAGAAAGCAAGACAGATCTCCACTTGAGTTGACAGTCCAAGCATGCAAAGCCACCAGTTTTCACACTGTGAAAATGGTTCTTTACAATTTGCTCAAGTGTGACACTTTTCAGTTTGCTTACTGATAGGAATAGTAAAGTTCTCTCCCTCCCTCCTAATACAGATATAGAAATAGATATAAATGTAGATACTGTAATCTTAGGCTGTATTTGTAGATGTAAAGGAAGAGATTAGATCAAAACTATTTTTCTCATATTTTTCCCATTAAGTTTATTTTGCGCATTAGATAGTATGTTGGGTCTATTCAGTTTCACTATCGCTGACTTCCCCCATTGTTTCTGTGAATCATTCACATAGCAAAAGAGAAGAGGAAGATAAAAAATGAGGTTCCAAAAATTACAAACACCTGCAGAGGGACTGAAGAGCAGCTGTAGACCTGAAATTACTTTTAACTCATATTTTAAAACTGGCTAGATATCAAGATCATGGTGTCCTCTTAATTTTTGTGAATGTGATCCAAGTGGGACTTTGACATTGTCAGGAAAATGTTGCTGTTTTCATGCTGATCATGACATTCCACGACAATACAGGTGTCTGCTGTATGATGTCATTTAAAAATACCACTGTTTTAAATCCTCTGGATCTGCCAGCCAGCCTATATGGAGGCTACTTTCTTTTGATCATAGGATCAAGCAGCCCTTAGCAAAGCTACAGTGGTAATATCTGGAAAATGATAAATGAAGATTTTTCTCAGTTTTTACAGCTTCTTTCCTTTATACAATGAATGCTTTAAAATTTCATTACTTCAAACATCACTGTCAGGCACACCTTCCTGTGGTCCTAGAAACATTTACAATTTGACTCCCCCCTCCCCCCCATTATTTGATTCCTGCAATATGGTTAGCAAGTGGAGGTCCTAATCCTGCAAACACCTAATCGTGTTTGCGTGACTTTATTCATGCACTGTTTGCAGGATAAAGGCCACAGTGTTCATCAAAAACTAGGAAATGTGCAATGTTTGAGGCAAGAGTGTAGCGCAAGTATAATCTCTGTCATTCATTAAGGGCTTTATACTGTCACCCATCACTGTAGTATCTGAGAGCCTTCCATGTAGGACCAATAATGTTCTTCATGGAGTCTCATCGTTTCATGGGTAAAACAATCTGCTTAGGGTAGGGTTTTAAAGTGTTTCCTACAGGATCTTTCCTATAGTTAAGTGGGCTTCAGCATTAATATTTCCTTGTGCTGAAAATCATCTATTTTAGGTCACAAACTTATGTGACTATTAGCCAAAGTCTACATTTTGATCAACTAAGGTTACAGTGCAGCAAACTGATGATGTGGCTGGACCCCTATTCCTGTGCACAATTGCAGTGAACTCAGCAGAGCTCCTCATGAGGACAGGGCTCCACCCCTGTGAATGGATCAAGGCCTATAAGTATGATCCGCTAGAAAGGCACAACTGCACCTCTGTTTTAGATCACATTCCCTTGTTTACAGCCAACTTCCTTGTGTGTTGTAAGCCACAAAGGGTATGTCCATACTGCAAACAAACAGTCACAGCTGGCCCATGTCAGCTGACTGGGTCCTGGAGGACTCAGGCTATGAGGCTGTTTAACTGGGGTGGAGACAGAGCTGAAGCCCATGCTCTTGGACCCCATGAGGGAGGGGCCCATGCTCTAGCAGGAGTCCTTACATCTACATTGCAATTAAACTGCCCTGCAGCTTGAGCCCAAGTCAGCTGCGTGCACTTAATTCAGTGTAGACATACCCAGATATACAAATGCCTGTGCTCTACATATGGCTACAGATATTCATTCTCAGCAGCATTCAGAAGACTTTTCATAATATTTTGCAAATGCATGTCTAGAAACTTATTAGCAAGGGTTCCTTGTGTTCACATCCTACATACATTAAACATTTTGTTTGAACTCTGTAGCAATTACTCTTTTTTAATATAAATGTTCACATTGCTTAATGGAACTGAATAAGTCCTGTCTAGTGACTGATTTTAGCACTGTGGTTTCCCTGTAATTTTCTGGTCGTGTGTTTGCATTGAAATGTCTAACATTTTTCCATCTTCAGAGTTTTGTTCATTTAAATGTATAATCTTAATGTTAACTTCAGGGAACTAGGTTAATGTAATGTCTTTTTTGTTTGTTTGTTTGTTTGTTTAAAAGAGGAAGAAAGAAACTCCCTGTGCTTAATAGCATGTTTAAATATGTTAGCATTTAAATGGTCCCAATTAGACCTCAATGTTTGCACCTCATAGTGGTAAATGGCTTGAGGGAAGGGTAAATCCCTACCTTTATTGCTGCAAGACTGGGTTAACAGGACACCAGCACACTGATTTACATAGTGATGGCACTATCTTCATGTTGATAAAAACAAAGTGGTGGTGGGGGGGAAGAGAATGGCATCTTAGAATTTGCTGAAAAATGTGTGCAGAAATGGCAGCAAGATGCTAATACCGAGGAAGTCAATTTTTTCCTCACACATGATCATGATTTCATAGGTTACATGATCCCCTAAGTCTGAATGCCTGTAGAACATAGGCCACAGAAAGTCAACCAGTAATTCTTGTGATGAAGGGAATTATGCTTCCTAACATTTTTAATGTTAAGTTTCATTTTTGGATGATTTTGCTGTATATGTTGCAACAAGACATTTGCAATCTTCCTCAGGCAAAGATCCCAGTGGTCCTCCTTAATTCATTCTGTCTTTCTCCCCCACCAAAAGCTGGATAAATATGCACTTCTCCCAGACTCCAAGTGAACTCATAAAGCAGGTGCATGGAAGAAGTTCATTAGGTTTTACTAAAATCTTGAGAAGCCTATTATGTATGTATGGTCATATGTAAAATTTTACTTTTATATTTTTAATGCACCACCAAAACCACCCTGCAGACAAGTCCTTCCTCCTGGTAGTTTAGCCATATGCAGATTCCTGAGGCCAAGATTTTTGAAAAATAGGACTCTGAAGTTAGCTTTGTAAATAAGTGGCTTGATTTTAAGAGTGCTGCTGAGCATCCAATAACTCCTCACTGACTTTTGAAAGTCAGAGTACTTATTTTGTTAAGTGCCTAGATATGGATTTGGTTCCCTAACTTTAGCCTCTTATCTTTTTTTTTTTTTTTTAAATGTTGGCCCCAATCATTTTTCAAGTACTTATAAGGGAAAAAAATATATATTCTCAACTTTTAAAAAAGTGTATTTTCCTATCCCACTTCACCGTCAACATGGTGGACAGGATTTTATTCAAGGTCAAGAACAAAACCAAACAAAACCAAACAACCAACATGCTAAACACATAAGTTGAGTCCAAGCAGGGAACATTTCCAGAAGGAGAATATTTGAATATGTCACGAGAATATAAATACCAGGTAATAATAAAAAAAATGTTTACTATTGCTATAAAATAGAAAGAGATATTTAAAGTATATATCAGTCAATATATAAAATCTGATTTTAAAATTGCATATTTAAAATATACTAAAATACAAGAACTGTTCTGTCAACATAAGACAAAGCAAAGGGACCCCCAGGGCTGCCGAACCCGGTCCCTCCACCATCCACCACCTATCCTGAAGGACGAACCGTCACTCTCACAGACCTTGGGAGACAGGCCAGTCCTCACCTACAGACAGCCCCCCAACCTGAAACAAATACTCACCAGCAACTATACACCACGCAACAAAAACACCAACCTAGGAACCAAACCCTGCTACAAACCCCGGTGCCAACTCTGTCCACATATCTATTCAAGGGACACCATCATAGGACCTAACCACATCAGCCACACCATCCGGGGCTCGTTCACCTGCACATATACCAATGTGTTATATGCCATCATGTGCCAGCAATGCCCCTCTGCCATGTACATTGGCCAAACCAGACAATCTCTAGGCAAAAGAATAAATGGACACAAATCTGGCAGCAGGAATCAGAACATTCAAAAACCAGTAGGAGAACACTTCAATCTCCCTGGTCACTCAATAGCAGACCTAAAAGTCGCAATTCTTCAACAAAAAAATCTTCAGACTCCAACGTGAAACTGCAGAACTGGATTTAATTTGCCAGCTGGATACCATCAGATTGGGCCTGAATAAAGGCTGGGAGTGGTTGGGTCACTACAAAACCTAAACTTAAATTTCCCCAATACTAATTTCTCCCTACTGTTACTCACACCTTCTTGTCAACTGTCTGTAATGGGCCACTCTCTTACCACTTCAAAAGAGAAGTTTCCCTCCCTTGGTATCCTGCTGTTAATTGATTTCATCTTGTTAGACTGACCTCACACTTGGTAAGGCAACCCCCATCCTTTCATGTATTTATACCTGCTCCTGTATTTTTCACTGCATGCATCTGATGAAGTGGGCTCTAGCCCACGAAAGCTTATGCCCAAATAAATGTGTTAGTCTTTAAGGTGCTCCTCATTTTTTTCACCATCAGAAGGATACCCACACTCATACATTTGTCCAGCTCCCAACTCCTATTGAGAGGCTGTTCTTTAAACTCATCCCTTTGATGGTTAGAAACCTTTTTCTTATTTCCAGCCTGAATTTGTTATTGACCAGTTTATACCCATTTGTTCTTGTGCTTTGTCCTTTAGCATAAATAACGCCTACATTCTTAACTCTTCTTCTCTGGTATTTATACCCTGGTGTATTTATAAAGAATAATCGCATCCCTTCCTCACTCTAATTTTTGCATGACTAAATAAGTCAAGCTTTTCCAGTCTGCTCTCATAAGATAGGCCCTCCATGCCCCTGATCATCCTAGTAGCTCATCTCTGCACAGGTTCCAGCTTGGATTCATCTTTCTTGAACATGGGTAATGAGAATTGTACACAATATTCCAAATGAGGTCTTACCAGTATCTTGCACAACAGCATTAATATTTTGCTATTTCTACTGAAAATGCCTTACCTGATATGTCCTAGAACCGCATTTGCCTTTTTTTTACAACTTCTTCACATGGAGCTCAAAAGATTTTTGTCACATGCAATTGTATGTGAAACATTTATTTTGAAAGTCAGTGGATCAGATCCAAACACACTGAACATCTAACTGCTGACAGAATATGAATTCTGTGGCCTAAGCCCATCTGTGCTCATGGGATTTTATATCTAATGATTCTTTTGGTGCCTGGCTGCAACGTGCTGCAACAAATGTGATGGCAGCTACGAAAGAAAAACGATCATACTCTTAATTGAACAAACAAAGAGCTGTTGGTGACACCAATTAATAAGTGTCACTAGACAATTTTACCAACTGTGGACTACGAAAGCAAATACATTATCTAATTGATGGTGTGCAGGGCAGAGTGCACACACCCTATGCAGTAGTTGGCAGAGAAAGCGTTAACCCCCGCTTCCCAAGAAGCTGAAATTCTATAACCACATGCCCCCAAAGCAGGCACTTCCTAGGATCAAGCCAAGATGGGAGTAAGGCTGCCACAATGGAAATAAGGCTCGTCGTTGTAGGAAGTTGGGCCACACTCAGGCTCAAGAGCCTGATGCTGCAACATGCTCAGAGCCTCCTGAGAGATGCACAGTGCTCTCAGCTCTTTTATGCACCCAAGACTATGAGGTGAGTAATCGTGTGCTATAAGATTGACATGCTGTGATAACACTTCACTGAGTCTCTACTTGTGGGAAATGGGAAAAAACTTTCTTCCCAACTCTCTGATAAGAAAGGGAAGGTCAAAGAGGGTAACACAGTGGCCATCATTATAAAAACCAATCAACATTTCCCATATAGTGATATGAGATTCCACAGTATTTTTTTTCTTTTGTATTTGTAAGAGGAAATAAGGTACAAGAGATCAGAGACCACAGTGTAGTAACTCTTGGTAAAATATTGACCTTGTAAATGGTAGCCAATAAAGAGAGAAAATGTGGGGGAGTGGGGGAGGAAGTGTTGGGAAAAGAGTTGAGAGTGATAGTAATGTGAGAAGACAGAAATATGTAATGAGATGGAAGAGATACATAGATCATTTGATTAGAGCAGGTGATCTCCTTAATTTCTGCTCATTCTGCTTTTCCATTAACGATTAACTAGAAGAACTAGGATAGAGAGTGCCCTACGGGTTCTTATAATGTGCATATCATGAGGAAGTGCAGTGTAACTTCTTTGTGATAAAATGGACAGATGGGTCTGTCATCTATGTCTATCTTCCAATTTAGTAGGTATAAAAGATTTTACAACATAAGGCATCATAGTTCTTACTTTTAATAAACGTATGGTAATAATCAGAGAACAATACCTTTTTAAAGTTACTTTAAAGGACAGAGGCAAGGCATAACTTAATAGTGGGGGATGACATTTTGAACGCACTCCCCACAAAAAAAAGAAATAGAAATAAAAATAAACCCTAGCATAAATGCGGCGGCACGTGACTCTCCCCCCCCGCCACACACGTCGCCTCTGTTAAAAGGAAATAAAAGTATTTTTAAATTAACCTGAAGAAAATGGGTTCAAATAGATGATTATATATCAGTCTGTAAATGCAATACAATTGAGCTTGTCCGTCTAGTTTATGATTGCATACAAAAATGACCTCAGGATGATTAATGGCTGTAATAACTGTTTAACTGAAAAAATCATCATCATAGGGAAAAAAGACTAAATAAAATCCAGAGCTTCACACTTAAAGAGTTAGCTCTTTTCTTGCAATAGAATTGAGGATTATTTTCTGAGATGTGAAGTACAGATTCATAATTAAAGGTTTTATAATCTAGTAATTATATAACAAATTACAGCATCGTTTTAAAAATAATTCTCATGTATATTAAAGTTACATGAGAGAATTCAAGAGATTGTAAACAACCAAACAAAATTAAAGAACTAAGATGTGATTAGATCCAAAGGCTTCATTCCTCTTTCACTTAGACCAGTTTTACACCAGTGTGACTCATTTCCATGTAATTATGGTACTCATAATTAAGTCTCTGCCCTAGAATACATTGTATTCAGTAAAGCGTTTGCACACATGCATGTGAGTAGTGTAACTGACTTCAGTAAGCACTGGATCAGGTTGTTAGTCTCACACCACCTTAAATATGACCTCTGAATTTGGGCCCAGATTTTTAAAAGGTAGTTATGTGTTGCTCTACCCAAATTACTTAGATAGCCGAGGCCCATTTCAAAAGTGATATAGGGGACTAAATCCCATTGACTCATTTTAAAAAGGGATATAAGTATTTAAGAGCCAAAATCCCATAGACAGTCAATGGGATTTAGGCTCCTACGTGCTTAAATCCCTTTTGAAATTATATAGTCTCCCATATATCAGGTGCATTGGGACACTGACTAAACAATGCCTAATAGTTTTAAAAATCTGGGTATTAGCCTTGCAATGCTCAGTGGAGCAATGCCTAAATTCCTTAAAAAATCTGGACTTCTTTAGCTCTGGTCTGGTCAGCTCTCCCAAAACTAAATTTGCCAAACTGATCACATTGTCAAGAGAGATTCCTAATAAAATAGCTGGTTGAAGAAAAACCACAGACTCCTCCACATTAGAGAAATTTGCTCCAATGGAACTACGTTGACTCCAATGGAATGACGTTGATTTATACCAGCTAAGGTTATAGTCACTGTCTCTCTTTTGCTTCAAGAATACAAGGATGTTTTCAACTGCAGTTATAATAGGAACACTTATTTTCTCTCTCTTTGGTGGAAGAGGAATAAAGAAAGCATTGACAGTAAAATAATATCTACAAAATGTAATGGATACTTTAATCTGTAGAGGGCATGCCTTGTAGTCATTTTTTTCCTGGGGAAAAAGTTGTTAATTATGACTTTCCACCTTAAACATTCAGCAGAGCAATCCCCTGCATTTGGTGCAGATGGAAAAATGTCTCATATCATATATCAGAGTTTGATTGACTACTAGTAAAGGAGGTTAAAAAAAAGTCATTCTGAAAAGAATGAGGATTGGTATGACAAAGAACTCCTATTTCTTTGCATCAAGCTTAGAAAAAGTGTTCTTTCTGCTGAATCCAGAGCAATCAGAAGCAAACGTGTCCTTAAATTCATAAGGGAACAAAGTCTTTAATAGTAAACCAGCATATCTAATCTAAAAGAACTGAAAAAAGAAAAGATATATTAGGAAAAATATGATCTCACAAATACGTGGTTATACTCCTCTTGATTTATTTAACCTAAATAAGTGCTTTGTATCTGCATCTAAAGAAGAGTGAAACCACAAAATGTTCTGTTAATATACATTTTAACATGATAGCTATTGAAAGATAAAAGAAAATAAGCATAATGGAACAGGTCTGTAACTGCCAAGTATCAGAGATTGCCTGAAATGCCCACCCTGCTAGCTGGTGATGGTTCTGCTGGGAAGTGTTAAATGTGTTTTATTGACTCACTGAAGCAGATAGACCATTACCTCTCATATAGAAGATAAATAGGGATGGCTCTTTAAACAGAGAGGATACAGGGTGTGGGCTGAGCAGTTGTGAGCGGAACCCGTGGAACTGCCATGCCTAGGGAAAAGCTTGGGCTGGATTTTGTGTATCATTTACTTTCTTTTTGTCCATCAAGCCAACCTCCAGAACATGGCATATTCTGATCCACTGCCATATGTGTAGACTTTGGAGCAGAGTGAAGAAGCAAAAGGATAGCAGTGGCCTACTTTTCTAACCCGAAACACTGATTTGCTAATTTGATCTCTGCATCCTAAGAGATGTTACATGCCATTCTTTTTATTAAAACAAACAAAAATGGCCTTCTAGCAACACAAAAGCAATAATGACCTTTTAGGTATGTTAATATGACAAACACCCTAGAAATTACTCATGTTTGTAAACAAATTGCATGAACGATCTATTCATTTTTCATGGAGGAAAAAAGCAATGAGAAACAGTTTTCACAATTGTACTTTTAGGGCCTGATTATAAGAAGTTCTGAGTATTGTCAGTGCTCACCTACTTTAATGAGAGTTCTTCAGTAGAGATAGCAGACACACAGAACACCCCATGATCTGGCCAGAGGCATCTTTAGTTTGATGAAAACCAGAAATGAGGAAAAGAACACTGCATCAGAAAATAAACGTGAGAGACCATTTGTGCTGTGCATAAAGAACTATGTTCTCTCCAAGTATCAAGGGGCCGACGTGACTCAGCCTCATTAACTATCTTTAAAAGTTAAATGAATCCTGGAGGAATACACAATGGTATTTTAGTCTCAACACAGAAGGTCAAGCCATGGTAGTAAACTGATTGTGCTTATATTACATAAATACCTAATTCATCCCTGCTGTCACTCCACTGAAGTCACTGAAATTACACCAGGGTCAATGTACCTCTCCTTTTAATGCTCATTGGACAAGTTGGATTTGTAGCCTCAGAAGAATTTCAAACATTCCCTTATGAAACAAAAGAAAATCCAACCATCCAAAAATCTAAGGAGTTTCTAAGTGAGATATGTTCTCTTCTAGTGACAGATCCTGTGCTGTTATACATTGACTAACACTGTTGGCTGCAGTGGAGCTATGCTGATTTACAGCAGCTGAGAATCTGGCTCTAAACGATTCACTCAGGCTGGGGG
The DNA here is from genome assembly GCA_003942145.1 of Platysternon megacephalum. Lineage (NCBI taxonomy): Eukaryota > Metazoa > Chordata > Testudines > Platysternidae > Platysternon > Platysternon megacephalum. Next base: position 7,742,735 of record QXTE01000041.1, read on the forward strand.
GAATGAAAGGACTTAACATCTTTTGCTGCACCCTTAGTGTCTGATCCTCAAAAGATGCCTAATATCCTCAACTTCTGTTGATATCCGTGAGAGTGAAGGACACTTGGCAACTCCCAGGATTCAGCCCTTACAGCTGAATTTTTGCTCAGTGATATCATTGAGGGCTGATCCTGTGTTCCTTGGGTTTTGGTGCATAGGTAATACAGAATCAGGCCCCAGGTAGGCAAGAGGCGTGGGGGAAAGGAACTCACCAGAATTTATGCTGGTTAATACAGGTGGTAGCATTTCAGCTAATAAAAAGGGAAAACCTGAACCATAAATTCGGGATCAGGGGAGATGTGAATCTGATGCAGAATGCCCTCCACTCCCTGAGTGAGCTTACTAGAGATTATGTCTCTAATTACCTTTCTGAGCTTCCAACACCCTCTACCCATTTCACCCTTTTAGGTCAAATAGAAAAAGGCTTTGCGGGTTGTGTGTCAGAGTGGTACTCTGGAATGCTCTTTGCCATGATTTCAAAAAGATTATACATTTATTCTATTTTAAAGTATGTATTTTTCTTTAAGCATGTGGTATGACAAATTATTTATGGTGGTTTTAAATAATATAGAGAGACCTAGGATTATATTCTGGCCAATTTTAACTGGAGTTAAACTATTCTGTATTTGATGTGTCAGGTGTCTAAAAACCTGATACTTCACAAATACCAGGGACATTTAAAAAAAACTAGGGCTGTGTGTATGTAATATTTAGCATTTGCATCTTGAGTATTTATTCATATTTTGCTTTGGAGGCTTGGGGGCAATTAGGTGTTTCATTACACATCTTCATCCAGCCACAAGATGAGCACAAAGGGCCACGCTTTGTTGGCATCGGGGACATGCTTGCTTCAGGCAGGGAAGCTTATTTGATGCTCCAGAGGTCCACAGGAATTTAAATTGTTATATGTTTCTGGGGAACTGAGGACCTCTGGAGTGAGAACAAAGCATGAGCCTCTATTGGCTGAGCTACAGGACTAGCTGTGGTTTAGCCTCTTCTTGGTTTTCAGGAGCCCCGCTGGGTTACAATTGCATCTTCTGATGCCTGATGGGTTGTGTCATTCTAAGTCCTCTATCTTTGTGCCAGCGTACCTCCTAAACTGTCATTATCCTACGCTCACCGCTAACAACATTGACCTTCATCAGTATCAGTGAATGAAGGTTCACATTGAAACAGTAACTTGAACCTAAACAGCTATTTGCATAAAACATGTTGCAATTTAAAAATTGGCATTACGTCAGCTACATTATTTAAAAGAGGGCTCCAAAGGTGATCCTGGCAATTACAAGCAGGTAAGCCTAACTTCAGTACCAGGCAAATTGATAGAAAAACAATATTAAAGAACAGAATTATCAGACACAAACATGATTTGTTGGGGAAGTGTCTTTTGTAAAGGGAAATCGTGCTTCCCCAATCTATTAGAATTCTTTGAGGGTGTCAACAAGCATGTGCAAAAAAAGGGTGACCCAGTTGATACAGTGTACTTGGATTTTCAAAAAGCCTTTGACAGGGTACCACACCAAAAGCTCTGAAGGAAAGTAAGTAGTCATGGGATAACAGAGAAGGTCCTCTCAAGAATCAGTAACTGTTTTAAAAAGATAGGAAACAAAGGGTAATAATCAATTGTCATTTTTCACAATGGAGAAAGATGAAGAGCAGGATTCCCCCCAAGGATCTGTACTGGGACCTGTGCTTTAAACATATTCATTAACAATCTGGAAAAGGGAAAGAACAATGAAGTAGCAAGCTTTGTTGATGATAAAGTTATCCAAGATGTCAGTCAGAACTGGATTTAACTAAGTGTTACTGGAGGAATCTCAATAAACGGCATGACGGGCTGACAAAATGGCAAATGAAATTCAAACCTCATAAGTGCAAAGTAATGCACACTGGAAAAAATAATCCCAACTATACTTATAAAAGTTAGCTGTTATCACTCAACAAAAGAACTTGGAGTCACCGTGGATATTTCTCTGAAAAACTGCAGTTCAATGTGCAGGAGCAACAGTCAAAAAGGCTAGCAGTATATTAGGAACTTTTAGGAAAGGAATAGAAAATAAGACAGAAAAAATATCATGCCACTGAATACTGTGTCCAGTTCTGGTCACCCCATCTAAAAAAACCCCAAAAAACAACAAAAATAAAGATATAGTGGAACTGGAAAAGGTTCAAAGAAGGGCAACAAAGACGATCCAGGGTATGGAACAGCTTCCATATGAGGAGAGATTTAAAAGATTGAGACTGTTCATCATAGAGAGAGATAACTAAGGTGGACTATGATAGAGATCTATAAAATCATGAATGGTATCTAAAAATGAATAGAGAAGTGTTATTTACCTTTTCACACATAAAAAAAAGCCAGGGTCACCTGACGAAATTAATAGGCAGCAGGTTTAACACAAACAAGAGGAAGTACTTCTTCACACTACACCTAATTAACCTGTGGAACTCATTGCCACGAGATCTTGTGAAGGCCAAAAGTATAACTGGGTTCAAAAAAAGAATTAGGTAAGATCATGGAGGATATGTCCATCAATGGACATTAGTAAGGCTGTGAGTTTGTCACAGATTCCGTGACTTTCCGGGACCTCCGTGACTTCTGTAGCGGCCGGTGCAGCTGACCCCAGAGCTGCCTGAGCAGCTCAGGCAGCCTCTGGGCCAGGCGCACCGGCCACTGCTGGGGCTGTCTCAGGCCACCAGTTCCCCCCCCCCCCGCCAGCAGCAGCAGGTGTTTGGGTGTGGGAGGGGGCTAGGGGCTGGGATGCAAGAGGGGGTGAGGGCTCTGGGTGGAGCTTACCTTGTAGGGGCTCCCCAGAAGTGGCAACATCCTTCAGATCCTAGGTGAAGGCTGCGTGCGGCCTCTGCCTGCAGGCACCGCCCCCACAGCTCCCATTGGCTGCGGTTCCTAGCCAATGGGAGCTGCAGAGCCGGTGCTCGGGGCAGAGGCAGTATGCAGAGCTGCCTGGCCATGCCTCCGCCTAGGAGAGAAGGAGGGGGGATGTTGCCGCTTTAGCCTGCCAGCCCTGCCAACCCTCCCCCCCCCACCACCACCTGATTTAGTCAGGGGTATATAGTAAAGTCATGGACAGGTCAAGGGCTGTGAACTTTTATTCACTGTCCGTGACCTGTCCATGACTTTTACTAAAAATACTCGTGACTAAAACATAGCCTTACCTATTAGCCAAGATAGTCAGGGACATAACCCCATGCTCGGGGTGTCCTTAAACCTCTGACTTCCAGATTCTGGAACTGAGCAACAGGGGATGGATCATTCATAATTGCCCTGTTCTGCTCATTCCCTCTGAAGAATCTGCATCAGCCACTGTCAAAAAGACAGGATACTGGGCTAGATGGACCATTGTTCTGATCCAATATGGCAGTTCTTACATTTTTAAATGTTCTTTCAGTCTGCTCAGAGCAAGGAATCAACCACATTAAAATTTAATATTTCAGACCCTACAGTATTTTATAAAAAAAGACACTAGAGACATTTAATCACATGACACCAGTAAAAACAGTTGTAACTAAGCATATTTTTTCCCATCCAACTGCCATAAAAATTCAAGCAATTCATAAAGTATAATAAGCATGTGCTATTCATCTTCCAATTAAAAACACAGACTTTCTATAGGCCATTTCCATCCTGGTTAAAGAGGATATCCTGGCACAATCTTCGCTATATTGACACTACTGCACCATTAGAATACAGTAGTAGTATTAGACTAGCCTTGATGAAAACGTGCTTCGATATGGAGTTTGACTTCAGGCTGATGCTACTTGGACTCTTGTTAAGACACACACTTAGGTTACACGAGAGGGAGGGCAGGACAGATACCTGAAAGCTACTTTGGTGGCTAGTGTCCATTTCTGTATGCCAGGGGACTGGGATTCAAATTAAGACTGGTTCATTTAGATATTAGAGTACAGTAGTTGCAACAGCAGTTTTAGGTTGATTGAAAGCTTCATTTTCTTCTGCAACCATTAAATTGTTCACTTCTACTTAAGTCCACAAACTTCCACAAACTTGGAAAAAACAATGCAGCTATTGAAATGCCCAATGTAATTCTGCTCTATGGAAAGAAAATTCTAAGTACCTGTTCAGCTTTTGAAAATATGTTTGTTGATTACGTTGCATATCATGTTTGGGATACGGAAATATGAGTGTCATTTATGTTAGATGTCTCACCCCAATAGCTTATTTTGACAGGGGATGGATCACTTAATGGTTATCTGCTCTGTTCATTCCCTCTGGGGCACCTGGCATGTGCCACTGTCAGAAGACAGGATACTGGGCTAGACCCAGTATGGCCATTCTTATGAAATTTAAAAACAAAAAGGGAATGGCATTTTAATTCCCCTTATAAATACAGTTTTGTATACTTGTTTATGCTTTGAGAGTGCACACCAAATATAACAGAACTACTTGAAAACAGAAGGGGTAGAGGGTTTTCAGTAGGGATCACATCTATATACAATATTTGTACTCAGTTACACAAATACACCTCTCAGATAAACAATCCAACTCTATGTAGCAAGACCAATTGCACCAGAGTACATAAACACATTTACACTGACTACTGCAAGCACTGCTAAAAACTTGCCTAAAAGGTTTAATATGCCAATAGTTAATGAAGCGTCCAAATGGTTTCGCTTTCTTTGAACTCAGCGTGTGTGTAGCCATGAACAGACGCAGGGAATGAATACCAAATCCTGACCTTCTAATGAGAAGACATACAATTGAAAAATTTGGGGAGCATCACTAGATTTTACTAACACAATTTCTACTGCATACAAGCCACTTCAGTATTCATTTCTGTTGCTGTGACTATAGGACAGTAGTTTCCCTGTACCCTGTAGCCTGGCCAATTCCAATATAGTCAAGTGCTCCTGCCTACCTTTATGCATGGTCTAAACCGGATGTATCACATCTCATCTTGTATTGACCTATTGTCTTGACTTTCTCGTCTGGTTCCAGCACCAGGTGCTTACAGCTCAGCAACTGGACACAGCGTTATCCAAAGCACGATTGTGTTTCTACAGAAAGACCCAGGTTCCAATGGATAAGTGATATATTATTGCATGACGGATCGACACTAGACAAACTATATTGAAAACGGCACATCTCACAGTATAGTCAAACCTATGACAGACTTTGACAGGTCAGAAATGCTGAGGCTGGCTAAAAGACCAACAACCTATACGTTTACTACATCCAGATTTCACCAAGTTAAATCAAATAGGGCACCTTAAAGCCAAAGTTCTGTATATAGTCAGAAAGGCTTCCTGTAGAGCGCTTGCAGGGTCACAGCTGGTTTTCACTCGGGGGGGGCGGGGGGCAGGGAAAGGGCACCTACTACAGTTCTGCCCAGAGTGGTAGATTCTCAGGAATTTTAATAAAGGTGAAGGTAATCCCCCTGCAACTGACCCAGCTTTATTCCCACAACTCCTTGCATACTTAACTACATAGGAAAATCATCAGTATTAGGATATATAATTGTTTCCTTCCAGCAACAGAAAGGGAGTTACCCTCACAAACCTATTTATCCTAGTGCAGGCCTAGGAGGTATCTTCACACCCCTTAGTACCTGGAATGTAGGTACCCAGAACAAAAACTAAGGGTGCATTGAGAGTCGGGGTGCATGGTGGGTTCAGAACAAAGACAAGGGGTACATCATGGTACCAGAAAAACAAGATAAAAAGCTAACTAGTTAAATGTAGTTTCAAATGATGTATATGGTACCTTTTACTGGTAAGCAAGTAGGGTATAAAAGGGTAGATTTAGAGGTATAACTTTGCGGAGCACACCTTCTGCATAAGGTGAACGCAACATTGCTCCAGGGGACTGTTCTTCAGAGACTGGTAACATATAGAACCGTTTTCTTGTACCATATTAATAAACCTGACTGACATTAGTTACTTGGTCTTTGAGTATATTTAATAAAGAACCAAAGTGTGGTCGAGCAATTGACTATACAATGCATTAAGAAAAGACAGTTTAACTATGATGGAGGAGTATTGGAAATGAGGCATATTGGAAAAAACCAAGAGCCTGATCCAGGAAATTGACTTCAATGTACTTAAAGTTAAGTATGTGTATATGTTTGAAAGATTGGGGCCTATAATGTTATTCTAAGCGTTTTCACTTAAGCAAATGTGAAAAATGTCAAAGCACTGTTCTCCTGCAGATACAGAAATGTGAACCTAACTCCATAAGTTGGTATAAAATCAGTTTGATGGGGAAAATCAAACAAGCCTTAAGTTAAGTAATGAGATATGTCTGATCAGAATGAAAGAGGGATTAACATACTATTTTATTACTACAGTACAAAACAGATGACAACTATTTTTTTAAATTACCTATTGAGTTTTTAGATTTGAATTTCAGATTTGAAAATTCAGAAGTGCCACAAATATGCAGGTAGAGTGGATCCCTTAGAGTTAGATTTTAACAATATCATCTGCCCTGAATGAGGACCAGTGAATAGGTGTGTGACCCCTGGAACACACAAGGGAGGGAATTTTGACTATTTCCCTTCCTGGTCCAACCCTATCTTGCACCAAAGGGGAAGTGATTTGCTACTGGTTTATTCCTGCAGCTATATATTTATTTTCCCTTATATACTCATCCATAAGATTTTTTTCTCTCTCTTTCACACATGTACGTAACCCCCTTTCATTCAATAGCAAACATACTTAATGTAGCTGCTGCCGACATAAGATCTGTACAACTTCCCACCAGAATCCTCCCAAGCCCTCGCTATGAGGGAGAAAAAAAAAAAAGAGAGCTTCGCAGAGTGCCCTGAAAGTCACCAAATTTCAATTGTTTTGGTCCAGAGCAAAGAAAGTTCAAAAATTGGTGGACCCCCATAGAAAACATCCTGCCACTGTTCCCTCTTTTACATGAGTGGGGCCCCTGCTCAGGTACCTCTACTGATCCCAAATGTGGCAGTGTGTCATGGGGAGAAAGATTAAGCCAGTATGGACCGGTACGCTGTACCATTAAGATATTTATTGCCCGTATGCTGTACCGTAAAGACACATTTGGTATCTGCTGACCACCGCAGAGCAATCCCGGGAACCGCAGTGACAAAAGGATCAGAACGTGGGGCGGGGCCCGCTGGGTGGCCCCCACACCAGCAGCACATGGCTGGACCTCCCCCTGCCCTTCCACGCTGCTGCGTCTCTGGCGGGGCAGTACAGACCCCAGACAAGAGGACAGGGCTGGGGGCAGTCCTGCCACGCTGGAAGAGTTCTACTTCTTTCACTACTGCGGTTCCGCGGATACAGATTTCTATCCGCGAATATTGGCATCTGCAGGTATAAATTTGTATCCACGCAGGGCTCTAGTCATGGAAGATTTTTTTGTGAAGGGGGGTGGGGTCGGCTGGGCAGTACCGTACCGATAAGAGTTAAAGTCTACTTGCACCACTGATTACTTCCTCCTTTACACAGACTCAGCTCTGCCAGCCCAGTGCATTGGGAGGAGAAAGAGAAGGAACTAAGGCGGCTATCATTTCCTCATCCCTACCCAGTCATTTCTCCTCCACTTGCATGAGTGGGCATATACTGTGACCCACAACATGGGTAGCCTGCATAGGGGAGTACAGGACATGATGTAATTGCAAGTCACATTCCTGCCCTTAATTCATGGTCTCCAACAGTTCCATTTTATTTACATATACTGACTTATGTATGAAACCAACAAGCTGATAAACATTTAACCAACACATCAATGTGAAAGCACAAAAGGTCTTTATATTAATTGCCTTTAGATACAGTCTTCAGTATTGCCAATTCCAAGCACTCAAACAAAATAATGAGTAGGCCCTCAAATCATGAGATTCTAAAACTGTTGGGTTCCTTTAATTTGCCTTCTGGTTTCTGAACCTTTAGGATACACTCAGTTCTTGGAACTCCCCTGCCTATTTTGATCTATTTGAACGACTGCATATAGGCAGGTGATATGGCTTTATTGTTTGCTCCTTCTCCTCTGACCCTTCTGATGCCTGAAAAGAATTGATCAGTACATTGCTGTTGGCAATACTGGTCATTACTTCATACAGATAAGGAAAGTTTTATTTTATCATTCTCAAAGTGTGTCTAATGTTGTGGGGAAATTATGAGAATTGGCACTGACAAATTTGATAATTGACACATGTAACTAGACTATCATAATGCATACACAGAAAGGGACTGAGTTAATGCTGGTCCCTTAACTGTTATTTCCTCATTTTTGACTGTTTAGTGCATCTTTTTATATAAATGTATATACACAGTTTTTATTACATAATGTAGTTCATAAAGAGTTTTGATGTTTGTTAAGGGCATTGTGTAGTATAAAAAGTTCAATATTATTTATCTAGATAGTCGATACCCTATGTGCAAGGGGTTAGCAGTCTCAGCCAAAACCTTTATAGATGCCTAATAACAAACACCATCACAAATGGTAACATAGCTGGCATCACTTCTGATATTGCCAAGGATTGCTTGGACATGGAGGCCAAACAATAATCCTTTGCCCTCTAGAGAAAGTCCCTCTACACTAGCACACTGGAAGGAGAACACTATGGTAAGGTTTTTCACTGGCACATCCTGTGCTGTTCTCGGGCTATCAAACGCCAGCACCTTTCATGAAAATTAAATGCAGTTTCAAAGCAGAAAAGAGAAAAGAAAAACCAAGGATACAGCACTCTGGGGCAGAGAAAGCGAGAACGTGTAGCAGGGGAATTCCTGGGATAAACGCCTCAAGATAGGCCTGTAAAGCTACAGAACCTTGTGCTGCAGAACACTTTTAGTAATGCCTCCTGCCCTACTTGTATGAATACCCTTTAAATAAACCTATTAGTACGTGAAATATTGATGGCCTCTACCAAGACATCCAGGGGCCACCATTAAAAAAATTACGACAACTTCTTAGGAGAATTGTATTTCCTCTTGGGAGAAAATGTTGCCTTCTCACACAGCTAGCTTAGGAAGCAAGGAAAGTGTTGAAGCAAAGCACTACAATTTGCATCACAAGTGTTTAAAAGACTCAGTTAGACCTGGTTGCTGACCCAGAGAAGTTTTACTGTTCAACGGGACAGCTGGTATAAGCTAATGCTGACAGGATCCCTGTGGGTTTGCATGCATGTGCTGGGGTGGAGAGAAAAAAAAGCCCGAGAGACTAGTTAAAAAGGGAAGCAGAGGTCAGAATCTGGCTCAGAGTTTGGTAATGGTAACTAGTGGCAAAATTATCGGCAAAACAGCATCCATCGTTTCAGTAAACTTGACTACAGGATTCAGCTTAATTGTTCTGGACTGCTCTTATTGGACTGACAACCATAGCAATTACGTGACAACTCTCTCTTTTCTATGTATAAGTAACATGAAAGAACAGAATAACTGTTTTCTTTTATAAATTCAACACTCTTAGGAACTCAATCTATCTTGCTTTCCTTTATTTTTGACAGCTTTCTTAAAATGACTAGGTCTGAAGAGGGATGAGGGGTGCTATGCCAAAAAAATCTGCATCTGGGCTAATAACATACTTAAAGTTTACATAACGTTAAGAAATGTATTAAAGTGGGTTTTGTTTTTTGAAGGAATCATGTACTGGTACTTAGCACTGAATGCTTCCCCACCCCATTCCCTAACAATTCCTATGCATCTTGGAATAGCATATTTTAATAATCATTCCTATTATTGTCTAATGGTGCTCTGAAACAAAGGATAAGAGATTACTGTCTTCTGAAGAAAAACTCATGGGCCTAGTTTCTGTGCTTACATTGAAGGTGTAAATCCACAGTAATACCACTCAACACATTGGAGCTACACCAGCGTGAGTAGGAGCAGAACCAGGCCCATGGATTTTTCGGAGTCATTATGCAGTTTTGGGACATGGCCCTCAAACCTCTCAGCTGTCCTTACATCTGGGGATAAATCCTCTCCTCTGCACTTCCCAGCACTCCGCTTTCAGTCCCTCTTGGCAATTCAGCTCTCTCAGGAGCTATGTTCCCAGTGCCCCCCAGTACCCTGTACACCTCCCTGAAGGGGATGTGCCGATATGGTCAACATCAATTTTCAAGGGAAATTCCACACTATTGCTGCAGATTAGCAGGGGAATAATGCCATGTGATAGTCTCCACCCCTATATTCTTCCTTTTTACAAGACCATGCCTTGTGAGATATCATTTGAAAACTCATCTATTGAACATTAGTGTCCTGGTAAGATATGTGTATCAACATTGTATATAAAGTTATAAGCTTCTACTGTGTAACACTGCTATAACATGCTCCAAGTTTAGAAAAGCAGGCACAAACCAGTTCCTCAGAAACAAACGTCAAACCAACACCTTAGCCAGATGTCAACAAAGTCAAGTGGACTACCACCTAGTTAAACGGCCATTCTTCAGCAGAAAGAAGGGTGTAAGGAAGAACGTTACATATTGACAATAGAAAAATGGGGGGCTCCCATGTACACAGACTGGCTGTCACCTGAACCCCAGCTGGTTATATTCCTCAAAGAAGGGAGAATAGGATAAGACTAGAGTGTGTGCGTGTACACACACAAAATTACCTCTCTCCCCTGCCTCTCTCTCTGCTCATGGCATCAGCAGCACTTGGAAAAACACTGAACTGAGGGAGGGATCCTGACCCAGAGGCTCTCAGCCAGTAAAGACCGCAAAGAGCAGGTGATGAGAAAAACCTTTGCTTTGAATCCAGTTAGCTTGCTAAATTAGGTATTAGTTTGTGTTTTATCTTTTTATTTTCTTTGTGACCAATTCTGATTTCTATGCCTCATTACTTGTAATCAATTAAAATCTATCTTTCTGTATTTAAATAAACTTGTTTGTTTTATCTCAATCAGTGTGTTTGGATTGAAGTGTTTGGGAACCTGCACTTGAGATAAGGTTTGTGCATATTATTTTCCATTGATGACAGGACAGACTTTATATGAGCTTGCATTGACCAGTAGAGAGCTAGGCAGTACAAGATGCACATTTCTGAGGGAAGGTCTGGGACTGGGAGTTTGCGCGTGTCGCCCTGTATGTAATTCACGAGTGGCTGGCCAGAGCATCCATGTAATTCAGCTAGGAATAAATTTTCATGCTAGAGGCTGTGTAAGAACTGGACAGGAGTGGTCATTCTCACAGCAAAGCAGAGTAAAAGGCACCCTAGACTGGAGAATTGAGGGGAGACAGATGTTCAAACAGTCCAGATTGTACCTTGGGGAATGTCACAGCCATGTAGACTGGTCATCATTCAGCTCCAAACCTCCCTGCCTGGTTGTGCCTGAAACTTGTGCAGCTCAGACAAAGGGGCTTGCAATGATACTAAAGCTCCTCTCCTACCATATGTGCTTTCTGACTCATTTTGGTCAGTATTTGCCTGCTCTGCACCCCCTTCTCACCTGAAAGCACAATAGGAGATAATTTGGCCCACAGTCTGGGAATAGAATCAGGTAAAGTCTCTCATCGTAACATGTAATGTCCTCCGAGCATACGCAAAATTTTATATTATGGCCTTTATTTTAGCTTTCAGAGGAGATTAAGCTACCAGAATTGCCTCGATAATGTACGCTGTAAACATTTTGAATCATTGCTAAGACACTGCTACATATTAGCTGATGACTTGGATATAGGTTTTTCTGTTGGTTTTCACTCTGATGTCAACCATCTCTCTTAAAGCTGCTAATCGGCCAGCCTTCCCAGAAAAAAAAAAGTATTCCACATATATTTGCTACTAAACAAATTATAGCCATGCCATCAAAAATATTACATATATTTAAATAGGATACCACATTAACTAGGACTGCTTGAAATAAGAACATAAGAAAGGCCGTACCGGGTCAGACCAAAGGTCCATCTAGCCCAGTATCTGTCTACCGACAGTGGCCAATGCCAGGTGCCCCAGAGGGAGTGAACCTAACAGGCAATGATCAAGTGATCTCTCTCCTGCCATCCATCTCCATCCTCTGACGAACAGAGGCTAGGGACACCATTCTTACCCATCCTGGTTAATAGCCATTTATGGACTTAGCCACCATGAATTTATCCAGTCCCCCTTTAAACATTGTTATAGTCCTAGCCTTCACAACCTCCTCAGGTAAGGAGTTCCACAAGTTGACTGTGCGCTGCGTGAAAAAGAACTGGAACTGCTTTTTGATGAAAAAAATAGGTTAACTAAATGAATCTTACTGCAAAAAGCATCTCATATCCACCAAAATATTTGACAATTGACAAACTGAAAACCAAAAAAAACAAAGTTTTGTCTGAAAAAAAAATTTAAAAAAAGTTCTGCTGAAAACTGAAAAATTAATTCAGAAATGCCATCATGGTATCTCTAGGGAGCAGTAGTTCATATGCCTCCTACACCCATTCTCTTCAATGGCCCTGATTCCCTAGCCAGACTACATCTTTCATGCAGCACTGTGGCACCTCTGCCACTGGGGAGACTGGGGAGTATCGTGGGAGATGTAATCCAGTCAGGGAGTCTGGCCCACAGAGGAGAATGGGGGCATGAGGGATCAGAATGAAAACTCCCATGAAGCATCATGGTGACATTTTTAAAATCAAAATGTTTAGTTTTCAGAAAAGTTTTTGGCTGAACATTTTTGGGTTTGGACAAAAGGTTTCGGTTTTCAATTTGTTGCTACATGGCTGAAATGTTCTGAAGGAGGGAAAACAAACAAAAAACCAAAACACCAAACCCCTCCCCCCCCCCCCATCTCCACCCCCCACACACACTATTTTCCACACAGCTCTAGTGATAAATTGGGTGTTTTCTGGAAACTAGACCATACAGTCAAATCAGGACAATCCAGTTACATCCATTAAAAGACAAGACTCTAGTTAGAGAGCAAGAAAAGGAAAAGGAAAAGAAAAAAAAAGCCATTTATGTGTTTCCTTGCTGGTCAAAGTAACCATGCCAAAGTTGGCCAAGTTCTCAAAGCTGGGATTTCTCAAAGGGATGTTAAATTGGACAAGAAGAGGTGCCAATACTTGTGAAAACATCACAAATGTTGTGATTTGGGGGCTAACTTTGGAGGCTGCTCACTATTTTATGAACAGCCACAGGCAGCTCAGGAATAAAAATACTGGTTGAAAAAACTTGAATTTTGGTGGAAAAGGGACATTTTTGACATACAAATTGATACCAAGTGTCTATTTTCCCAACTTGTTCTACTCAAGACATTTATGAGAGTCACCGGCAGTGGCATTCACAGAGCCAGCTGCTGCCTGCAGCACCTCGTAGCCCCTGCGAGCTCTGAAGGGGACAGCACTCTGGAGCAGGCACAGCGGTCACCCCTTCCTTCCTTCCCTCCCAGCATGGCAGCTGCAGTCTCACTCCACCCCTCCCTTCCCCGAGCCCTATTACATCACAGACAGGGCGTTAACTGAGCAATGAGGGGATCCCAGACAGGCAGCTACCCCATCATTATTATATATAATAGTAGCGACTGGCAGACAATCACACCAGGAGTCCATCCAGTCCAGTATCCCTTTTCCAACAGTGACCAGTGTAGCTGTAAGAACATAAGAACGGCCATACTGGGGTCAGACCAAAAGATCCATCTAGCCCAGTGTCCTGTCTTCCGACAGTGGCCCAAGCTAGGTGCTCCAGAGGGAAGGTACAGAACAGGTAATCATCAAGTGATCCACCCCGTCGCCCATTCCCAGCTTCCTAGGAAGGTGCAAGAAACCCTGCAGTAGACAGTTATGGAATATAGTTTCCCACTGAGCAGGTTATCTTCCTATCCCCTATTGCTTATGTTACATCTACACTTCAAGCTGGAGGGATGATTCCCAGCTCGAGGAAACATGCTCTCATCGAGCTAGCATGCTAAAAACAGAAGGTAGCTGCAAGAAGCAGGCAGGGCTCTACTCAGGGCAGGTAGGCTGTTCTACTGCCTGTGCTGTCACAACTACACTATTTTTAGCACGCTAGCTTGATTACTGCTAATATGTCTCCTGAGACTGGGAATCGTATACTCAGCTCCAAGTGTAGAGATATCCTTACTGGTTGGCATATGCTCTACAGCAGGAGGAGTTATATCAGACCCAAAGTGCTTACTACAATATGCAATAAACTTAAGATGTAGCTGTTTCCCATTCTGCCTTTAACTCTACTTTTAGTAAGCGATAATGTGGTGATATAAACCTCTCAAAATTGCAGAATTGCACAAGATGGAAATACATATTCCACATTCAGTCTGTGTTCTATGGCTCATCTCTTTGTTAATTAAACATTTCTATTCCAATTAGCGGACTGCAAAATTTGTCATTTTTGTACTACTCTTTATTCACTCCTATTTCTCAGCATTGAAGTGTCCTTCAGAGTGATATTGCGATCATTTTCATCTTCAATAAATTCTTTTTATAGATTGTAATTGCTTATACACAGGTGTAAATTAAGATAAATATCTTTGAAGTGAGTACATTACAACAGAATTAGTAGTATTGTCTGAGTATTATGACCAAATTAAAATCCAGAAGATCTCAAATTTCTCCTACTCGTTAGCAGTCATTTCTATGGTCTGAAAGTCTCTTATAATTCAGTAAGTAACTCCAATGATCAGAGTAAATTCATTGTCTGTGAAACATCAAGGACATCTTTGTGCATAATTAGTATTTTGCTCTGGATATAATAAGAACACATTACATTCTATATTCTGTACAAATATATGGTAAAAATCCTGCCTTTACTGATTGAAGCTGTGCAGTGTGGAATACAGCAATATGCATAGTCCAAGCGAAATCCAGCCAGAGCAGGGTATAGTAGCTCAGGGTGATGCTAAGCACGCCTAACTGTTGCTCTGATGCTTATGTATTAACTGGGTGTGGGATCTGGGCACATCAAATAGCATGCTTTCTTGGGGCCATGGGGATCGATTATGCAGCGCAGAACACTCTGGCTCTGATCTATTAAAACATTTAAGCATATCCTTAACTTATGCATGTGCATAACTCCATTTATTCCAATGGATCTACTCACGAACTTAAGGTAAGCATGCATGTAAGCGCTTTGCTGAATCAAAGACAAAAAACAGCCTTGAAAATGAGGCCCCCTCTGGTGAATGTCAGGCAGAATTCCTGTTCTGTTGCTGAGCAGATGTGTGAGGAGAGGGGGCAAGTATCTCCCTGTGCTCTCTTTACTCCCCCTATGTAGCCACACAAAATGGACAGAATATGGGTGAAATCCCTCTCGCTCTGGAGAAGGCCAACATTAGGTCTATGTATGTAAGGTCTGATGAGAGATTAAGTGATTAATAGACTTTGTGCTGTGCATCCGTACAGGGATAAATTCACCCTTTATTTCTTGAATATTCACTACTTGGTGACAACTTTTTTTAGTTCAAGTTTAGTGAATGGCTCTAATTCCTTTCTGCTAAATAGCATGGCCTGCTAACCTACCACTGAATGTTTCCAATAGCAAACTCTATTACAGTGAGGAAATAGAATGTTGTGATTCAGTATTTAGTTCCACTCTGTCTCCAGAAGTCAGGTTTTCAATGTTGATTCAAGTTCTTTACACTGATTGGGAAATAATCTATTTGTGGAAATACAGGTAACCATTCAATTTTGTTGTTTGCAAATCATTCCAAAGAGATCTGAAATATTACTGTAACACAAGGTACAAAGAAAGGAAGTGAAGTTATTTGGCTGACAGTTTTGGATGGTGCAGCCCAGGCAATTTGTACAGCCTTTTCAGCCCTGATTTGCTCCATCATACTTCAGCATAAGATTGCCAATGTGCTTGTAAGCACATCTTGGACGTCAGGAATACTATCCACAAATAATATTGTGGTTTGAATTACAGAGGCATGCAAAATCAACACTTCCTTTTTGACCCTTTATTTGTTTTCCTAGAACAAACAGAAATAATTCAAATATTGGAACTATTTCTATGGTTTCGAGGGTAGATATCTACTAGAAAACAAGATATACACTTAGTTAGCAACACTGTAGTTCTGTGAAGGAGACACTGTACCCACACATCATTTCTATCCAAGTCTGATTTATTATACCTGTGTTGGTTAACGTTAGATATTTTAAGACCGCACAGAGGTTGTAAGGATTAAAAGTTATACAACCATGAAATATCCTGCAATTTATAATTTAAAAAATACTTTCTGATAGTGGTTTCAAATGCTTAATATAAATAGTGAAGGAATCTGGTGGCACCTTAAAGACTAACAGATTTATTTGGGCATAAGCTTTCGTGGGTAAAAAAACCCAACTTGTATTGGGTCTCGCATCTGAAGAAGTGGGATTTTTACCCATGAAAGCTTATGCCCAAATAAATCTGTTAGTCTTTAAGGTGCCACCGGACTCCTTGTTGTTTTTGTGGATACAGACTAACATGGCTACTCCTCTGATACTTGAATATAGATAGTAAACATGTGAGTAAACTTGTGAGGTACTCCCTTCACTTCATGCATCATTATATAATGCCTGCATCTGTAACTTTCACTCCATGCATCTGAAGAAGTGGGTTTTTTACCCACGAAAGCTTATGCCCAAATAAATCTGTTAGTCCTTAAGGTGCCACCAGACCCCTTGTTGTTTATGTGAATACTTGTTGGTTCAAAAGTGTTGCCATTGTTAGGCCTGAATAAAAATGTAGCACAAATAACAGTTATGCCAACTTGACTTCAGTCAGGTTAATAAAGGTTTCAAAAAGCATGTTTCATAAAAGCCCTAAAAAAAAGTGAAATAAAAAAGAAAGGTGCATTCCTCAAGTTACCAGCTGCGTTAACTCTTGTCTTCCAGTGTCTGTTGCTTCGCAACCTTGCTAATAAGAAAGTTGCTGGGGCATCACAACTTGCTTACATTATAAAAAAAAACAAATGTGCTTTGTTATTAAGGTTTGTTACTAACCAAAGGAAAGTGGAATATGAGTTGTGTAAAATAAATAATTTGTGACGCGACGGAACTGTGTATATAACCTATACTTAGTTGTAAAAGTGGCTGCTGGTTCTCTTCGGATACGAGCAGTTCTTTACTGGCGCGTGCACTTGTCAATAAAGAACTTTTTTTTAATCGGACCTTGCTGGTGTTACCTGTCTCTCTGCGGTCAGACAACGAACTTCGCTGTTGGGGTTCGAGTCCCCGACACCATCTCTCATAATTTCACAAATCTTGAAATATTGTGTGTTGTTCTTATAAGCTCCAGCTGCTACAATCAAGTGAGCGCCTGCAGGATCCACACAGGCCAGTTAGCATGCAACATCTAGAGTGTGTTAGAATTCATTCCCCGACTAGTGAGGACTGAGGCATTGTGTACACAAGTCCTTTGTAAGAAGATATGTTTAATGATTACAGGAAAGCAAGTAAAACATGCAATTTAGGAATGTATAACAGGCTTTATCAAGCCATCACAAAGTAGCCAAATGTGTATGTATATTTTCAGTGTTTATATGCTCTTAAACTAATAATGGTGGTTTATATAAAATTCTTCTAATGAAAATTTTTCACATCAATGCAAATGTGTGCCAGGAATCTGCTGGGGGTTTTTTGTTGTTGAATTAAACTGACAGTCCTGGCTTTGTCATGGCAAGAAAGTGCTTTGTAGCAGTGCAAACAACCAGCTTTAGCTAGAAGTGAAATACAAGGATTTAAACTGTTCAACAGTCACTGTCCCTCCCATAATGGTCAGATCACCCCCGTCCACTGGATTGGGCTAACACCGAGGAAGTCTCTGAGTTCTCCCTGTTGCAGAACCCTCCCAGGTGTTTTCTGTTGGCTGGGAGGAGTTTGGCAGGATAGGTGCAAGTCCAGCTCCCAAACCTCACAGATCCTGGAGTCCAGCTTCCAAACCTTAATATTTGCTCTGGGTCTGTAGTGCTCCCAACTCCTATTCCAATGACTACAGTGGATCTTCTCCCTTTCCCACTTAAGATAATAAAGCAAAATAAGCAGCAGAAAGGATTTACTTGCTAACAGTTGCTAAAAACACAGACATGCATTCTGCACACACCCCTACATCAATAAATGCCAAGAGTTTCTCAAACAGAATGCTGGATAACCTAAAAGTCAAAAAGCCAGACACAAAGTTCTCCTGAGAACACCAGTGGGATTTTCCTTTAGCTAACTAGTCAGACAGCTCAAGGCATCACCTCTGGTCTCTGCAGAGGATACAATTCAGACATTGCAGATTAATGGATATGCATTAATGGATAAAGGGTAGATGTTATCTATGTGCATGGGAAAATGCATGGTGGAAAAATTAAACTTTTTATAGCAAAACAAAACAAAAACCTATACTGTATATCAAGGTGTCCATAGAAAATAATCATTTTCACCTCTTCCCTCACCCCTACCCCCCAACGTGAGAGGTAACATGCTCTTTAAAATACCATAATTGCATGGCAACCAAAAGTCAACAAAACAAGGAACATAAAAATCCTCCAGCTCATGGCTGGCTGACCAAAACGTGTTAACTAAAGTACAGCACAATCTCTTTATTACTGCTCCCTTTGATATTAGGCAGCAGCTATAGCAGAACCAAAAGATTTAACTACTGAGAAGTTTAGATCTAGAGAGTTTTAATTAAAAGTCCAACTGGAACATCAAAGTTCTTTAAAGTCATTTAGCTTTTGCCTCATTTCTTCATGTTGCTGCAAACACACCACATTTTAAACTTGGGCCATTTATGTCAGGAAAGCATGCCTATCCGGGCAAGCACTTAAACCACCTTTTTAAGCACATGCTTAAGTGTTTCTATCAGAATCACCTGGCAACTGGCTGAGGCAGGAACAGATGCAGGCTGGAGCAGGGGCTGGCTAGCATGGAAACAGGTCTGGTCACCCTACGACCATACATCCCGATAAAATCGGGACCGTGCCGATTTTTAGCTGTTTGTCCCACGTCCTGATATTTTGGATTCGGCTTTTTTTTTTTTTTTGGCTCAGTTGGTGGCCGGCAGCACTCGGCTTTCTTCATCTCATCTCGGCTTTCTTCATCTCATCTGGTCACCGTATATGGTCGGGAGCTAGAACAAGAGCTGTCTGTTGATATTACTGGCAACAGGAGTACTCCCAGCCAGACAGTGACCTTGAGCAGACTGGAGAGACTGCTGCCCTCAGGAAATTATACACTTGCCTTGGGATTACCCGGGTGGGTCCTCACCAGAGGATTGGCTGAACCCTGGTTGAATGGCCTGAGGCTGATCACAAGACCTACGGGCAATTTCCTCTGATGACTCATTACTCACACTGGCTCAGAGACAACTCATCAGGCTTAAGCAGGATCATACTGAGAGGTAATTCATCACATTCTCTGAATACATGTGGACTGAAACAAGCGCTCAAATACTTTCCTGAATCTGGGCCCTTACTTTCCAAAATCAGGTTACATATTTTAAAGTTTATTTTAAAATTAAAATATTTTAAACCCAGATTTACCAAAACTGGTGCCTAAGTCTTTTTTTTTTTTTTTTTTACCCAAAGAAATGAAGGGCCATTTAAAAATATTATGGAATTTACCTAATTGATTTTGGTCAAGTAAAAATAAATAAAAAGAAATGAAATCCAATTCCCTGAATTGCAACTTAGTCCCTGATCTGCAAAGACCATACAGACCTTGAACCTACAAGCAGCCTTCACTGATGTCATCGGGACTGCAGGAAAGTACAGTTGTCAGACCATGCAGTGCTCACTGCAGGATTTGGGCCTAAGTTTCAAATACAGAAGCTTTAGAACAGAGGTTCTCAAACTGTGGTCCGTGGACCACCAGTGGTCTGCGAGCTCCAGTCAGGAAGTCCGTGGATAGTTCCTTCTAAGGTGCGCGCCTGGGTGGCTGCACACAAGAAAATGAAGGGCCACCCACCTAATTACTGGAGCCGCACAGCCGTGGCTGAGGCAGAGGGGGTGGGAGGAATTTGGGATGTGCAGGGCTGCAGCAGCCAGAGAAAGAGGCAACTTTCTCCAGCTCCAGGGCTGTGGCTGCAGGGGAGAGATGGCCCCCGCCATCCCAGCCCCAGCTCAGGGGCTGCTGCGGTGGGGGAGATGCCCCAGCTCGGGGGCTGCTGCGGTGGGGGAGATGCCCCAGCGCGGGGGCTGCCACAGCAGGGGAGAGAGGGAGAGGCCCCCCCCTCCATCCCAGCCCCAGCTCAGGGGCTGCGGCGGTGGGGGAGATGCCCCAGCTCGGGGGCTGCCACAGCAGGGGAGAGAGGGAGAGACCCTTCTCCTTCCCAGCCCCAGCTCAGGGGCTGCTGCGGTGGGGGAGATGCCCCAGCTCAGGGGCTGCTGCGGTGGGGGAGAGAGGAAGAGACCCCCCTCCCTCCTTCCCAGCCCCAGCTCGGGGGCTGCCACAGCAGGGGAGAGAGGAAGAGACCCCTCTCCCTCCTTCCCAGCCCCAGCTCGGGGGCTGCCACAGCAGGGGAGAGAGGGAGAGACCCCCCTCCTTCCCAGCCCCAGCTCGGGGGCTGCAGCAGCAGGGGAGAGAGCACACATCCATCGCATTCGAAAGGTAAGACTACTGATATTAAAGTATGAGTTGTGTGCTTTTATTTGTAGAACAAAAAACATTAATTATCAAGATTTTTTTTATATAGAGCTTTTATCCAAAGCACTTCACAATAGTTAGCTAATGGTACAAACAACATTTGGAAAGATCATTAAGTGGTCCGCCGAGACCCTCAGCAATTTTCAAGTGGTCCTCGGGGAAAAAAAAAAATGTTTGAGAACCACTGCTTTATAAGAAATTCAAGATTCCTTCCCCTTAGATGAGGAAATTAAAGATTCATTTTTTTCCAATTTTGAATTATTATAGTCTTGCTACAGTGACATATTGATTTATTTTTAAGTCAGATTTCTAATTAGAGTGTATTTAATTAGGTAACAAGTTATATTCACACATTGGCAGCATTTTTTCTATATTTTCATTGTCAGGTAATGATTTATAATGTATACAATGAAAGTGTCTTATGAGATAAATAAGATCTTGTATCTCTGGAACAGTGTTGCCTCTGTATTTCTTTGAGTACTGTAGTAATGGGAATCAATATAGGTCCTCATAATGGAAACCTTACTCATGCAAGTAGATGCACTGGCTTAAGTGGGACTTGGATTGTAAACTTTGGGGCTGGGACGGTCTGCTCTATGTTTGCAATGCCTAGCAGAATGGGGCGCCAGTCTTGGTTGGTCCTTAGGCAGTCTGGCTCTGGCACATGGCACGCATGCTCACCTGCATTTGGAATGCATATAGCGCCCATCATTTGAAGAAGAATAAATAATATTCTCAAGAGAAAATGCTCTCCAGTGTGCAAATTGGTTGCGCATTCTGGACATCATAATCTCTCCCGGTCTGGATAAAGTTCATGAAGAAGCTATTGTTAAATTATATTCTAAAAAGTTATAACCTAGTTTTTTGGAGGCCACAGATGAATTATTAAGCTGTGTTCTGGACCTCTGAAAATTCAAAAGGGTTGCTGAGTTTTGAAACTTCTGTCAAGTTGTTTTAGCATCAGGACTTCAAAAAGGAACAAAGCAT
The DNA here is from genome assembly GCA_003942145.1 of Platysternon megacephalum. Taxonomy (NCBI): domain Eukaryota; kingdom Metazoa; phylum Chordata; order Testudines; family Platysternidae; genus Platysternon; species Platysternon megacephalum. The sequence goes on from QXTE01000041.1 coordinate 7,764,247, forward strand.
ATTGGGTTAAACATTCTTCTAAAGATTAAAAAGATTTCATATTTCATTCAGGTTTCCTCCCACATCTTCGAATCCTATTAACAGGGCACCTGACATGTTTTCCCTTTAGAAATGTGACTCAACCCCCACCAGTTCCTGGGCATGTCAGTTTCTGAAACTGAATAGCAAGATCTGACACTTATTAGAAAGTCCTGGATCTTTCCTGTTCAGATGTTTCGTCATCTGTCAAAATTTGACTAGGCGACCCCAAGGAGGCTGCTAAGTTTGTTATCCACTGTCTAAAAATGTGTTATACACAGAATCAAAATCTCTTGCACTAATAAATTTTAAACATACGTCTTTGTTTCTTTCTGGGAGTGAAAGAGGAACATAAAAATTACTGAAGATTTCTACTAAGAAAGTTTTATATAATAGTGTGGTGGGGGGAGGGGGAGATGTTAGTTTTTGTTTTTCTTTCTATCTAAAGCAAAACATGCTAGTGAGAAAAAGGTGTGGTATATTTATGTAGTAGAATATACGGATTAATTCACTGTAGCCCCTCACTTGTGTGGTTATTTATACCTGTTCAATGCAAATGTAACACTACCAGATCAGAATGCTAACATTTTAAATTCACTTTGCACTGATACAAAATGACCACACAATAGAGCTGGCAACTCCAAAAAATTGGGGAGGGGCGGGGGGGAATTGGTTTGGGTTGAACCAGTGACAAAATTTTCAAAATCTTATTTCAAATATTTTTCAACATTTAAAGTTAGTTTTAAAATTAAAAATTAAATGAAATTTCAAAACAAAGTAATTTTTAAATGAAAAATTGAAACATTAATTTAAAAAGCGTAGAAACAAGGTGTTGGTGTGCTTTTCCCCCAAAACACAAAATCAACATGAATTTGTGAAACATTTCAGGGTCATCGAATCNCCCCCCCCCCCCCCCCCCCCGCTTTTTTTTTTTGGTTAAAAAAAGTTTCACCCAATTTACTGTAAGCTGCAGGGCAATAGTGTACTGGGGCCATAGAGCCCTATATTTTAGGCAAACAGTATTTACTGTAAATCCCCTATTTAGATGATTAACATGCTGTAAGAGATTTAAGAGGAAATAAATGCTTTTGAATTAAAATATGAAAACTGTTTAGGACATTAAGGGACAAATCCCACCCATAGGTTCAGTAAGCCCCCTTGGCTGCAGAACTGATGTCGTTCTGCTGTATGAAGTGAGGAGCAAAAATTGGGACAGGCAACAGAGGTTGCATATAGCGTCAGTGTGTCGTGGAACCCAGCTCCAGGGTACATCGGGGCTGGGCTGGGGGAGGCAGCAGTTAACGCACTACTATGCTTCCATTGAAGAAAGGTTCTCGGGCTGCAAAGGCAACCCCAGGCTGGTAGAGGCTATGTCACAACACAACCATCTCTTGAGCACACACAGCAATAGAGAATGCTCATTTCATATTGACTTTGTCAGTCTCTCTCTTCTTCTAATCTGGGCATCAATAGTCTATTATACAGATAATGTGCTTTGTGTTGATTATTGATTACTGAGGGAATTGATGTGCTGCGGTAAATAAAAGTTTTAGGCCCGTGGAAAATATTCCTGTTATCCATGCCCCAGGGCTTTGTGTGTTTTCAAATGAATAAATTAAACTTAATTTGTCCCAAATATAAAACACTGTTCTCAAAGCCCTTTGAGATACTCCACTGTAATTTACGGTGTGTCCAGTACAGCCTTAAATATTTCAGGCATCTTACACATTCATGTACTTTACAGTATGATGTTACAATATATAGTTACACACTATATCATGAGATGTCATGAACTTTAACATTACATTTCATTGAAAAACATGATCAAATTAGTCTCTGACTAGTTTTCATAGTCTATACTCTGTATTCTAGTGCACTGAAAAGAAAGAGTAATATGGGTACCAGGGAAAAGTTGTGTTATGTATTGCATAGAGACGACCAAAAAGTTACTCAAGATATGAGAAGTTTTTTCTATCGCCATAGGGTGAAATCTACTGTAATACAAAATTCACTGTGTGAGGAATACAAACACAACTGTGTGAATAATTGATAGAAAGGCATGTAGACCCAAAGAATGATAAGGAACTATTAAAAGAAGTTAAAAGGATAATATTATATCAGCAGATCAGTAACAAAAATCAGGTGATTTGTCATAACCCATTATTAACTGGTTCAATGGCATAGTTTGACCTGGTTTGGGGAGTTAATTTATCGATACATGTGATGGGGTATATAAACCGCACACTGGAGTGCAAGGGGTTAAGGAGCAGCTCTGGGCTCAGGCAGCCATGCCCAGACACATCTGCATAGCCTGAACAAGCTGGAGGCAAGGTTCTAGAAAGGAGAACAGAGCAGCTTAGAGGGTGGTAGTGAAAGACAGCTGCTTTAAGGGAAAAAAGTACTTCCTCAGGCCTCACAGCACGGACCTGTTTAAACCCATACAGGAGAGACCAGTGACTAAGCATGCAGACCAGAGACTAGATAGAAGTGAGTTGGTCCATGAAGCTAAAGGAGACCGGGGTTGGAAAGGATCTGGAAGGAGGGCAGCTGCTTAGCACCCCCAAGGTGCTGAGTGGTGCTACCCACCATTCAGCCTGCTGGAGAGGGTGGGCCTGGGCTCCCCTACCCAAAATGGGAGGACATAACAACAACAAAAGTTTCACCTAGGGTAAGCTGCCAGCTAGAGGAGACCTTGACTGTTCAGTCCCACCCCGAAAAATCTCTGTGATAAAGGGGAGGTCTGGAAACCCTTGGGTGGGAGTGCTGAAGGACAGAACTGTGTTTCAATGGGGAGACCACTTACTAACCATTGGGTTGCACTCTTGGCGGTCATTCATCTTCTACAATACCATATGCAACTGCTTCTTGAAAAGCATTGCTTTGGCATCTTATGGGGCAGGGGGGAAAACAAAAACATACAAACAAAAGGTGACCGTATACAAGATCTGCTGGAATAGCTCGGGGGGAGTGATAGCTCGGTGGTTTGAGTATTGGCCTGCTAAACTCAGGGTTGTGAGTTCAATCCTTGAGGGGGCCATTTAGGGATCTAGGGCAAAAATCTGTCTGGGGATTGGTCCTGCTTTGAGCAGGGGGTTGGACTAGATGACCTCCTGAGGTCCCTTCCAACCCTGATATTCTATGATCACTGAGCAATTGTGATCACTGCAAAATTGGATTTGCTATCCACACAGAGGGATATTCCTCTAGGATTTATACAGTTCGGATGATCTTTCAAAAGGGCCGATTTCAGAATAATGAGAAAAATGGGGAAGAGCAGACTGAAGGGCAAAATAAAACACACACAGACTCAGCCTTGAGGCTAAACATGGAAGGTGTTAAGAGCCCCAGGTGGTTTGTATACCTCTGACCAAAAAATAAAGTTAAAATGGAGAGTAACACACAAGACTGAAATATGCATGTGGAGTAGGGCTAAAAAAGCATCTCTTAAAAAGTGGGAAATCTGGACAGGAACAACAAAGAACATGAGCAACTTGGATCAAGGTGAAAAGAAGAAGAGGTCAAAGGCTGAATTAGCATGGATGAGGACAGAACTGTCATTTCTTCCCTAGAGTGCTGTTCTAAGGTCCTAGCTGAAGTACAGAGAGGAGCAGTACAGGGGAGAGCCACCAGCTGCGCTATGCCTGTTCTGTGACTAGTAATGGACTTCAGTCTTCAAGATTATGAAGACAGCACTTTTCACTAACAAGAGATGCCGTTAGAAAAAAAGTGTGTGTGTGTGGGGGGGTGCCTCTGTAGGTGGCAGAAATTCACTCATGCAGAAAGCCAAGTTTTCTTCTCCCAGAAAGCATCAGAATGAGATTAATTTAGGAACCATAAACTGTTTCTTATTATATTGGCAGTCTTTTCCAGATGACTACAAGTTATACTTTACCCTCCTGCAGCAGTGATGTTAAGTCAACATGAGAAAAAAAGGGACCTCCCCTCCCCATTTTTGGTGTGCTATTTTTTTTACTAGGATCACAATAAGAGAATGTGCCTCTGACTGCACTGTACAGGGACAGCTGGAATTCAAGGCTTACACTTAACACAACTTCTTTCCCACAAAAGCTGTATCTATTTATAGTCCACAGGGGAACTATATTATAAGCTCCAAGGCCATGAAAGTCATACTGTACTACTAGACAATTGGCAATTATCTGTATTCCATTATGCCATTACACTTGTTATGTCTTTTTTGTGTGTTTGGCTAGTACACAAATAGAATACACTTTTTTCTCATTCTGTACAGCAAATTTCAGCTCTCTCTGAAAACATCTTAATAAGCCATTTTCTTTGAGTTCCAATCAAGGTTATCAAGTCGCCCTGGACTATAGTCCTTGAGAAGGACTCATCCACACGTTTCCTCCAGAGACAAATACAGGTTATCAAATTTAAGCTTTTCATAGTCACTGTAAAAGGCTTGAAATGAGGTTTTTCCCTCCATAAAACAAATCAAGCTTTTAGGATAAAGATAGACACAGACTATTTGCGTGCTACTTTACATTTAAAAATACTTAATTCCTGGTCTGCAATCAGAATTTCCAAGTGAGAGACAGTTATCCAAGGATGGCTGCACCTTTTCCCTTTTTATAATCTTCATTTACAGGTGGCTGGTTCCAAGCATCCAGCTTTACCCAAATCCAGACATAAGTCTAATCTATTGAGGTGTGCCTCTAGTTCTCACAAAAATCACTTTAGAATGTTGGCTAAATCAGGTCATCTTTAGGCATGTCAAAGTACCCTATAGTTATAGACAAGAAAACCAAAATAAATATTCTGACCAAAAAAAAAAGACCTTAAATAATCTGTCTATGATACATATATAGCCCTCAACCATAGTATCTGGCCACTTTACATGCACAGTATTTACCCTAACTCCCCTTTTTACAGAGCTAAGGCACAAAGAGAGATTATCTTCAAAGTATTTAGGGCACTTAATTGTCTGGCTATACCGAAAGGAGGATTGGAGACATCTGACATGGGTTTAATCAGGTCACAGATAGAAGCGTACAGTGCAGGTAACCCCATGTTTATTCCATAATTAGCTGGGGGGGCTTATACCAGCTCCCCCCCTTTTTCCACTCTCATCCCTCCAGCAAATCCATTGCTGGGACCTTACCATCCACCCCCTCATAGGAGGGTTAAGGTGGGCTATAAGAATGGGGGGTTGGCTGCCTACTGTACCACTCATAGGAGTCCCCACCTGCCCCCAATTTGTTCCTTTAGTAAACACCTTTTTAAGTCCTTTTCCAAGCCATTTATCCAGTCACTGTATACCTTTCCAATGGAGTACCTGCACTGCCACATTAGCTTAGCTGCCTCCCCCCAAACCTAGTCGGGTTCCCAGACATCTTTTACTGCCTCTCCCGCTCTTTATATTGGCCAAAACAAATGGGCTCCAAAGCTTTACATGGGAACCCCGTCCTCCCAGAATAATTCGGTGCCCCAGGATGCCGAAATTCCTGAGCCTTTTATGACCCCAAGTGATTCCCCCTTCCCCCGGTTAGAATCTGTCAAGCCTTGTCCACCTAGGCGGCTCTCCACAGCTTTCAGCCAGACCCTGTGTGAATGAATGTCTGACAACACGGCTCTGCATCAAGTCCCTTCTCATTCTGGGCAGTAATTTAACTCCTTTACACATTCCCAAATAGTGTTCTCCAAGGTGGGCCACATCATGCCGGCGGCTACTGACAGGCCCCTCGGTGCACAGCAGTGGCATGAGCTGGTCCCATAATATGCTTCTCCTTCCATGCCAACGCTGCCTTGCCCCATCACTGGACCCCAGTTGCCAACCCTTATGGCCACTAACAAGTCCACCTATGTGCATAAGAAAAACAATCCTGTCCCTACAGATCCACACTATTGCCTCCAAGGCCAGTCTGCCAACATCTGGAATGGAATCACAACACATTAATGGCGACTGACCACCCAAGGTTGCACACCATATTGTATGTTTCCGAATGCCAATGCCCAGTTGTAAGAATTGCCTATGCCCCTGTACCCCACTGCACCACTGCTATTGTGGCCCCTGATTGCAAATGACAGAGAACCAAAAGGACAGAACCAAGCTCCCAGCCTTTCTGGAAGACAACAAATGCTGCCCAGTCTCCTTGACCAGTCATTCAAATCTATTGCCTAAAATTAACTGCTATTTTTAAACCTTGATTTCCTGGATCATTTTGCTACATTTTCACAAACCAGTAATATCCTTTTTAGATATATCTAGACAGTCAGAAGAATAACTAGTGTCTCAAATAGGGCCTAATTGATTTATGTATTCAAACTAAGGAGTTTAGTTTGGTAAATTATGAAACAGTAAAGAAAAAAATATGCTGACAAAGAAATTATTCTGGAAAGGAAAATGCAAATTGTATACATTACATAAGTGTACACAGTAGTGGCTAGTTCACAAAATAAGTACTGGACTTCAGGTAGCAAGGTGCACCCCTTCCTTCTTCTCATCCTGCAGGTGGGTCATACTTTCAAAGTGAAAACCTGAGACACTGGGGCTGGGAAGTATCACATGTGGGCAGCAGATAAAGGATGCTGATGGGGAAGCAGGAATCAAGTAGGGTGACCAGATAGCAAGTGTGAAAAATCGGGACAGGGGGTGGGGGGTAATTGGCACCTATATAAGAAAAAGCCTCAAATATCAGGACTGTCCCTATAAAATCAGGACATCTGGTCACCCTAGAATCAAGTAAGTGTCTTTTCCTCGNTCAGGTAGCAAGGTGCACCCCTTCCTTCTTCTCATCCTGCAGGTGGGTCATACTTTCAAAGTGAAAACCTGAGACACTGGGGCTGGGAAGTATCACATGTGGGCAGCAGATAAAGGATGCTGATGGGGAAGCAGGAATCAAGTAAGTGTCTTTTCCTCCCCTCTCCCTTTTAGAGTATGCCAGGAGGGTGTATGTTGGGCACATTTGTGTAGAGCACAGCACATTAGTGTGTTTTACAAAAATCACACCCGCCTGGTGTGCTTTGCCACGCCATGTAGACTAGCCCTCAGTATGGTTCTTGCAGTCCGACCCCATCCTGTTCAAACAGGTTTCGGTGCTCCCTATGAGAGCAGGCTCTGCTTTCTGGAGGTTGTGGGGGAGGCACATTTTCCCACCTTTGATGGGAGTACCCAAAGATTGGATCACAGTCAAAGATAAACACATCCATCCAGACTACCCTTGGTGATATTTCAGGATGTTCCTGTGAAAGGGAACTACCACTAAAACTCTCGTCTCATTTCTCATCTCTTGGTGGCAGCAAGATGTGCCCTTCTCCCCACCTCTTTCCTTTGCTGGGAAAAGTAAGAGAGAAGTGGACATGACACACTCCCCTTCAGATTTAGTAGCATTTTACACTCACTTTGCAGTGGAGATGGAAAACTACACAAGATGCAGGACACTGGAGAATCAGGCCCAGAGAATCTAGCCTATTGCATTCTATGGTTTACAGTGTCTCTTCCATGTTTTCTTCATTGTGTTGTTCTATTTATTTACTTGAAGAGCAATCAAATCAAAGAAAGTAAAAATAAAAATAAAAATAATAAAAATTAAAAAGTTTCTTGTCCTTCTCAATCTCTGCGTGAATGCAGGACCTGTCTGGTAATATCTGAGATAATCAGGTTTATTTTCTTACTACATTCCCTTTTAGATAAGTTAATGGCTAGATCCATTTTCAGTCTGGTTGCAAGCATTTTAGCCTCTTGCCTGCTATTAAAATCAATGGTATTCACACAGCTAAAACTCTGACCTATATCATGTCATATCATATCTAACTGATTTATATGCAGTCCAGGGTCATTTCTTTAGATGAAGATTTGCCTAAGAATATTTATCATTAACTGCAGATTTACTTATTTTATTTTTTACAAAGATTATCGAAAAAATTCCTAAGCCATCATTGCCAACCTGCCTGACAGTATGGCATAGGTAGCTTTTCTGAAGAAAAAAAAAATTATTAAAACCCACTTCCTGGAGCTCCAGCTCATTACTACACGCACAGCCCCCATTAGGTCTTCACCCACTATAACATCCATTTTATATCTCATTCAAATGAGTGAGGTTTGAAGAGAGGTCTCTTTTCTCTCACTGGCAGTAGTGCATTAACCTGGAGGTGGAAGATTCATTGCCATTAAAATTAATAACGTAAGACTGTCCACCTAATAGCTTTAATCTTTGCAGTTCTTCACACAGGTCATAAAACCATGAGCAATGAGCCCATCATTCTCTTTTTGAAGACTACCACGGTTTAGTCTCAGTCCTGAAAAGTAGAAAGCAGCAACAACCATGTTGTTCCTGCTTTATTAATCTCATCCATGGACCCAATTCTGCAAAGGAACCCATAAAACCATATCCTTACCCCTCATACGGAACCCCATTCAGGGCGATTACATGGAGACCTGAGAGGTTTGAACTTGTCTCGATCTTGTTACAGGATCAGACCCCATTCTTGTATTTTGGGCACAGAATATAAACAGACGTGATACAACATACTTTTACTCCTTTGCCTCACCTGATTTTAATTATTCATATTCCTGAGCGAGTGATAAGGCACAGTAACATATGCTAGACAACTGTGAAAATCCTCCTCTACCTCTCTCAAAACTGCCGCATTACCATCCTGAAGACGGAATACGTATTTAAAATAAGGGAAAAAACATATTAAAATCTGAAAAAGGGAAATTCAAGTCTTCAGCTGTTATTCGTGAACGAAAATGCCATTATCCGTTGGAGGAGTTGTTCACCTCCACTCTGCATGTCTCTACATGTAACTTAAAAGAAAAAAAAAAAAAAAAGTGTTCACTTTCCAAACTAAAAATCAGTATTCTCTTGCTTGGAAACAGTAAGTGGCCTTCTTCAGACACCAAACTCAGCTCAGTTTGCAAGGCACAAATCAAGTATAACAGAAGTTGCCTGTTTCTAAACATACAACATACAGAAGTAGTTGCTATATGTTGCCATGCCTGGATGGTTATTCATTTTTTGCAAATTCAACCACAATCAACCTGTATTACTTAGGCACTCAGCTTACGCCATACACTCAATGCTAACCAAGGGGGGGTGAGGAATATGCTACCCCTCTACCCCTAGCAAGTTATTACGTATTATGGGGTTTCTTGTCCCATCCTATGAAACATCTGAAACTAGCAAAGCTTGAAAATGTTGTCACCATCTTCATGTGCCTGAATGTTGAATTCCCCCCCCACACACACACACATTTTGTCGGTTTGTGTCTAGATTGTAAGCCCTTCACAGCAGGGATTCTCTCTTTTACAGCATCCAGCACAATGGGGGCCTAACCATGACTGGGGCTTATGTGTGCTACCATGATATAAATGTTTATTTACTACTTCTACTGGTCTGATACTGGCCATTGTCCGACAGAGAATACTAGAGTAGATGGACTACTGGTCTGCTCCAATATGGCAATTTCTTTGTTCATGTAGGAGCTTTTCCTCCCAGTGAGTTAACAGCCTTTTGAAGAAGTTCCATGAGTAAAAGTTATAGCTCACCAGACATGGCATGACAGAAAGAGATTTTCCTGTGTCTCCCAATCATGATTACAATTTTAGAGTAGCAATAGAACTTAAACAGACAACATTTTATAATCCCAAAACAGTATATTTTTAAAATGAGGGGTGGAAGGAAAACAATACAGTCACTAATGTTAAACTTCAGGGTCTAACTTTAGGCACTTAAGTCCCTGCTTAGGAGTGGGATGATTTCACAAGTACCAGGCAGCCCCATGTAACTCTCTCTGAAATTAGTGCTCAACATCTGCAAAATAGTGCCAAAAAGTACCTAAATAGGGACATAACTGCTTCAGTTCAAGCCCCCACTTTAAGTTTCTGTGCCAATGCTTTATTATTTGCAATCTCTAGTTATTACATATTTACATGTATGTTTTCCATTAATTTAAAAATAATTAGCTGTGATATCTATCATCTCTGTATGGTAAGCCCATATAAAGTTATCACCAGAAATGGGGGGGGGAGGGGGAATTATCAAAATTACAAAAATTGATTTTCCTCATTTAGAAAATATGATAAAATCATAAATCAGATAAAAATGCACACGTTCAGAAGATTAAGATAAGTAAAGTACAGATTACACTCAAACCTACAATATCAAAAGTAATTGCCAAGTTTCCTTACAAAATGTAATTATACATCGCATAATGTGTGTCTTCGGATTGTACAAAAATACTAACGACTGGGAAAACTACGGAGGCCTTCACATACATCAAAACTCCAAATGAACGGTGTTTAAAAGGAAAATCGTATTCCAATGCCAGCAACAGCATTAAGATCCCATATCAAAATTAGAGAAATGTATGAACAGGCTTTTGAAAACATGATTAAAGTAAGCAAGTGCTTTATATTCTGAGATGTTTAAAGTTAATTGTTGTACAATTGGCAATACGTTGATGTTTTGTTAGTAGTTTGGAGCAGACAGGATTGTCCTTTGGATCTATTATATTCTATTAGTTAATTAAGAATTTTTCCCTTTCCAATGCATATCAATTTTTAATATACTGCATGAGTACAACTTTCAAAAGTGTGGCTTAACTTTGTTCCAATTCAGAGAAACATTGGCATCAACAAGAGAGGAGTTAAGCCAACACTGAGCATTTTTGAATATTCCATTCTATATGTTTATGTAATATTTATCGTGTGGCCACGTATGTCCAAACACCACAATCATCATCAAGTATGGGACTTTCAACCCCCAAAAGACAGGCCTCTATCCCTTAGCTAAAGGAAAACTAGCAGGTCATTATAATCACTGGGATCAGCCACTAGAAGGGGACACATTCTCTCACACGTGTATCACGCTTTATGATGGGGATACCAAAAGAGAAATTATGACTACATCATCAAACTATGTTTCAGGCACTGCAATGGCTGGGTACACTTTAAAATAAATTGTATATTGACAGGTACAATGTACTAAGTCCAAACCCGTATGCAACTGCACATTACAGCTTTGTTTCAAATTAAACAATCTTTGGCTCATCAGCTACTGATGCCCAGGATGTACTTTCATGCACTCATTGTCTCAGTGCTGCCCACTACTGCAATTCTATTGTGAATCTCATGATATTTGGTGTTTTTCTCTTAAAGTCCCAGCTCCCAGAGTTAGGTGATTACATGAAAATCTCTCTCTCCCCCTCTAAGTTTTTAGCCCTCAAATTTGTGGAGAAAAACTTGAAAACAAAGCAAGTCAACTCTAAAGGCTCAGAAGCCAGAACTCTATTTTTTAAAACAAAAACAAAAAAAGCATTGTTTTTGGAGCCTTGCCTACAATTTTTCCAAACTTGAGGTTGGCAGTACTTTTTGACTGTATTTTGAGGACCTTCACTGGGAAATATGTAGATTTATATACCAAGCCAAGTCTTATCACATAACAGTGTCCAGATATGCATGGCTATTACCCCTACTTTTCACAGCAATCTAGTTTTCTTTACAGACACGAGAAACCTCTTTTGATGGCAGCATGAACTGGTGTATTATATCCAATAAGCCATCCACTTTTGGCCTAAGCAGGCATGGCTTCTTTGCCACATTAGCAGAGCACATTTTTCAGTATATGTACATGGTCTATCTTAGCCCTGATTTGGAAAACAGTTATGCACATGATGCACAAGAGTTACTTTACTCATGTGACTAGACACATTGAAGTCAATTGGACTAATCACATTAACAAAGTTAAGCATGTGCATAAACATTTGCAGGCTTGGGTCTATTATCTGAGTCTTCAAAGTTACAGTTAAGTGTTGCACATACAATGGCAGGATTTGGCTGTAAAACAGCAAAATAGATTTCATCAACATAATAATTCTAAGCATTATTGTTTGATAGGATATGACTTAAAAACAATATAGGAAGAGAAAGGAAAGAAAGCTCTTGTGTCTAAGTCATTTACCAGTTAGTTGTGTTTCCCTAAAGTGGTAAAATTTTCATCCTGGTATTTATTTGAAATAAGCATAAAAGTGTGATGTTCCTCTGATAACCATCTAGATAAATACCTTCAGTGTTACATTTTTGGTAAGTGGAAGAGTTATGACAGGTTAACGGGTTTGCACTGTTTCATGAATGCTTTAGATTTTCTGCATTGCCTTACTGCTTTCAGAAGCATGCTTTCAAATGTTTAAGGGCTCTCAATTTCTTCCCCCCTTTCTTTATGCATGACTCAGATAATAGGTATAAAGTGTAAAAATAAAAGACAGCTTTTAATAAGGACTGCTTTTTTTCTTTAGCACTACACAGTGAACAACGTAAATGTTGTCATTCTGAAAAATACAACATAGAATTAACACGGCTAGAGTAGCAGCATTCCAAGTCAAAATCTGACATCCATTCTTTAGTTACCTGAAGTGTCAAGGGAAGTGGTCTTTAATAATATGTAACACAAGCGACAGAGTATGAGAGACTACAAAAACCATAGCCAATCATTTTGTAAAACTGAATGAGTACTGTATACCATAAAGAAAATACAGATCCTGTGAAGTGTTACACCCACCTGTTACACTTCCTACCAGTTAGATTGCAAGTTTTTTGGGACAAAGACTGTCTTCTATTGTGTATATGTACAGTGCCCAGTACCATAGGGCCCCAATCATAACTGAAGCATCTGGAGCATTAATCCTCAACTGCAGTGTTGATAAAATTGCCAGCAGTTCCGCAAGGAAAAAATACCATAACCCCTATACTTTAATTCCTGAAATAATTTTTTAGGTTAGAGAAATCTCTCAGTCTGGCCTGATTTGTCAATAGCATCAGATCCAGTATGTACTCATGTCCCATCCCCATCCCTTCATACAGCTAATAATTTAAAGATGTCATCTCTTTCAAAATGTGTGCCCAGTCATGAGTCTGAAAATATTGTGATTAAAGTTCTATCTTCAGTATTATTTCCACATTCATTCTAGTATGAGAATTCTGTAACACTTCCCTACAAATATCTAGTTTCATTTTAACACTCACTTTAGGGAATGTTTTCCAAAAGTCCAAAAGCATTCTACAAAATTGACTGGAACAGATAATACATTGCTAGCAAGCAGGCACCAAGAGAATTCTTATAGCGCATTGTCCTGCTTGGTTTTCCTACTGCCTGATCTTCTTCCATGTTGTAATCTTTAATGAGAATTTTGGTGTGTATAGCACTCTCAGGACCTATTTCTCATTTGCACCACTTCTGCAATATGAAAGTGGATGTAAATATGATTTATACCTGAAGGGCCTAGTGTAAATGAAAATCTGACCCTCAATATATTTTATTTTATGTTTTTAATTTCAATGTACATCTTACCACATTTGAAATCCCCTAATTATTATTTTTTTTAGGTATTCCATCTGGCAATTTGGGGAAGAGAATGTTTCAGATTTACCTATAAAAATATTGCTGATGGCCTGATAATTATAGTTTATCTCCTCTAAACGTTATTGTGGAGAATTAATTCAATGTGGCAAAGATTGCTACTTTCAGGCCTCTCTGTTCTTTATTACTGTAAAGCCAGACAACATGCTTGGTGCTGTACATAGAAAAAAAGAAAACCAAAATCCTTCACAATACACAGAAAAGTAGAAGATGAGACACAATGGGAAGTGCAGAGGGAAACAGAATTTTATACTAAAATATTTAATTTGGTTTATAAATGTTGTCTATGAGTGAGGCCTGGAATTGGATGCCAGAGGTACAGCAACATTATTTTGAAATAATCGACATTTCTACTCTTCAGTACTGTACTGCCAATTCAGCTCTCGCTCATACCAGCATAACTCCACTGGCTTCAGTGGAATTACTTTTTTATACCAGTGTGAAGGTGAGGAGAATCAGGCCCTAGATCTTCATTTTCTCAGTCAAGTTTTTGCGCTAGTCTTTTATTGTAATCCATGTGCGCTTGTCGGATAGTTCTCATGCTTAAGAGTCCATCAGGAAATGCCCAGTCTGGTGCTAATTTAAAAACGTATGCCTTCAATCTTCCATGCCTTGCCCCCCATACTTGTCAAATAGATGAAGTATTTAGGGCTCATTCATGCCGTCTCAGTTCTGTCATTTCCTAGAACTCTTTAAAAGATGATCAACAGGGGGGAAACAATCTAACCTTGTAAATATTAATAAACTCATACAAATAATGCCATTGTAAAACCTCCACGAGCATGGGTTTAATTCTGGAAAAGTCTTCACAGTCAAGTATAAATCAGTAGGAAGAAGTCATCACTCAGTGCATTTTTGGCACGTTATATTTCACCATCTGGATCATTTGTAATATGCTTAGAACAAAAGGGAACAAGAGAGAAAAAAAAAATCATGTGCTACTCATATGTCTTTTGTTTTCTTCTTGTCAGACTGGTTCATTTCTTAATGTTCCATAATTTCAATTATGCTTCCACATAATTTACATGAAGTAAAGATGACGTTCTAGCAGCTGTTGCTCAGAGCAATAAATCATTCTAAGAAGCCCTTATGTGTAATTATAACTTCATATTGTTCCAATGTCATCCATCTCTCGGTCATGCATTCTGATTGTCACAGTCACACATTGTTGTGATCCAGGTGTAGAGATAGAAGTCTATCTGCCCAATTATCTTTCCCATTATCAGATACTCTCATTTTTCCCCATATCTAAATTTGAGTGAGAAATATCTTGAAACAGATCCACACAACTTTAATAGCTCTATAATTCTACAATATAAATGAGAAGACTTGTTTTATTTTTCCTTCAGAGTTTTTTTTTTCTTCCCTAAACGAAGCTGTTTTTAATCAGCAATACATCTTTGTGGGACAAAAAGAAATGAGATAAAGTAATATAACTTAGACTGCAAGTATGGCAATCAAGACTGCAAATAAACAAACAAAAAAAACCCCATAACTAAAAATGTGTGGAAAGGCAGCAAGGGAAGTAGAAATATTATTTCCTTGCAAACAGTCTCATGACTGAACAAGTGCATTGACATGGGTCTTCTGAACTTTTGTAGACATTGGTCAATGTTTGTGGATTTGACCAGAATACAATCCCTCTTGACTTCTAGCAGATCGGGGCGGGGGGAGGGGGGGGGGAGGAAGAACTTTACTTTAAATAACCTAATCACACAGCACTACTTCTGACACAAAGTAAATGTCTCCTTTTATACCGCGTTACTTGAAGTACCCAATTTCCCAGCACTAACCCTAATTCCATCACCTAGCAAAGCTGGATGAATTACACTCAGGGCTCATCTACATTACCCGCTGGATCGACGGGCACTGATCGATCCAGCGGGGGGTCAATTTATCACGTCTCATCTAGACACGATAAATCAACCTCCAAGCGCTCTCCCGTTGACTCCGGTACTCCACCAGGGTGAGAGGCGCAGGCGGAGTTGACGGGTGAGCGTCAGCCATCAACTTACCGCAGTGAAGACACCGCAGTAAATAGATCTAAGTACATCGACTTCAGCTACGTTAGTCACATAGCTGAAGGTGTGTAATTTAGATCGATCCCCCACCCCCACACACAGTGTAGACCAGGCCCCAGTAAATAAATCATTTGATGAATCTTGTTTCTTTTTCTGTTTGAGATTGTTTCAACACTTTGCCTTTTTTTGGAAGATAATTCTTGGTTTCTAGGACTGTGATATCCCCCTCTATTGCATACACAAATACTAAGGCCTAAGAATAAAAGAAAACATATTGGCAACAAAAGCAAAACAATCAGAACACTTGACATTACATAATAGAAATACTAGGAAATGTTTATTTTTTAAGAGTCCTGTAACAAGTTACTGTTCTAATGTGATGAAAAAGGAAGTGGAAAGAAAAGTTAAAGATTGAAATTCACCTGAACAAAGGGCTGGAACCTACCTACCACTTCACAGCTGCATGAAGCCCTCAGCATATGCTTTAAGTTCTGAAAGGTCTTTGTGGAGGCCTTCTGCACACAATTTCACCCATGCTGCCCACTGGGGAAGCACACAACTAGAGAGAGTTTTGATGCCTTGCTGTATTTGCCAATAAATATACTGATTGTTCCTGCAGCTGAAAAAATTACCATTAGTGAGCTAACGGTAATTGCAAGGAAAAAGGATCTCAGGTATTAGTTTAAAAGCCTTCTCTTGATGGAAAGAGGATTCTCCATATAATTATCTGCTTTGGAATATTCCTGGTTAAAGATCATTTGAAAGATTTGTCCCCTCTCCCCTCCCCAGAAACGAAAGAACTATATTTAAGTGAAAATATGCTCCTTTTCTTAGAAAGAAAGCATCTCCGATTGTAGGAAATAGCTTGCACTGCCATCTCAAGGATGTAAAAGAGCATAAAAAAATTCTGCATTGCTTCAGTGATTCTCACTATTACACTTGCCTGATGTGCAATTAAAACTACTACTAAATGAATACTGAGGTATACATTTTAATATTAAGAATTAAATTTGTCTAGTTCCTGTCTCAGCCCTCTTTCCAGAATGGGATTGAGTGTCACAATTTAGAAACTACAATTTTTTAAACAGTCCCACCATTTTTAAGTGTGGTTTCACCAGTTTAATATCTTTGTAAATTGTTTCTGTAAACACAAACTGTAATGACATATTATGCCACAGAGCTATCTCAAAACAGGGCTGCACAATGCTAGTCCTCACCATGACAGGTTAATTATGAAAGCACTCAAAGAGACTTAGGAATTAGCCAATTGTCCTTGGTGGATTGGCAGCAGAAAGTAAGTTCTCTGCACCTCAGAATATACTAATTAAAAAACAGTATTTCAATTTTACATTCATGGTTAATAACAGGCAGTGTTCCGTTGAATGCACCGTACATTCAACAATATTTTTTTTTGTTATGTTATCTTTCTATTCATAATGCAACCATCAATCTAAAGAAAGCTTTAGGCAAAAAAGGGGAGATAAAATAAATGGCTTTCATTTAAGCTTGCAGTCTCTCACAGCTTTCTCAATCTGAAACAGCAGGTAAAAGGTAGTTTTCTCTAAGATTACATTTTATTTTTGCATGTTGACTTGGAATCACTAAATAAAATAGCAAATTCTGATGTATTGTTGCATTCCATTAAATCTCTCTTTGGTAACATCAAAGGCTGAAGCACTTCAGAGAGTCATTTGTATTCTTGGTAAATAACATTTCTAAAGTAAAATAACAGTTCATTTAAGAAAAAATGCTTGGCCTTCACCATGTTGGGCATTTTTTCCTAATAAGTTTAATACAGGCAATAAACATTACAGTTATCAAATTAGTATGCATCAAAGAAACAAAATAAAAAAGTCAATTTATAAAGCACCACATGCTAGTGTGTCAATTTTTCAGTCAACACAGGCACACAACAGGGTTGTATGCATGGGGCAAAAAGCACAGGTCCTTTAAAACATTTATGCGCATGCTTAATTTTACTCAGGTGACTATAACCAAAAATCAACCAACCTACCTGAGTAAAGTTAAGCACTAATTTTCATGATCATGTATATCCTGATTCCTGAAGAATGTTATAGGGTTTATCATGGGCCAGATTGTGACACCCCTGTCATAGTAAGCACTCAGACTCATTGGCTCCAATGAGGTTATTATTATGGGTAAATATTCGCCCATGAACTAGTGTTGAACAATCTAGCCTTAATTGGTTATTTTCTTTATTCAATTATTTTTGTGAATTTCTGTACTGAATGCTTTTGGTTGCTGGTAGCTGAACCATAGATCCCTTACATGAAACTTGGTAAGTACAGTTGTCCAACTAAGTGAAGGTGGACTGGTCTTTAAATAAAACGAGCCACTATTTCAGCAAGGAAATATTACTACTTATCTCAGACATTATTTGCTCCATAACTCCCAAAACATTTTGTCTGGGTGATGTCGGGGGGAGAAAGGAGATGGCTTAGGTTGGTAATAAGCGTCTCAATTGTAAAAGAGACATGCGTCTGACGAAGTGGGTATTCACCCACGAAAGCTTATGCTCCAATACATCTGTTAGTCTTAAAGGTGCCACAGGACTCTCTGTCAATTGTAAAAGACTCTGCTGGCGGCAGCCCCACCAAATCCAATATACTAAAGCTTCTTCAGCAAAAATTAACCTTTAAGAAGTTATATGAATCTGAAAAAAAAAATCAAAGAGTTTACTCAAAGAAATGTCATTGATGGACTTAAAATAGCGTTGGGAGCCAGAAAACAGCCACATACTATGGTGTTTAAACAAAGATTATGGGTGAAATTACCATCCCTACTCCAGCCCCTATTTGCCAGGTAAAAGGTCTGTAGTAGCTTAATGTATCCCTAAAAGCCCTACTACCATATGGGGAAGGATTCCCTCAGCAAAAGCTGAAGGCTGCCTGCTAAGGATCTCCTCACAAGCTCTAGGTGGGGCTGGGAGCAGGAGGAACATAACAGGAACACATAATGTTGCAAGGAGATTCCAACTAGTGCTGCACCCCTTAGAGTAGCCTGGGGAGGCTGCTGTTAGAGAGGGCTAAATTATGCTGAGGGCCTCTCCAGCCTTCAGAGCAGACCAAGATCAGGAGAACTCAAAGATGATTAAAACCATTTTAGCCCAGTTCTTCTGGGCTGTGAATTCTGTGCTGTAGCACTTAAAGGTGCATAGAGAATCTCACTCAAAGAACCAATGCTGAGAAAATGAGATTCAGATAGTCAAATTCATATATTCAGCACACCTGATCTTGGTAGTGGAATACATGTTCATGTTGGTATTGAAATTCAGTCACGGATAGTGTAGAACTTTGGTCTGCATAGTAGATCAGCATACGCTTGTTCTAGGGCTTGATTCTGCAAGAGATCCCACTGATTTCAGTGGTTCAGGATCATGTGTTGGATTGGCAAGGGGCAGAAGAAGTAGTAGTACTACGGGTTCAAAGAAAGAATACACCATATATATATTTTTTCAAACAATTGGCATTTTGAGACCTTTTTACATGAAAGGTGACATACAAATCTCTTAAAATCATTGGTAAATTAATAAAGTGCCAATTTTAGGCTATGAAAATGACCCAACTGGATTAAAATGCCAACATGCTCCTTCACCCACCCTCCTATAAAAGCAATGGTATGTCCCAATTCTCCTCTCCCTCCCCCCCCCCCACCATATTAATAGTGTGGAGAGGAGATATAGCATTAGATTTACAATAAAGACAGAGCATGCTCTGTTATTATACACAAAACTACACATTTACTACAAAACCAGAAGCAAAACTTCCTCTTCTCATTGATGGTGCTTTGATGTCACCACATACATAGATGCGGAAGCAGGTAAGTACAAGGTACTAATGAAATTTAAAATTTCCTGTCTAATGCTCTTTGGAGTAGAAATATTTCAATATATTTACAGGAAAGTTCATAGGTGCTGGAACTAGGGGTGCCGTTGCACCCCCTGGCTTGAAGGGCTTATAGTTTGGTGCAATCGCTCTCAGCACCCCCATTATACAAATTGTTCCTGCATCCCCAGAAAAGTTGTAATCATTATTAAACAAATGTATGCAATAGGTTTTCCATTTAACCTGTAAACAGATGCTGTGTATTTCTGTGGTTTGCACCACTGTTGGGCGGATACAGGATGTATATCAAATTCCACCATCCGCCACTCCAAAAATAAATTAAATGCCAAGATACAAACTCACTAAAACACTATTTATAATCAAAACACTGACAGGCCCTTAAATTAGATTATCTTGAACAGGAGTGCTATAATACTTACATGAAAGAGAATAATTAATATTAAGCAGGTTTAAGAGAAACGCAGTTAATTATCAGACAGCCTGTTCAGTTTTTAGAGTCTGAAGTAATTATACTTCAGTCTTCGGCTACATTACTGAAACAGGTCTGGTATGATGCTGGAAATCCAATATAGCGTGTAAATACTAATGCTAATATTCTTGAAGTCAGTGGGGCTCTGTGTGGGTGCAGAGATCTTTGTGGATCTGATTGCAGGACAGAGGACAGTGACTAAGATCTTTGGGGCAGGGGCTGCATTTACTTATAAACCTGTGCAGCCACCTAGTTCAGTGGGGCCCTGATCACGACTGGGACCTCTGGACGTTACTGCAATACAAATATTTATTATTATTAATAATAATAGTGAGAACTTGTTGCTGATTTTTAAAGACATTGCCATTATGTTGATAGAATTAGTTTTATTTTACCCACTTGGTTATTTGTAAACCTTGTATTATCTGCAATCTGGTGACATCACACAAAAACCCAAAACGGACATTGGGAGTAAAAATATAACAAAATACCATACCAGTTGAGGATCTCAAAGGGCTTAACTAAAGTTAAGTGCCACATTACTATGAGATGAGGAAATAGCCCCATTTTGCTGATGGGGAAACTAAGGCACAGAGGGGGTTAACAGCCTGGTTTTCAGAGGTGTTGAGTGCCTGTAGCTCTCACTGACAGTGAGAGCAACAGGTGCTTGTCCCTCTGAAAATAAAATCAGACCATAAGTTACTTGACCAAGGTAATCATAAAGCAAGTCAGTGGGGACAGCTGGGAACAGACCACAGCATGCCCGGTCAGCTCCTTAGTCCCTACATTAGGCTCCACTCCCATTTAAGAACATGGGGATTGTTTCCCCCCCATTAATGTTTTTTTCCTTCCGGCAAGGAGGGAAGGATAAAGTTAAAAAAAAGAAAAGAAAAAAAAAAGAGGGAAGCAGCAATATATTTTCACAGCAACACTGCCAGAAACCAGAGTTTAGTTGGTAGTTTTATCTAGCTCTCATTTCCAATTCAGCAAAAAATGCAAAGATGTTGACTAATGACCTGAAACACAGTGGGTGACTGCATAAATCAAAAATCTTTTCAATTCTAATTTTAAAAGTTCTAAGGTATCTTTAGGTCAGGAGTATCAAAATCTTGTTTTAACATTAAATAATACCTGTCTCATAGCAAAATGTAATCGTTGGCAGGAATAAAAATATCAAAGGATAACTTAGATAAAAATCATGCTAAGCCCTTTTTGAAAAGCACACTACTAAGTACTGCAACTTAAAACCTAGCTAAAGGAAAAAGAATCTTCATTCTGAGATAAGATGATATTGTAGTTTGATTTTCTCAAACACATTTTAGATGATTGTAGTTATGTTAAGAGTAGATATTTACCTTTCCAGTCCCATTTTGTTTCAGTGCCTGCCAGTGTTCCCGCCCCCCTCAAAAAAAATTACAAGAGTCATTCCAAGAATGCAGAGAGAAGATACATTCAATTCACATATGTCTGCAAAATCATCACTGTCCTCAATGGCAACTGGCTGCATAAAATGAAGACTATACCCAACTAGGAGAAGGTATACTCAAGTGCATGGAAGCTTTGCCATTGCCTTCAATGGGAGCACATCTGTGGAGTGTAAGGGTGAAATTCACCGCTGTGCAGAGGGCCAGCACTAGCACTGATTGGGAAATGTATTTTGTTTCCTGGGAGAAAATGTTGAATGGAAAAACAAAAAAACAAACAAAAAAAACCACACCTTAAAATTTGATAGGAATTTTTCCTGAACTTTTGGGGTTGTCACTGAAAAGCTCCAAACCCTGACATTTTTCAGTTGCAGGTTTTTGGTTTTTCAATTTAAAAAAAATCCACAAAAAATTTAGACAAAAATTAGCATTTTTTATTTTCTCAGCTCATTTGTCAACAACCCCCATGTGCTCCCCAATTTTTTGGGGGGGCGGGGGGGGGTGTAAAATGCAAACATTTCCATTTTGACTTTTGGGGGGGGGGGGGGTCAAAAATGCTTAGTGAAAATTTCTCAACCAGCTCTAGCTAGCACAATGCCTGGGTATAGTTTAAGGCCCACTTAAGTCTTATGGCCCAGATCCTCAAAGATATTTAGGTGCGTAACTGCCATTTAAACAAGTAGGAAACACCTAAATACCTTTAAGGATCTGGGTCTATGCGCTGACTCTTTGCAGAGAATTGAATTTCAGCCTAGGTGAAACAGAACCCTTCTGCCTCTTATCACTCATATGTTCAAGTTGCAAGGCTATATATCATGAAACTAGTGTATTTTGACACTTCAAATCTGTCAAATGCTCGTGGAGTTACAAGTTATGTGTCTGCTCTCTTGATAAACCAGACTCACAAGGAAATCTCACAGGAAAATGGCCTGGTTAATCATTACTATTAAGTATTTGTATTGCAGTAGCATTAGAAGCCTCAGTCATGGACCATGACTCCATTGTGCCAGGCCCTGTACACAAAGAGAACAAAAAGATGGTCTCTGCCCCCAAGAGCTTACAGTCTAAATAGACAGTTTGAAATTTTCTCATCACCATCGGGGATATTCTCCAACCAAACTGTCCACTGGAATGCAAGGGGAAGAAAAGACCTCCCAACACCACCTGAACCTGTTTTTTGAATGCATTTTTTTTTGTAAATCGTAGCTTCAAAATTAGACACTGAGCTTCTGCTTTCAAAATATGAGTATTTGTGCTTAAACAGCTAATTTTGTGCAAATATATATATTTCTGTACTGTTATGGTATTTCAAAATGTTTTCTTTTTTACCTTCAGATTATAGATTATGCAACATTAGCAGAAGTAATGTCTGTAACCATTTTGCATACAAAAATGTACACTTTACATACACAAAAAAACTGGTTGTGCATGCATCTATCTTATGGAAACAATTCAGGCATCTAGTTTTGATAATTTATCCCTATGGGGCAAGGAAAAACAAAAAAATACCAGATATGCAAAATAGCACATTTTTAGCTCCTCATAATCCCAATGACCATGACAGCCATTTCTGACAGCAGATTGTGTTCTTACCAAGAAACAAAAGACAATAGTTGCCCTATTAAATTTTATATAAAACCTTTTCGATGTTTTATTTTGTCACTATTCGCTCTACTTTTTTTTATGATGGAAAACCAGGCCACTTGTATGTAGATGCGTAAATATGAATTTAGCTGACTACCTTTAGGCACCAAAAATTGCAAATGTTGGCTTCAGATTTTAAGGTCATATCTGAAAACTCAGTATTCTAACAGAAGGAGAAATGGTGTCGGAAGAAGGAAAGGAAGTTACCATGCTTGAGAGAGTGGATACTTTTCTAAGGATACCGCTAGACCATGTATTAAGGATGATTTTAATCCTTGATTTGTAAAATCACTTCCAAAGAATTTTTCTCAGGATTTTTTGCATCTTTGCAACACACTAGATTATATTTCAAAATACCCACACAGAATTATGACAGGTCTCTGCATAATGACTTGAGTCCCCCCCCTCCCCCTTATTATTTGTATTTCAGTAGCATCTAGATGCCCCTCTCACGCTTTGTCATCTTTGGAAAATGTCTCAATTCAGACACTGCAAAAGATCCCCACATAGTGAACTGGAACTGAAACCAGTGACTCCAAATAATTTAGTCTTGCTGTTTAGATCACAGTTTAGGGCTAAGGGGTGAAATCCCTGCCCCATGGAAGTCAAAAGCAAAACACCTTTACTTCAATGGAACCAGAACTTCACCCAAAAAGTCCATTAGTAGTTACACACATACCAATGCTAATTTATAGCATTTTAGAATAGCTAGATGCTAGACTAAAATAGTTCATTGTTTTGGTCATGGAAGCCATTTTTTAAACCTCTATCTTGTGAGTTTTAAAGATACCAAACATGATTACAAAAGGCTAATGTTATAACAAGTTTCCTTCCCCCCCACCACCCAAATCCTTTTAGCTACATGAGCAAGAAATGGCTCAATCCCACTTGCATGAGCAGAGACTACAGAAATGAGTAATGGATGCAGGATCAGGTCCAAGGAAGACAGCAAGTTTCTCATTGTTGTTGCCTGATGTTTGTGTAAAATGGTTGTCAGCATAAGACTTTCCATATTATAATTGAGTTGAGATTTTTATATAAAATTTTTAAATTCCTGAAACTTACTCAATAAAATCAGTTTCTAAACAAATTCAATATCATGGGGGTTTTTTTTTATGCGTTGGCTCAAATTCAAGTAGTAAATCATTTTCGGATACTCTTACTATTCTACTGTAAGAGTCTGAATGCCACTAAAAATGGTAATGGATTTTTAAAAGGCTTGGCACAGAGCCTTCCATCATATTACAGAATATTTACAGTTGTATCCCAAAGAATAATTATGAGTTAGAGAAAATTTGCAAGTACCAAAAGTCATGGGGAACTCTTGTACATACCTGTTTTCTTCATAACTATGATTAGCAAGGTGTTTGTGGTGCCAAGGTGGGCCCTTCAAAAGTGCTTCAGTGACTTAGGAGCCCAGGTCTCATTAAACATCATTGAGATTTGTGCTTTTGAATTACTTAGGTACTTTGGAAAATTCTAAAGACTATTACAGATTTTTGTTGGGAGTAACTCTTGGAGATCGGTTGACGAAGCTCAGAAATAGTGTATTATTCTGAGTAGGTCTGTGGACCTTGCATAGATCCATTGTTTCATCTGTTGGGCCAGATTCAGGGGTATACTGCTTTGTGCGGCTCTGGTGATACAAAGCATCCACAAACCTGACCTCAAGGACCAGATAAACTGGCGATATGGCTACTTGGCTTTCTCAAAGTGGTTCAAAACTGCCAGGGGGTCCTAGAGAAACTAGCCCACCTTTTCTAAAGTCAAGAAATGACAATCCTATTTTCTCAGAATGAAAATGCGGTCTTATGACCAATGCATCAGGCTCTTTTAAAGTTTGCTCATGGTAAAAAAAATGGCTATGTAGGACCACCACCTTCTTATTCAACAGATCCGTTCCCAGTTTGCATTCCATATCCAGTCTCCCTACTTTACTGACCAAATTAATATTTAATTATTTTTCAAACATTTTTGTTTACCCCTATTAGCACTGCAAAGCTAATAAGCTCAGTGCAGCTGGGGTTGGGAGACAAACACATTAGAGAATCACCTCTCTAGGATATCTGGCTACAGTTTGGCACCTGGTGCAAGTTAAAACAGCCTCAGAACCATTCCAACTTGGCTATCTAAGGGACCCCAAGAGGCCAATACACCGGATGAGATTGTCAGACCACATTGCTCTTCTGCCATACCCCCACCCATTCCCTATAGCCTGTAAAAGGAAGCTTTCTGGCCCCTTTGTGCTATAGGGCTAGCACAAAGAGGCCAGATTATTAGCATGGTGCCCTGTATTTAGGCAGGTCAATTTACAGTATTTTATTGTGATGCAGTCCTATATTTGGCTTGCAAGAAGGCACAATCTGTAAAACTAGCTAGGTGTATAGTTAGTTCCAGAAGTTCCAGTATCTGTACCAAACACATCTTGGGGTCCAGGGATGTAGGTTTTATACACACACACTCACACCCTTTTATTTCTTATTTGTTCAATACCTTGCCAGCTTTTATACATTGGCACATGCTTTGTAATAATTCCCAGCAGCATATGGGTAATAAACCTTTGAAAATTATACTTTCCATTACATTGGTATGATATTTTGTAGAGAGAAAAAAATTGTTTATTAAATTTATTAAAATTAGATCTGGTCAAAATTTTTCTAGTTTTCAAAATTTCAACCAATATTTTGATGAAAACTTTTCACTATTTTTGACCACTGATTTCTGTGCTCAATATAAGTCTCGCTCATGTTAGTCCATAATTAATTTAATCTAGTTTCCTTCTAGATAATAGTGAAATCTCTAACACATTTATCTTCTAATTTAGATACTGGTTTGAGGGGGAAGTATTGATTGAAGGCTGTCAGTCTCTTTCTTGGAGCAGGTGGAGAATGAGGTGGGGAGAACAGTTCAGAAGACATTCAGATTTTTAATCGCTCCCCAAAAAAATCTCTTATGTAATATCACATAGCTGGATGGATTGGAACAGGTGTTTGATTATTGCCATTTATGATCAGCTTACTTGAAAGTAAAGAATTTCCTCTGTTTTCAAAATACACCATTAATTAAATACAGACATGTCTAGGTATGATTCCCCCAGTCTTCTCAGGTAATTTGTTGTCTCTTTGAGAATCTCCATGTTAACATGCTGCCATCCAGATGGATGGCTCCTCAGTAATCCCTTTGAATGCAAGGACTTCATTCCAAGTATTCCAAATTAATTGTTTTAAGTGTTGGTGCTTATAGAAGTGAGAGACTAGCTAGAACTCCAAAGTAAGTGAACAAGTTGTAAGACCCTTTCTTTCTTTCCCACTAGGTTTGGCAGCCTGCTACTGGGGAGGTTCCAGTGGGATAGTGCCATTAAAAAAAAAAAAAAAAAAAGCCAAGTCTACCATCATTACTTAGCTCTTACTCAGACACAAATACCACAGCTATTCAAAATTGTCTTTGTTTTTATCCTGAAAACGCCCCTTTAAGAATGTATTAGGAAGAGAGCCTGAGACATAAGTCCTTGTATTAGAGGCCTGTTATGAGGCAGGACCTGCTTACAGAACTTGGCAAGAACAGGGCTGATATTGCAGAAATACATATTTTTAAGAAGTGCTAGTCACCGAATACTCACGCAAACACATTCCAATATTAAGGATGGTACAAAAACTTTTCCCAAGGATAACAGGAACACATTGACGCCTCCTAAAAGATAAGGTCATGTCAAAGGGGGTGTTGTGGAGGAAGTGAGCGTAAGACATAATGGAGCATACAGACCTATGAAAAGCCTAATGGGCAAGTGATGCTCCTGATTTAAAACTAAATAAGACAGAGGCAGAATAATGTAACACAAATGGCACGGCAAGAAGAGCCAACATATGAAGCAAGGTAAAAGGAGAAGTTATTCTCAAACAGCTGAATAAGAACAGTTTACATACTAAGACTTCTGTGCACAAAGGAGGTTGGGGAACCAAACTAAAGAACTAGAAGTGAAATATGATCTAGTGACACTCTCGAAGCTTGCAGTTCCAAGATTCTTACAATGTCAAGTCAACATGGATGACTAGTAAAATCAATAGGCCCAGTTCTGCTCAGATGTACCCACTTACAAAGCTTAATTTCATTCATAATTCAAAAGCATTAAAGAGTATAGGAGCTACTCCAAAACATTCTTTAATAAGTGTTTCAGGTTGTAAGTTGGTTTAATTGAAGGACTGCAAATAAACACCTAATTCCCCCTCAAAACACACACACACACTGTTTAGAAGAAAAAAACAGGAAAGAAGCTTTTTTAACCTTCTACATCCACCACAGAAGCTTTTATGGCAACAGGAGCAATATATTGTATGTAGTAATAATAGTATTTCATACTCTTAGTTCTGGGAAATAATGCTAAGTAGCTACAAATGCTCATTTCAAGCTGTCTTTTCTCTGTTGCTATAGCTGTACACTGTCCTCATGTCTGATTAAATGTATTTATGTGCAAGAGAAAAGAGAACAAACAAAAAAGTGCATATCTACATTTGGAGAGGTGTGCATGTGTGCATTTTGGAATGAAAATAGCTGTACAATATTGCTATATTATAGTGCCTTTTCCAATTCAAAATTGCTTTACAAAACTATACTGCACGTCATGTCATCTGTCATTGATTTCACCTGTCAATACAGCCATAGGGAAGCTACAGGGAATATTGCAGTGGATATAAGAAAGACAATGAGGATGGTCACCATCCTTGACTTTTCAGAATCTCAAAAACGTGTATAACTTTTTGTGAAAAAAATGTTTTTAAAACTGATGTATAGGTTTGGTTGAAGTTTTTCAAAAATTTGGAATTTCAATTATTTTTTTTCCATGAAAAAATCTCAAATGTCATGAAAATTTCTCTACGTGTTTTGATCAGCTCTAATGCAGAACAATTTTAGAGACAGGAAATGTAGTAGAATCTTATAAAAAGAGTACAGTGATCAGTAATTTTCTATGTTCACTGAGGGCAAGACAAAAAGTAATGAGCTTGATCAGCAGCAAGGGAGATCCAGGTTAGATGTTGGGGCAGTTCTAATTATAAAGGGTAGTTAAGTAGTGGAGCTGTTATCAAAGGAGGTTATAGAATTCCCATCACTGAAGATTTTTAAGTACAGGTTAGAAGCACACCTGCCAGAGATGGTCTACAAATTTACCCCTATTGGGAGCTCAGATATAAGAAGTGAGCGAAAATTCATGAAATGTCACAAATAATCTATAACTGGAAAAGTTGATGGGAAAAGCTGAAAAGGGGAGATAGACAGACACACTGAATTAATCCAAACAAAAAAGGCTTAAATGCTATAACTCAAGAATGGTGTTAAAATCATGCCTGGCAAACAAGAAAAGTGTGAGACCAGAAATCAATGAACCAAAATTGGCATGTCAGAAATTAGGCCTAATTGGTCAACAAAACAAAAAGGGGGATGAACAGTTCTGCCCAGCAATCCCATTTGGGCACCTTAGCGATAGACAAAATAAAAATAAATAAATAAATAAAAGAAAGAAAGAAAGAAAGAAAGACGTTGGCTGTCTGACAACTGCTGTCTGGAAGACTGTGGACCGGAAGGAACAAGGTTCACCACCATGGCTGCCACACTCACCATCTCCTGTGACCCTAGGATCCACCATGACACTGTTGGGCCTACATTGTCCTTAGCCTGAGCGGGGTCTTGACCACATCAGGCCAAACAAGGACCCAGATGGATTGCCACCTCCACTGGCTTAGGCTAAATACTGAACACCATCTGGGATGTAAAACTTGGTCTCCCTCCCTGCTCTGTTAGTCTCCTTTTCCACTTTCTCTCTTTATTTCCTATCTTTCTCCTTTTTTCCTTCTGTTTAAATAAGATCAGGCTTAGCTAACCAAGACTATATATTTTGCAACATTGTTATGAGCCTGTGAGCAGAGAGGCAGCAAAAACAGTGCTCTAAGCAGCCCGATGCGGGTATAGGT
This sequence comes from Platysternon megacephalum, assembly GCA_003942145.1. Lineage (NCBI taxonomy): Eukaryota > Metazoa > Chordata > Testudines > Platysternidae > Platysternon > Platysternon megacephalum. Next base: position 7,793,028 of record QXTE01000041.1, read on the forward strand.
TTGCCTGATCTCAGAGTGGCTGATAAGACCATGAGCCATGTCTGTGTTTCTACAGAAGTGAAGTTGCAAGTAGGAGTCAACACCAACTCAAGGAGAGCAGGTGCAGGGACTAGAGCGGTGGGGAATTTTTTCCTCTTCCTCTCCTTGAAGACTGAGGATGGAGAGAGCCTTCAGTGCTCATGGACGAAACAGCTCAAGAATATTGGTAAGAACCCTTAGCTCTTATCGGTTGTCAGATATTTGGGATGAGTGACTATTTAAAAACAATCTACTGGTGATAGCTCAATGTTAATCATATTATAATAGTGCCCTGTCTTGACAGATGCACACAACTTAGCAGTAATCTGGTTAGATTTCCTAAGATTAGCAAGGTCAGTGTGACTGCAGCCGGTACTTGGATCAAAGAACTCCAAGTCAAAATTAGGGGGATGCAGAAAGTGGTGTTAGAGATTCAGTAAGTGGCAGTTTTGCCCCTCTGTCACTGAGGTGTGGTACAGGGATTTAAACCATGGAGTAAGGAATCAAGAAGCCAAGTTCTAAAGATTGTGTGAAGCTTCTCTCCTCAGACACAATAGAATTTTCTACCATAAGGGTAAAGCTAGTGTGTGCAGGAGACAGCTTTCTTAAAGCCTGGTCTGAGACTGTGGAATGAACCTGCCACAGAAACTAAGGACCATCACAAACCTCACCACGTTCCACTCTAAGTGCTAGGCACATATCTTTGGCCTTGTCTTCTAACATGAACACACAGTAATATAGACCTGCTGTTGTCAAATATTGATCGGGGGTATGTATGTAAAATAAAGATATTAAAAAACCCATCAAGACAAAAAACATTCCACTGCATACACTTCTCCTCTGGGGAAGGAATGAGAGAACACACACATGGCAAATGTTCATGTGGTTAAATCCAGTGGAGTGTTGGCCACTTATGATTTTTGAATATAAAAAAACCTCATCTCTAAAGATGTTCTCACTGTTTTAATACATCTTTTCCACACTTTGTAAATATTATGGGGGAAATTTTCAGAGTGCCTAAGGAGTCTTAGGAGCCCATGTCCTAATTAAAGACCGTGGGACATGTGCTCCTAAAATCCCTTAGGCTTTTTTGAAGAGCTCCCCCTCAGTCTTTATGATGTTGATACTTCATCTGGGGGCTCCAAAATCCTAAAACTGATACACATGACTGTATATTGTTACAGGGTGGCATTGGAGTATCAGTGTTCTGTGCTCAGGGAAGGAATAACTTGCATTTTGTGTGTATTGGAAAATGGAGGCAATATGAATCTGTTTATGCCTGTGTGTTTGATGAGAAAAGCACACCAGCATCTGAAGCACCATGGCTTTGGTACATGACATTCATTGATTATGTTAACTTAACATAAATTGGCCACTTGCAAGTTATGCTAGTTAGAATTTCAAAGTACCATGCAAATGCTTACTTAGTTTCGGCATTTTTTTTTTCCAGGATGCATCATCTGAAATGCGAGAAACTGCAACTGACCTCAGCATTCCCCCTCACCCCAGTTATTTTAATAGATTTCCCCAACAGATCACTACAACTTCCCCATTTTTCATGGCTCACTGTAGGCATGAGTGTAGTCAGCTATCCATTCGAAGATTTCTGACTCCAGGCCAGGACTTACAAAGTGTGTTAGACTTTCGGGTATCACAAACTGTATTCCTCAGTCTTCAACCTAAAGAGCAATGGAGCTATAGAGTTTCTGTGTGTCCAGCATCCTAAATAAATAATCTGGTGTGTTTATTACAACTGATTCCTGTCTCTTTTCTATCTTGAAGAACAGAAACATGGCTTTTGCCATACATTCTTCCTGGGCAGCAGCCCAGGCGCTAACTGAACTCTATATATGCAAGTGCTAGGACTTGTCAGCATGGTTAGTACAGCTTGTCAGTTATAGGAGGCAAATAGCATATATTAAACCAAAACATCAGCAAGAACTGATAGGTTCTGGATACCGCTACCACTCTGAATGGGAGGAATCAGCTGATGGGGCAACTAATGGTGATAGAAATTTTAAACAGTTCATTATTTTAAATAGGGAGAAAGTTACAGGCCAGGTCCCCAGCTGATGAAATCAGCATGGCTCCATATAGGTCACAGGAACTATGCTAATTTACACCCACTGACCCTAGTTTTGTAAGCAACTCACAAGCTGCTAAAATAGTTGTTCCAAATCAGTATTGTTACTTCCCATCCATAAAAAGAACTTTATGACTGTCTGCATTTGACAGTCCAAGAGTATCAAACAAATAGCCAGCAAAATTATGCTTTAAACTTTATACTACCCTCATACTGTCAGCACTAATCTTCTTTAAGAGGAAATAACTACCTCTTAACACCCCCCCCCCCCACACACACACACTAAAGTGCCAACTGAATTTAAATAAATAGTGCCAAGTGCATTCAATTAAATACTGCATGAAGACAGAATTTCTGAGCAGTCTAATTTCTGCAATACATTTCCAAGTCAATCTGAACATCTACTTGCACACAGCACAATACTACTTAAAGCAAACACAGATTATAAGTGAACAGGTCCATTTTAGCCTCTACGTAACAGAAAACAGTGTTTGATATCCAAACAGTAATGCATTTTTGTAATGTGGTGAATTTTTGTGTAATTAGTAGTATTCATTCTGTCCATTTTATTAGTTTTTGCTTTTGAAAATTTCTCAAGTGTCCAATTTTGTCCTTTTTTCTTTCATTGGCATAGGTTTGGTCTGCCTTTATAGATGTGATCTGCTGCTTACTTTGCTGTAGTCCTGAGGGAGGTGGACAAAATGTCCAGCTATGTTCCACACAAGCACTAGTCATTGAAATTCCAATGGAACCATATTCTGTCAGAATATACACTTCTGACTAAATCAAAACGCTTTGCAAAATTGGGTTGATTTGACTGGAATTTTGTTTTGGAAGAAAACCAGACTGTCTGAAAAGTGAACATTTCTGGAACAAAAAGTTCTGATTTTTCGTTTTGAAATGACTGTTTCAATTTATTTATTTTGAGTTATAGCACATCACAAATTAAGTCAAAATTGAAATGAAACATTTTGATTCACCTGCAACAGTTTCTTCAGAATTTTCTTGTGTAGAGTTTTGAAATGTTTGGGTTTTGTTCCAATTCAGAACAAAGTCAAAATTTCAAAATCCTTTGCACAATGGAACTTCTATTCTCCACATTCTCCCAATATGGGGTGTCTTTGACCCCCTCTGGTGGCTGATCCAAAGGGGATGTTGACAAGTCTGCTACAACTACAGTCATTTAATTCAAGCCAAAAGAGGTTTATGCTTTTAACATTGAAGGTCGCAATTTCAAACTCCACACTCAGCCCAAACAAGAGCAGTTGCATGTGCATTTCCCCTTTGGAACAGGCTTTGATCCCCATTCATTTGCCAAATCAGCCACATAGTGACTGGGGAGCTGTTTCTATCATAGGTGGCCATAAAAAGAACCGAGATTTTTTTTTTCCCCCCAGCAACTATCTTACTGGAAATCACATGTCAGAAATTGGCCTCCATTTTAAACACCCTCAAATCAGCTACTTGGATATCCAACTAGCCTAAATTGTAGGGACAAATGATTGTAGGCCTTCTCTCCAGATAATATAAATTGGAACAACGCCACTGACTTGTAGGGAGTTGCACCAGTTTACTCGTGCTGAGAATCTGGCCCAGTGCCTATAATTATGTTCTTTCAGTTCACGTGTGTATAGTTGGAGACTCAGTGCTGGCAGGGATGATCATTTACCCCTACATCCAGGCCATTTCAACTTGCCACATTTTGTATTCTTTTAAAAAACAAAGCCTTTCTACAGACCTTAACTGTTCAATATTTTCTATCCCTGGAGGGAGAGGAGAGGATGTGGTTAAGCTTTACTTTTGTAATGTATTTGGGTTTTGCCATTTAAATCTTCCAGTTGAAATGCTTGGGATGATTATACCATCACAGAATATCAGGGTTGGAAGGGACCTCAGGAGGTCATTTAATCCAACCTGCTGCTCAAAGCAGGACCAATCCCCAGACAGATTTTTGCCCCAGATCCCTAAATGGCCCCCTCAAGGATTGAACTCACAACCCTGGGTTTAGCAGGCCAATGCTCAAACCACTGAGCTATCCCTCCCCCCATGAAACAAACAGCAAAACCAAAGTGATTATACAAATTGTCAAATACATGTAGTCAAATTCTCTTTTTAATTTTACATTGTGAGAACTGAAAAAATGAAAAGCTCCAGACTTTGCTTTGGCTGTCTACTGAATTACAACCTGTGGAATTTGTTGCCACAAGATGTTGTGAAGCCCAAAATTATAACTGGGCTCAAAAAAGAATTAGGTAAGTTCATGGACGATAGGTCCATCAATGGCTATTAGCCAAGATGGTGAGGGACACAACCTCATATTCCAGATGTCCCCAAACCTCCAACTGTCAGACGCTAGAACTGGACAACAGGGAATAATTTCCCCAGTCTGTTCATTCCCTCTGAAGTATCAGGCATTGACCACTGTCAGACAGAATACTGAGCTAGATAGACCAAGTATAGCCATTTTTGTGTATGTTCTTAAAAAGGTATATTTGATACAGACCAGGAGACAGGCTTCCAGGCTTCCAAGGCTAAATTGACTATCAGTCATAGACTGATATGACTGATAGTCAATTTATTACAGCCTTGCTGTGGATCTTTTTGCATAGTGGTGTCCAACATACAGCTGTTGAAGCTCTAAATTGTTGCTATTTAATTTTTCTTAAGATACTCTACGTTACCACCACCACCCCGACAGTTTAAGCAAACTAACCTAACAAAGACCTCTGTGTGTTTTAAATAGATTTGGAATCAAGCTGCTACATATATACATATCAAAATAAAATAACTTGACCTTCTAGTCTATTTCTTGTATTTAGGTCATATCCTGTACATTAAGACAGTACTACTGAAGAGTGCCCTTATTAGGAAACAGTACTGGAATCTGTTTTAATGTGTAACTAGGTGTTCCTCTGCACCTGATAGGTGAGAGCCCATTCCTAGTACAAACAGTTGATACTCAGGCAAAAAAAAACAAAAAACCCCAAAATAAAAAGCCCAACCCTTCAACACTAAGTGGGCAAAGGAAAGTGGGACAGCTCAGTAATGTCTTTATAGCGCTTAGAGGCTCCACCCAAGATGTGTGTCTCATAGCACTATGTCGCTGAAAAAGTATACTGTATATTGTACATCTCTGCCTAAAAACATCGCAAGCACCCTTGGGTTGAGACTCTTACTATCTGAATAGCCAAGACAAACAAAAAGAGAAGAAAGGAAGTAATATCCCAGTTTTACACGTGGAGAAATAAGGCACAGATTGGATTCAGTGAGTAGTTCAAGGTACCAGAAGAGCAGAGAATGGAATTCCAATCCCAGTCCGGGGCCTTAAACCCAAGGCCATTCTTAGGCTGTTGATGGTAGCGGTAAATGAGAATGTCATTTACTTTACATTACTAGAAATCCCACCTGAATGAATTATTTCAGGTGCCTCTTGTCATACATATCTTCAACTACTGAACAATATTGACAAACGTATATCCTGGTTCTGATAGTTTCATTCACCACTTCACACCCAGTTCTAAATTTTTCTATTCTGAAGTGCAATAAAACTGTCTTCTTTCAGTTTCAGAAGGCAGTGTAGAAGTATAGAATCTCTAGGGACATGTCTGCTTAATAATTAGTGTCTTGTTTGACAGCAGGGGAAGGTCCTTGAAATGCTGTGGGATAAGTATGTCATTGGTGCTAATTCCCTTGTTGCACAGGTACCAGCTCCTTGTTAGAGAGATTTAATAAGTGTCTGATACCAGTTTCTTTTACAATGTTCTGGAATAAGGAATTTCATTTCTGCAACTGCAGATTATATGATTTAAATTATAGGGATAGAGCACATTGCTGAGCTGAGTAATAGGTTGGACATGCAGAGAATTGGCAATCACAACTTGGGGAGGTGTCTTTTTTTTTTTAAGCCAACACATGTGCATGCACACACACACCTCAGTAAACAAGAGGTTATTGGCTAAATATCTGAGGTACTTATTAGACACACAGAACTATGTTAAAATAATTTTATTAAGATTGTGAAGAAGTCAAACACTGAAGAGTTAAGAATCGTCAGGAAATGCACACTATTCAAACCATGCTCTGAAGATGAATAATTTCCTCATGGTGCTCATCACTATAGTATCTCAGTGCTCCACAAACACTAGTGAATTTATTTTCACAACACCCCTGTGAGGTGAGGGGTATTACTACCCCCATTTTACACATGGTGAACTGAGACAAAGAGAGATTAAGACCAAAACTAATATCCACTAGTTTTAGGTGCCCAATTTGACACACCTAGAACCTGATATTTCAGAGCATTGAACATTATATAGAACTTTATATGTTCAAAGCATAGCTCCCATTGACTTCAGTTGCAGCTGTGAGTGCTCAAGACTTCTACAGATTAGATCACAGGATCTCACGGTCAAGCAACCAGAAGACGAGGAACACACAATTAGCAACCACCAATGAAATGTCTGGTGATTTGCCCAGCATCACACAGGAACTTTGTGACAGCAGCAGTCCCCATCCCTATCCCAACTCCCTCCTGACTTCACCAGTTCCCAGTTTCAGTCTTTGTCCCCAGGCTTCTAGTCCCAGTATACTCCCTCTCCTCCAGGTCCAGCTGTTGTCCATTCTGCATTTGAATCAGCTAGCTTCCTCCTCCCTCCCACTGCGTGGGTGCCAGCAGTGGGAGCAATGCGAACACAAGAAAGACTCCCTGTGTTCAGTTCCAGTGCCCAGCTTGGACCCCAGGCCAGCCAGCAGCAGCAGCAATTGCAATTCCAGGGAAATACTGATTCTATCAGGGGGCAGAGCAATCAGGGAATTTAGCTGCTAAAAACTAGAGTCTCTACTGAGCCCGTGGGAACTGCAATTTTTGAAAGCCTTAGAACTTGGCCAAATTTGGATGGATTTTCACAGGTACAGCAAAAAGGCCTGATGCAGAGGCCACCTGCTCCCCGCACACATACACATACAAATGTCAAGTCCCTGCTCCAAAGCAGAGATCTTCTGGGGGGATTTTAAACACAGGGAAGAAAAGCTCTATTTTCCCCGAGCCTCATTCACAAAAAACAGCTGAACCATTTCGGCTGAAATTTTCCACAAACATTCAGTCTGAGGCAGATACTCAGCATGGAAAATTTTGACCCAAATGCTTACAGTTTGGCAAAGTTATGAACAACTGAAGACAGTTTTATAATGTTAAGTGTCAGTAACAGTAGTTGTTACTAGCAGTCCCACCTATAAATTATATTTCCAATTAAATGATTTGGTTTTTAGAAGTGCTGAAGGTCAATGAAATCTGTAGGCGCCCAGCTCCTATGAAAATAAAACCAGTACAGATAACATACTTTATGGGCAGAAAAATAAGAACAGTAGTCAAGAAAATACACTTCTATTTCATACATCTAAGGAGTCCTTAAAGCAACATTGACAAAAAGTGATCTACAGTCTTATTTCTCTTGTAAAACTAAGAAGTGTTTATGCAGGGAATTCCCTTCAGTTTTGACTCTTGTTTGCTCATATTTGAAACTAACCTGAAAGTGCCAGTTCGGAGTACTGCAGGTCAGATTCTTAGCTGGTGTAAATTAGCATTTCTCCACTGACATCAACGGAGGTAAATGGAGCTATATCACTTCAGAACAAATGATGGATCTAGATCATTTATTTTTTGTCTCCTTTGGGCACAAATGACAGACACCTTTGCCAGCTGGCATGCTTCATACTGAATCAAAAACTCTGTTGGACAAAAGAGTAAAATTCTACTGGCACAACAGTTTTCCAAACCAACACCTTTTGCAGAGATCCATGGCATAGTCAGAAGAGTTTTCCAAGATCAGCATTTTGACCTTTCTATTTGATGAGAGTATTGAAAAATAAAAATGGAACCACATGAAAGAAACAAAGGTCTAAAACAAGAGGCGGAATGTGTGTATTTTCATAATGTTCACGGCAGAACATTAGGAATCCTACAATACTGATCAGTTAAGTTTAATTTTGTATTAGTGACGATTATTATATAATAGTGTATACTTCCCTTGAAAATAATGCCATAAGTAGGTCAAAAAGCACTCAAGAGGTTTGCAACAATTAGATAGTCTAAGCAGAGAAAGGAATAACCTGCAGCCAGAGAAGTCTGTAGAGATCAGGGAGTGGAGTCTAACCAGATCTAGAAACGGGAGCTGCATGATAAGAGAGAAATCAGAGATTTGAAGATTGGGGAAGAGGGTGAACAGCTAGAAAAACTGCACTTTCCTGTAACTATCTATTCTCAAACGCTAAATGTCCCCTTTTCTTTTGCATCAGTGGTGTGACCCACAGCCCATTGAAGTCAATGGAGAGACTCCGATTAATTTAATGACTGACTATTTTAATCAACAGAGGATCTACCTCAATGGCCTTTGGATCAGGCCTCCAGCTCCAATGCAACAAAGCAATTAAGCACATGTTTAAGTCAACTGCTGAACTGGGGCCTTGATTCTCAAATCCTTGCTGAGAAGAATTTGCCCCTTGGGTTTGGAGGTTAAATGATCATTTGTTAGCTAGATTACAGTTTCTAGTCCTAAGTGTGCCTCCCTCTCTTTCCAGGAATTCACTAAGAAATGACTGAATACACTGAACTCTGCAGGTAGTGGGTTGGAGAATTTTACCTGTTGTTAATGCATGAAAGTTGAGTAAAGCACATTCATAGACATGTGGATTTATGCTATATAGTAAGCATAAACTCATCAGGGATGAGCTTTAAGATATGGTGCAACTCGTACTCAAGAGGCCATCAAGCATCTGAAGGCAATTGCCCAGTCTGCCTATAGTTTGCACCAACCTATTTGCCCTGTTACAGTGGTCACCATTGAAATATTTACTTTTAGCCTAATAAACATGATTGCAGGATTTTCTGTACTCAGGAAATATATCTTACATTCCCTATATCATCACAAAAACCTTACTTGCAAACAGCAACTGCTGCACACACAATAATTTTATAGCACTTACAACATATAGACCTTCTAAGCATGTCATATACTAACATTTTAAAATGTAATTAATTACATACACTCTGCCTCCAACAAATTATGACTGTAAAACTGTCAGTTTGCCCCACTGGCCACAGGAACAAATGCTTTAGTACCAAACTAGTACAGCAAGTCACCTTTTTTTTTTTGTATTTTTGATGGAATTTGTTTGACAAAAACATTCAAAAATCTGTTGTGAAAGATATTCACCATTTCCCAAACAAACACCTTAAGACACAACCTAGATCAGTATCTGTCATAAACAGATAGTTAAGGGTTAATGCCTCTTTTACCTGTAAAGGGTTAAGAAGTTCACCTAGCCTAGCTGACACCTGACCAAAGGAACCAATGGGGGGACAAGATGTTTCAAAAGGAAGGAGGGAAGTTCCCTTTGTCTTGAGTCAGTTTCAGTTCTGGCTGGAGAGGAAAAGGAATCAGGAATCAAACAAAATGATTATTTAGGGAAGGAATTAGCTTATGTTTATTTTCTGTTTGTAACTTGTCTTGGGCATTATAGGTATAATCAAATTGGCTATTTTTTGATGTACTAAGGGTTTTGCCCAGGGGAAAATCCTTTGTGTTTTAAATTTGGTTGTCTGTGAGATCAGCTTGTATGCTATCTCCCAGAGGTTTTTCTTTTACCTTTCTTTTCTTTAATTAAAAGCCTTCTTTTTAGAGACCTGGTTGATTTTTTCCCTTGTTTTAAGATCCAAAGGGGTTGGATCTGGGCTCACCAGGAATTGGTGGGGGAAAGGAGGGGGGATGGTTAATTTCTCCTTGTTTTAAGATCCAAGGGTTTTGGGTCAATGTTCACCAGGGAATTGGTGGAGGAGTCTCTCAAAACTACCCAGGGAAGGGTTATAGTACTTGGGAGGGAAAGGGTTTTGGGGGAGAAGACAGAGTTTCCCAAATGACTCCAATATTTGGGTGGTGGCAGCATACTGATCTAAGCTGGTAATTAAGCTTATGAGTTCCCATGCAGGTCCCCACATTTGTACCCAAAAGTTCAGAGTGGGGGTTAAACCTATGACAGTATCTAAAACCAATTAAAAAAAAGTTAAAATACTAAATAAATCAAAATCAGTGAACCAAGTTCTCGGGAGGGGAGGCAAGCCTTATATCCTCAACATCTTGGCCTCTAGCTTTAGAATTCACTGATCTTAATGATGAGAAGGCCCTCAAAGGAGAAAGTCCTGTCAGCAGCTTCAGAGAGTTTTACCCCAGGAGCTGAGTGCAAGAGCATCACAACTACACTCAGCTGTCACAATGGAGTATGGGGTGCATGAGAGAGAGTTTTAAAATTTGTAGCAGAAAAGGAGGCCAGAAGGAGAATTGGGGAAAGATTTTTGGCAGAATCTTTACAGTCAAGCAGAGAAGCTTTTAGGGAAAACCATGTTTTCCCTAAGCTAGGAAAGTTCTTTGTTGAGTGTTAGAAAGTAACTCTTTCTGTGATTCCTTACCATTGACACATAATAGAGATGGTCTCTTGGATATCTGGGTCACAGTCAATTCACTTGCTTTAAAGATTTTCTGAGGACTGGCAAGACATGCTCATAGAGGCCCACTCAGCTCAAGAGTGGGCATGAACATTCTGCCCCAGCCAGATCTTCTGTATAGTTTTTAATGGCAGCCCTGAACAAAAAGCACACTATTGTGTGCTCTTAAGAGGGGTGCAAGACTACTGTTCCTCAGAGTGCAGCAGTGGCAAACTAAATTGTGCACTACTTTAGCAAAAGGGGGACGTACAACCTCAACAACTCTTGCAGAGAATTCCTCAGCCTCCTCCCTTTGCTTCACTTCAGTCTACATCATCTTTCGCTCAGGTTTAATCTGGATCTGATGATGAAAAGGACAGAGAGCAAAGCATCAGCAGCATGCTAATGAGAATACAACCAGAAATATCCCACCGCTTTTTCAGTAGCCTCATGTTAAATTGAACATGAGGAATGAGATGGAACTCTGCAGAACCCAATACAGGACATCCCTTGGGAAGGACCAGAAATTGCCCATCAGTGCTTTCTGGGGAAAAAAATTTTTTTTCTTCCAGCCCACTCTAAAGCAAATCATGATCAGTGATAGGTAATTTTACAACAGTAACCAGATAAAATAATTGTATAATGAAACATGGAGCTTCATGCTTAGTAAGTAATATAAACACAACTATTACATTACATTTCAATTTATCCTTAAAAAAGGAAAGCACAAAGCCTATGTTGGCAAATTAATTCATCAATAACATCAGTAAATATTTTCTTTCAAAGAATTTATAGTTTTCCTTCTAAAAAAATGCCCTGTAAAGCTATGGCTAAAAATAACATTGTCTTTTTGTGCCTGCCTCCAGTGGTGGTGGGGATATAGAAAAAGAGATAAAGAGGTGCTTTGGAGAATTAATAGAGACTAGTAGCTATATGCTCTCTTATAACAATGAATATCTCAACTGCTAGCAAAAGGTTTTCCTTTTATAAATCAAACTGATCTTAATATTACCTCCCATATATTCATATTGTTTAACTTTAATTTGCACTAAGCCAGATTGAAAAATTCCTTGTCCTTCAAATAAGGGCCAAAATATCATGCATCATTTCATCCAGTATTGTAATTCCAAAGGGTAGAATTTAAAGGATATTTAATCTAAATCTGATGGAATTTAGCCACAGATATATTTTTCAAAAATATCATTATGAAATGAAAGACAAAAAAAAAAAAAAAAAAAAAAAACCTACCTCGCTCCTTAATGATTCAAGATGCCACAGCAGTGTAATCTTTATTGCCGGCAATTACTGCCACCTGCCCTAGAGATTAACCCAAAGAGTATCACACAGTCAATATCACACAGTGAGTTGATGTAACAGAACCTCTGCCAATTCCTGGTAGAAGGAAGCCTTAGAACATTTCCAGTCTACAGGGTGAAGAGACACTCCAGAGACTTTGCTTTTACTGGAAAACAAGCCAATTCCATTTATGTGCAGCCATTAGACAACTGTTCTAGTATTCTTCACATAAACCAGGCACCAGCCAGGGTTGGAGCCCCAATATGCCAAGTGCCACTATATTAAAACAAAAAAATAAAGTCAACGGGGGAAAAGAAAATCAATCACAGTAAGAGCTGTAAGTCCCTGCCCTCTGTAGAGAGCACTGTGCAGCATTGTCTCTCAAGGAGGGCACATCAGACTTTGAAAGTAAGCAGTATGGAAACAATGGCAATCCCCCTTTTCCTCATTTTGGAAGGTCATTGCCATGGACAGCCCTAGTCCTACATAGTCCTTGAGCTCGGAGTCTGCTTGGCCCCTCTCTTAAAGGCACAGGGATGAAGGAAAACTTCTCATATCCTCATATGTATTGCTCACCTGCTACATGCTGGGCACAATCTTGTGCAGTTCTTTTGTATGATTCACTTAACTAGGCTTAAGACTCATGCAGGCTAGAATTGCAAGCTGGTAAACTCATGATATTGTTGCCCCTCTGCCAAGCCCTAGGAGATGCTTGCAGGTCAGCTTCCTATTTAAGGAGAAGTCAGTGACCTACAAACAGAGTGTGTTCTTTGTACAACTTGTTTATTTTACACTGTATGAACCAGTCCTGAAACAGAGGTGGTGAGATACAGTCCAAACACATTCTCCCCTTCAGGATTCTGAGCCCAGACACAAATGCCTGATTCCCAGGGAACCACCCTGACCAGGGCCGGCTTTAGGAACTGCGGGGCCCGATTCTGGGGAATCGGCCTAAAGCCGGCCCTGACTCTACAGAGTTAGAGGTAAAGCAAACTCCCTTGCTGTTTGCCACAGCTCCCACAAAGATTCTTAATCACAAAACTTACAACAGAGCAGCATTTCTTCAAAGAGAGCTCACATGCTAAGAGCAACTTGTAAACTATAATCTATAAAAATATAAAAAAAATAGTGCCATCTAGTGACTCCCACCATAAAAATTCAAAGGTTTCATAGCACATCTTGATCTTCATGCCCATATTACATTTGGAAACAAAACATTTACGTTTAGAACAAGTTGTGAGTAGAATCATTGTAATAGTGTTTATAGTTCATGCACACAGTGTTTAAGGATAGTTGGGTGTTCACATTAGGGGAGAAGCTTTCAAAGGTAGCAAGTTTAATGGAATACATCATACTTACTTTGCATTATTAAGCTACATGGTAATTACTGAAGAGCTTGGGGAGTTGATTCTGCAGGAAATGGGGAAATTAAGTAGAAAAAGAAGGCTTCTAGTTCATAGTACTGCATTTGTGACATGAGAAAGTCTAATGTTAAATATGGCATTGTAATATTGCAGGAGAAAGCAGAAAGGAAACAATAGAGCTAACATTGATTACTCTCCTCTGTTAGTGGCAGCTACAAGAAAACGTCCCCGCTGGTATCCTAACAGAGACCAGTGTTTTGTTAGGAACTTAGCCCTGGTCTACACTACGAGTTTAGGTGGAATTTAGCAGCGTTAGATCGATTTCACCCTGCACCTGTCCACACGATGAAGCCATTTTTGTCGACTTAAAGGGCTCTTAAAATCGATTTCTGTACTCCTCCCCGACGAGGGGATTAGCGCTGAAATCGACCCTGCTGGGTCGAATTTGGGGTAGTGTGGACGCAATTCGACGGTATTGGCCTACAGGAGCTATCCCAGAGTGCTCCATTGTGACCTCTCTGGACAGCACTCTCAGCTCAGATGCACTGGTCAGGTAGACAGGAAAAGGCCCGCAAACTTTTGAATTTCATTTCCTGTTTGGCCACCATGGCGAGCTGATCAGCACAGGTGACCATGGAGTCCCAGAATCGCAAAAGAGCTCCAGCATGGACCGAACGGGAGGTACTGGATCTGATTGCTGTATGGGGAGACGAATCCATGCTATCAGAACTCCGTTCTAAAAGACTAAATGATTAAGCACAGCCAGACACCAGGGCGGTTAGAAGAGCACAGCAGGGCGCGGTGCACATCAGAAAAGCTTTGAAAACCAGTTTCATGACTGGCCAGACTACGGTGTGAAAGTTCTGTTTGTTTCTCCTTGATGAAAACCCGCCCCCTTGGTTCACTCTACTTCCCTGTAAGCCAACCGCCCTCTCCTCCCCCCCTTTGATCTCCGCTTGCAGAGGCAATAAAGTCATTGTTTCAGATTCATGCATTATTTATTAATTCATCACACAAATGGGGGGATAACTGCCAAGGTAGCCCGGGAGGGGTGGGGGAGAGGAGGAAAGCACAGGGCTAGGGTAGTTGTAGGGGCACCCCCTAGAATGGCATGCAGCTCATCATAGAAGCGGGATGTCTGGGGCTCTGATCCGGAGTGGCCGTTTGCCTCTCAGGTACTTTGGTAGGCTTGCCTGATATTCCAGGCAGGACTGAATCTCCATTAGACGAAACTTAAAGGGAATGACCTGGAGTCATTCCCATTTATGTCCAGGCTGCCCTCCAGCCAGGAGGAACCAGGAGACAGCAGCAGACAGTACAGTACAGCTGCTAACCGTCTTTGCTAACTTGCAAAGGCAAGGAGCTGCTGCTGTGTAGCATTGCAGTAGTGCGTCTGCCAGCAGCACCCAGGAGACGTACGGTGACAGTGAGCTGAGCGGGCTCCATGCTTGCTGTGGTATGTCGTCTGCACGGGTAATCCAGGAAAAAAGGCGAGAAACGATTTTTTGCCATTGCTTTCACGGAGGGGAGGAGGGCCTGACAACATGTACCCAGAACCACCCGCGACAATGTTTTTGCCCCCATCAGGCATTGCGAGCTCAACCCAAAATTCAAATGGGCGGCGGAGCCTGCGGGATAGCTACCCACAGTGCAACGCTCCGAAAGTCGACACTAGCCTCGGTACTGTGGACGCACACCGCCGACTTAATGGTCTTAAGTGGGGACACACACAATCGACTGTATCAAATCGATTTCTAAAAAATCGACATATTAAATTGCCCTAATTTCGTAGTGTAGACATGTTAGACAAGGGAATTGTGTACTTACCCAAGCACAAGTGCAGCAAACATGAGAAAACAAATGCAGAAAATGACTAGTCCACAAAATTTCTTGTGTACAAATATCGTATATACTCATTCATAAGCCGAATTTTTTTAGTAAAAAAGGGACGCACCAGAGAAGGGGGGTCAGCTTATGAACGGGTAGAGAGAGAGAGGTGGGACACAGCCCCTCCCCCCAACAGAGGGAACAAGGAGAGGCAGCACAGCCAGCAGAGAGAGAAGGGAAGAGGCAGGGCCAGAGTGTCTCTGCTTCTGGCCACGCTGCTCTTCCCCAATCCTCCAAAGCAGCTGCAGCTCCAGGGCTGGCAGGCTGCGGCTGTGCCACCCGGCCCGGCCTGCTGGAGCAGGCTGCGGCCAGGTCAGAGACATCCTCCCCTGGCCCTCCCCAGATAAGGTGGGAAGGGATGGGATGGGGAGAGCGTGGGGGTCACGGGGTTACTCCCCCGACTCCCAGCTTCTCCCCCCCAAAAAATTTCCCCACCGGTTGCTGTCCCGGCCCGTCAGGGTAAGCAGCTGGCGCCCCGGGACACTTTGTTTACTTAGGTTTACCTCCGTGCCTGCGGACGCTCGAGGTAAACAAACCATCTCGACCCCCCAACGGCTTATCCTGATGGCCCAGGAGCCAAAGTTTGCTGACCCCTGAATTATAGGGTCAGCTTATGAACGGGTTATAAAAAATTTCCACTTTTACTTATCCATCTTGGGGGAGGTCGGCTTATAAACGAACAGGCTTATGATCGAGTAGATACAGTAGTTGTTTTAAAGATTCTTCCACAACAGGTGCAAACAAAGGCATAGGACTATGGAAGAAAAGAAAAGTAATAGGTGAGAATTATAGTCCACTTGAAATAATTCCAAGATTTCTACCCTATAACTGTAAATTACACAGAGGTCTGAGTTTCAAAAAGTCGTGTGTGTGTATAAAAAAAAATAAAAAATACAGATACAATTGTGCACCTAATTTGCCTGCACTGTTTTGGCAGTTGTGCATGAAAATTATATCAATAGACATAAGTCAATTTCCTAGCTGGGTAACTGGTCATTTGTGTGTGCAAATACACAGCTATAGGGCAAAAACTTCAAAAAAAGGCCTAAGCTATTTAAGAACCTCTTATCTTTCAATGGATCTTAGGTTCTCAAGTCAGTTAGGCCTTTTTAAAATTTGTTTAAAAAAAAAATAGCCCTACTTTAAAGTATAATTTAAGTGATTAAAAAAATTAATCACGATTAATTGTGCTGTTAAATAGAATACCATTTATTTAAATATTTGTGGATATTTTTCTACATTTTCAAATATATCAGTTTCAATTACAACACAACAGTGCACAGTGCTCACTTTATTTTTTATTACAAATATTTGCACTGTAAAAAAATAAGAAATAGTATATTTCAATTCACTTAAGTACTGTAGGGCAATCTCTAACATGAAAGTTGAACTTACAAATGTAGAATTATGTACAAAAACAACCTGCATTCAAAAATAAAACAATGTAAAACTTTAGAGCCTACAAGTCCAATCAGTCCTACTTCTTGTTCAGCCAGTCACTCAGACAGAAAAGTTTGTTTACATTGACAGAAGATAATGCTGTCCGCTTCTTGTTTACAATGTCACCCAAAAGTGAGAACAGGCATTTGCGTGGCACTGTTGTAGCTGGCATCATAAGATATTTACATGCCAGATGCACTGAAGATTGATATCTCCCTTGATGATTCAGCTACCATTCCAGAGGACATGCACCCATGCTGATGACGGGTTCTGCTCGATAATGATCCAAAGCAGCGTGGACCGACGCATGTTCATTTTCATCATCTGAGTCAGATGCCACCAGCAGAAAGTGGATTTTCTATTTTGGTGGTTTGGGTTCTGTAGTTTCCGCATCAGAATGTTGCTCTTTTAAGACTTCTGAAAGCATGCTCCACACCTCGTCCCTCTCAGATTCTGGAAGGCACTTCAGATTCTTAAACCTTGGGTCAAGTGCTGTAGCTATCTTTAGAAATTTCACATTGGTATCTTCTTTTCATTTTGTCAAATTTGCAGTGAAAGTGTTCTTAAAATGAATAACGTGCTGGGTCATCATCTGAGACTGCTATAACATGAAATATATGGCAGAATGCAGTTAAACAGAGCAGGAGGTATACAATTCTCCTCTAACGAGTTCAGTCACAAATTTAATTAATGCATTATTTTTTAAGCGAGTGTCATCAGCATGGAAGCATGTCCTCTAGAAGGATGGCTGAAGCATGAAGAGGCATATGAATTTTTACTGCATCTGGCATGTAAATATCTTGCAATGCCAGTTACAACAGTGCCATGCGAACACCTGTTCTCACTTTCAGGTAACATTGTTATTAAGAAGTGGGCAACATTATTTCCCGTAAATGGAAACAAACTTGTTTCTCTTAGCGATTGAATTAACAAGAAGCAGGACTGAGTGGACTTGTAGGCTCTAAAGTTTTACACTGTTTTGTTTTGAGTGCAGTTATGTAACCAAAAATCTAAATTTTAAGTTGCGGTTTCATGATAAAGAGATTGCACTACAGTATTTGTATGAGGTGAATTGAAAAATACTATTTCTTTTGTTTATCATTTTTACAGTGCAAATATTTGTAATCAAAAATATAAAGTGAGCACTGTACACTTTGTATTCTGTGTTGTGATTGAAATCTATATATTTGAAAATTTAGAAAAACACGCCCAAAAGATTTAATAAATTTCAGTTTGTATTCTATTGTTTAACAGTGCGATTAATCATGATTAATTTTTTAAATCACAATTAATTTGAGTTAATCACGTGAGTTAACTGATTAATTGACAGCCCTCTTTAAAGCACAATGAAGGCACACAGTTGTGTTCATTTTGAATTGTAAACTTCATCTGAGGTCCTTAATATGTTTTACAACATACTAAATATCTGGTAAACTACTGTGCTTTCTCAATCATAAACAACCTGTGCAAAACCATGAGATGTACTAACTTTCCAGGAGCCAGATGGCAATGTCTAATTTGCATATGTAAATTTCATAAAATGTATACAGTGTTTGTTTTTTGAAAGTCTTTTACATGTACTGTATCCAGCACTTTAAAAAACACACAGCAAAATAAAACATACTTTGAGGGCTCTGGGTAAAGGAATATAGAGGAGAAAGCTCTTCAAAACTGACTTTTGGGTGTCTGGCTTTATCTGTGAGGTGGTCACATGCATTATGGAATGCAGGTTGGAGTCTGCTAGGTGATGGCAATCTCTGATGTGTTCCTATTTATAAAGCAATGAGGTGCATACAAATCTAGTTATTTGGGTCTTAGGTATTTCTGCAGCACCCAGCACCACAGCATCTAATAACCCTCTTACATAACTCCAGATAGGTGTCACTTGGCAGGTATTTGCAAAAATGCAATGTTTCTTTCATGAAACTTTGATCAGAGCCTTGTCTCAATCAATAGCCAAACGTTTGCCTCCTATTTGGGATTAGCTGAAAAAAAGATTATAAATAACTGATTTAAAAAAAAAATCTATCAGTTGAATCACAAAGTTTCCTGATCCTCTTCAAAATAGAAATAAGACACATACAAAAAACCTCTCTCTGTACAAACATACTATGCAACATACCTCACTAGCTGTGCCATAACTTTATATACTGCTTTCTACTTTCCTCCTGCCCCCTTGGTTAAACACGTATGTTACATGCCTGAGCTTGACAATAATGAAAATGGACTATGACTCAACTAAAAGTGGAGGGGTTTGGATACATACCAGTTATTTGCCTACCCTTATCTACAACTAATGAACTGAAACACAATAGATTTTCACTTTTTTAAGTGGTCTGTGAAATGTAGCGTCCCCCACCAATATGTGCTAACCAACCAACCATAACTGTTCAAGAAAAAACAAACATGGCATTAATAAGATCCCTGTTGTAGATCACTTCCCAGTCCTATGCTAATAAAATATTTTTGTCATTTCCCATGCCCCATTTGCCATTTATTAAGATGCTAAGCTTTCCAAGGCAAGGACCTTGTGTTCTTATTCATCTATGAAGTGCCGACTACCCTTTGGGTGCTATGTAAATACATAAAATAATAATATAGTCTCAGGATATCCCAAATGCTAGCTGAAATAAACTGCACACGTTAGTTTAATTTCACTCATAGTTAAGAGGGTGCTGTTTATCAAGTGACTGGCACATTTTTCAGTGAGGTGTCACGTCACTGTAAAATCCAGGAATCAGGATCACAATGCAGATCTGTGATGCTCTCTAAGGGCTTCCAGTCTATGCACCAAATCAAGAGATCTCACTCACCTACCTATATGTAAGTTTTCTGCATCCTGGATTAACATAATAAAGGTTAAGTGGATCCAGTGGCCTAAGGGTGCACAAGGGTTGTGGAAGGGCAATGTTTATAGGCAAGAATAGCAGCCATGGATGAGACTGTGTTGCATTCCTGGGATCTGCCTGTGAATTGGAGGTGTGGTGTGTAATCCTCCAACTCCTGTTAAATTCCCTGTATGAAGCCTATTTACTCATAACGAGTAAGGAAAGTTGAATTCACTATGGATGAATAACTCAACAGCAGCGAATAAACCAAATGACTTTATTGTGAATTTTACATGAAGAAAGACTTCAGCATAGCACTCTAAAGGATTAATTCTGCTAGAATTTGCCTACGTAATTTCCAATACTTAGCAGTATGCGTAATTCAACACCCATCATTGTGCTAGGCTCTATTTTCAAATAACTCTTTCATCCCAAGAACTGACATATCTGTGTGAACTACAAAAAAAAAAAAAAAAAAAAAAGTGTCAATACTTGACATGTTCCAGTTATGGTTACAACATTCTCTATACAGCAGTAGAAAAACAGAACCTTATCTGATTGTGACTGGTGCAAGTAACAGCTAAAAGCACTCAAGCAAGATAATCAAGTTAGCTAGAGAGACCGGGACAGATCCTAACCCTCCATCGAGGTTCCTTTGGGCAAAGCTGCCTTAAAGCTGGCTTCATAGCAATCTCACCACTGTAGGGGAGAATCCTTGGGAAGTTCAGAACCAGTGTAGGGAGCATGTTAGAGAAGGATGGGCAACAAGAGTACGGTCGAGTATTGCAACAGTCTGGCTGGGATTGCTCTAAAGCATGCTAGTGTGCTGGTAGTATGGAAAGAAACATGGGACAATTCACAATATTAAGAGCCCTTCTGAGTCTTCATCTAAAAAAATGAGTTTAGAAATTCAACAGCTAAAATGTTTTCTGATGAAACAATTCCATAACCCACTTGGCATTTAAAATTTTAGAAGTCCCCAGAATACAATTTAAAGACTTCAAGTTACAGAGAATCCACCACTTGCAGGTTTAAATTAGTGTAATTGACCAATGCCTCATGCTGCAGAGGAAGGTGAAAACCCCACAGGTTCTCTGCTAATCTGACCCAGGGGAAATTCCTTCCTGACCCCAAATATGGCAGTCAGTTGGATGCTGAGCACTTTGGCAAGACTTACTAGCCACACACCTCCCCATCTAGTTCCCCATCACCGGCCTCCGGGGGATATTTGCTACTAGCAGTCATAGATCGGCTACATGTCACTGCAGTCAGTCTCATCACACCATCCCCTCCATAAACGTATCAAGCTCAGTTGTGAAGCTAGTTAGGTTTTCTGCCCCCACTGCTCCCCTTCAAAGGCTGTTCCAGAATATCACTCCTCTGATGGTTAGAAATCTTTATTAATTTCAAGTCTAAAACTTGTGATGGCCAGTTTATAGCCACATGTTCTTGTGTCCACATTGGCACTTAACATAAATAACTACTCTCTCTGCCTAGTATTTATCCCCCGGATGTATTTACAGAGAGCAATCATATCTTCCCCTCAGCCTTGTTTTGGTTAGGCTAAACTAGCCAAGCTCTTTGAGTCTCCTCTCATAAAGTAGGTTTTCCATCCTCATAGACCTCCTCTGCATCTGTTCAAGTTTCGATTCATCTTACTTAAATGTGGGACACCAGAACTGCACACAGTATTCCAGATGAGGTCTCACCAGTGCCTCGTATAATGGTACTAATGCTTCCCATCTCTACTGGAAATACCTCACCTGATGCATCCTACAATTGTATCAGTCTTTTTCACAGCTGCATCACATTGGCAGCTGAGTCATCCTGTGATCAACTAATACCTCCAGGTCTTTTTCCTCCTCTGTCGCTTCCAACAGTTACATCCCAAGCTTATAGCAAAAATTCTTGTTGCGAGTCCTTAAGTGCATGTCCTTGCCCTTTGCACTATTAAATTTCATCCCATTTCTATTACTCCAGTTTTCAAGGTCATCCAGATCTTGTATGATAGTCTGGTCCTCCTCCATATTGGCAATACCTCCCAACTTTGTGTCATCCACAAAATTTTATTAGTACACTCCCACTTTTTGTGCCAACGTCATTAATGAAAATGTTAAATAAGATTGGTCCCTGAGGGACTCCATTAGTAACCTCCCTCCAGCCTGACAGTTCACCTTTCAGTATGACCCATTGTAGTCTCCTCTTTAATCAGTGCCTTATCCACTTTTCAATTCTCATATTAATCCCCATCTTCTCCAATTTAACTAATAATTTCCCAGGTGGAGCTGTATCAGATGCCTTACTTGGATCTAAGTAGATTAGATCTACTGCATTTCCTTTGCCTGAAAAATCATTTATCTTCTCAAAGAAAGAGATCAGGTTGGTCTGACACAATCTATCTTTTGTAAAACCATGTTGTATTTCATCCCAATTACTGTTTACCTCTATGTCCTTAACCACTTACTTTTTCAAAATTTGTTCCAAGACCTTGCTTACAATTGGAGGTCAAACTAACAAGCCTGTGGTTTCACAGATCACTCCCCCCTTTCTTACAAACAGGTACTACGTTAGCAATTCTCCAGTTATAGGGCATGACCCCCAAGTTTACAGATTCATGAAAAATCCATGCTATTGGGCTTGCAATTTCACATGCCAGTTCCTTTAATATTCTTGGATGGTGATTATTCAGACCCCCCTTATGTAATCCCATTAAGCGGTTTAAGTTGGACTATTATTAGTAGCACTTTTCCACCAATCTATATCTGGAAAGTTAAAGTCTCCCATAATCACACAATTCCCAGTAGTATTTATTTCATTAAAAGCATTAGAGGTCTCTATCCATATCCAAATCAGATCCTGTAGCATACCCTAAGAACTATCCCAGGGGAGCCTGTGGTAGCGGTCTTCCCCAAAGTGATTTTGGCCCAAAGCACTGTTTTATCCATTGCATCATTTCTAGTTTCTTTACTGTATACCTCATCAGTACAATGCTACTCCACCACCTTTATCTGGTCTTTATTTTCCTCTTTCCTGAACAGCACATACACTTCAATACCTGTACTCCAGTCATGACTACTATTCCACAATGTTTCTGTTATCCCGATAATATCTGGTTTCAATTCCTGCATCAGTAGTTCTAGTTCCTCCATTTTGTTACCAAGGTGCCTTGCAGTGGTGTACAAACATATTAGTGGTTTCTGCCCCGGACTGCCCCCTTCCAGCATTTCAGCCATTCTGCCTCTCCTCCTCCTCTCAGTACTTGTGGTATGGGACAATGGTGACTTGGGCCTCTGGCTGCTTCACACTATATTTCCACCCCTTCCAGTGCATTAGTGTGCCACACAAATAATGTCTGACAAAATTATGGCAACAAACATCTTCCACCTCTCCTTCCATGGCCCACAGAACTTCCCCTGGGAGTCCCTCATCAAAAACAGAGTAAGCACCTTCTGCCCCTCCCAGACTTGAGCTTTTAGTCAATCTTAGGTTCTTGCCAATTCTCTTGTCTACTACAGAACCCCTAGCAAACGGCTTCATCGCTGGAATCCTGCCCTTCTTTCAAGGCCCACCACAGGAGCCAACTTTGCTTCTGTGGCTTCTCTCACCAGTTCTCACTCTGCCTGGTTCCTGTCAGGGTCTTCCTACAGAGCAGAAACTCCAAACTATCTCTCTCCTGGTGTCCCTCTCCAAGCTACACTGAACTTTTAATTCCTCCAAATCTGAAGCACCCTCCCGGTGTAACACAGTGAAGCTAACAGAACTATCAGGCTCTACTTAACCCACTGTTGGCCAATGTGGGATTTATACACTCCATAGCAATCTCCCTCTATATGGAAGTCCTTCCCTTAATTATCTACTAATTTGTAATGACCCTCTCTTTTTTAACCTTTGTATGTTTTGAGGAGAGAGAGGACAGAAACTGATAAGCTATTCAAGGAGCAGAAGTGCAGTTGAAATAGTCACTTAAACATTCCCAATAAAAAGGGCTCAAATGATTTACTCTAGTTTTCAGCTCTAGAACTGTTGTAACATATCTTCCCATTGTATTCCCTGTTGAAAGAAATGCAGTGTGAGGACTTTCTTACAACCTACAAAGTGAAATGACTTGAAGCACTTTATAACCAGAGCAGAAGATAAGGCCACTGGCTCTCACAAACCAGTATTCCAGAATCCCAGCCATGGAACACAATGAAGAGAAGAAGGTTGCTGGCAAATCAGCATTGGAATCCATTATTATGTAGAGTGACATCACTTAGAGGACTAATCCCTTGGGATTCTCCACTATTAAGCTGCCCCATGCCCCCTCCCTGCCTCTCCAATTATGGGGGAAAAGATAACCAACATTTTCCCCTACTTTGCTTCCTAGGCCTTAAGCATTTATTAATCCTTGACAGCATGTTCCCAATGCTTACCAAGTTTCCTAATAACCTCAGGAGAGCCTATGAGGCCAGTTAATAAAGCACTTAAGCATGTGCTTAAATTTAAATAAACACTCAGCTCCCATCTAAGGCAATGGGATTTAAGCAGTGCTTAAGTGCTTTCAGTCAAGAAGGGGGGGGATGCTATAGCGTTCGATATTTGAAAGTTCAGCTTATGTCAACTGGTTCACTTTTATGAATACTATTGTGATATATTTCAAAGAAACCCAAAAAAGGCTAGAGGCAAGATTTACCACATTCAGAAGCATGGGTGGCCAGTGACCTGGCCGTTGGGAGAGGCTAGCCCCCTGCCCCTGCCCCTCCCCTTTTGCCTGAGGCCCCTTCTCCTCCCCCCCCCCCCGTCCTCCGCAGGAGCCCAGTGCACCCCCACCGTGGCCCCCAGCCGGTGCGGTCGCAGCACTCTCAGCCCCATAGTGCCAGGCAGCCGGGAAGCACGGCCCCAGTGCCAGCGGCCCTGAGGCCCTGTGGCAGGTTGGCCAGGCCAGCCAACCTAGGCCAGGGCAGAGTGCGGGGAACTACAGGAGAGGNCCCCTCCCCCCCCCCCCCCCCCCCGTCCTCCGCAGGAGCCCAGTGCACCCCCACCGTGGCCCCCAGCCGGTGCGGTCGCAGCACTCTCAGCCCCATAGTGCCAGGCAGCCGGGAAGCACGGCCCCAGTGCCAGCGGCCCTGAGGCCCTGTGGCAGGTTGGCCAGGCCAGCCAACCTAGGCCAGGGCAGAGTGCGGGGAACTACAGGAGAGGGTCTGCGGAGCGGAGCATTGGCGGGGCTATGCCAGGCTGTTTGGGGAGGCACAGCTTCCCACAGTCTATGATCGCCGCTGCTCATGTTCAGAAGCTTTTCAAATTTGCCCCCCTCAGCCTCGTCTATATGCTCCTATCATATGCTCCTCTGATGCACTGTAATTTTTCCTTAATGATTTTTTATTCAGTTATTTACAAGGTGCTGAAATAAAATATACTCATTGGTAGTTCCTAGCCTCAACCTTAGCAGCTTTTTAACAGATGGATACTCTGTTGGCCACCCTCAAGAGTCGTCGTCATCATTTTTAATGATGAATTACAGATTTTTATTAGTAGCTCAGCTACTTTGTTCTTCACTTCCTTTGGAATTTTTGGATGAAAGCCATTCAGTCTGTATGATTTATTGCAATTTAATTTCTCCAGTTGTTGCATCTCTATCTCTTCGCTACCTGTACAGAGTAATTCTAGGATAATTATTTCCCCATCATCCTGCATGGGGAAAACTCAAAGATATTTTAGCTTCTCTGCAATGTACTTATCTCCTTTATAGCCTGGTTGTTTAGCAGATACACTGAGCTTCATTCTCATTTACACTAAGGCCCCTTTACATTGCTCTGGTAATGGACCTTAATGCAAATGAAAGTCAGGCCCATTGACTTTCTGTAGGCTGACTACTTCTGTCCTGAGTGAATGCTTTGCTCACTTTACACATTCAGATTCCCTCATAACTTGTCTAATACCATTTTCACATTTTCCCTGCCAAAGTTGAATAGGACTAAGAATGCAAAATTTGAGGCTGAAAAGGATTTTTCTGAATGTAGAGGATAGGGGATGGGGAAGGAAAGGTCAAAATCTGTCTTATATGCTGTGGTACAACCTGAATCAATCAGAACCATGGCTCTATAATAAGAGCAACCATATATCAAAATTATCATAACCTTCCGCTATTACTATATAGAGTTTTACTTTTTCCTTCTGTCTCTAGTGTATTTATCTATCTGATCTAAGCACTCCTCATTACTTGCCAATTTCCCCCTTCTCCTAGTCTTAACATTTGCAACAAATCCATTTTTTTGTTTATTAAAATTAGTACATCAGTTCTATTCTAAAAAAAATTACAACCCTCCTTCCCATACCATCTTTTCATCTACAGACTGAGGATGGTTAATTGCCCTAGTCTGGCTGGCTGCGTGTGGAGTTAAGTATTTCCGAAGAATTGCTAACAGAGAACTTTGAATTAAATCTTGTTCCTACAGATTGCTGTTATCAATCTTCCCACAGTTCCTTGTGTCATTGGTAGATGAGTACCACAACCACAGAATCAGTTCCAGCTCTCAGAATATGTTTTCCTCCATATCTCATGAGATTTGACATCCCCATCCTTTTAGGCAAATTACCTTGAGATACCCATATCTGCCACACATCTAATACTACAATCCCTACCTATACAGCCTATGTAGTACATCACAAGTGACTCCCCCTCTCTCGAAACTGCTTGTACAGTACATGAGGGAAAACATATCCTTTTCTACATATATTGGAAGACCAGTACTATATGTGAAAATGTCCCTCTTCTCCTCATTGGTCTCTTTGCATCATGACACTAGCTTCCTTAGGGCACCTATTTATGAAGTATTCTGGTGAGCATCATTTGCAGAAGTTTATTAACCTTGGAGACAAGTGTTTTTGTTTTTTTAATCTGGGCTTTAAAAGTCTCAAGTTCCTTGCACAGATATATCCCTCCCCAACACACATACAGATATATCTATCTCTCAGACACATGGGAAGCAGTTTTATATTCTCCACTCTTTGCAATAAACTGGGTACAAGCTGGATACGCTCGCTGACTTCACTGCTGCAGCCACCATCTCCTGTCCATCGGCTTCCACTGACCTCCCTTAGCTCCATCCTGTGGACTGGTTTCTTGCCTCACCTTATTCAACACACCAAAAACACCAAGCTCACCAATTTTCAACTCTGTTTACATGCTCATATTTTACTCAGATGCCAGTAAGAGTTCAACCTGAATTGATTTAAGTAGAAAGTCAAAAATTAGGAAAAAACATAACTGACCTAGAAAAGAAATAAGGTTTTTTTTCCATTAAGCTAAAAGTGGTTTAAAAAAAATGTTAAAAGCATATTCATTTCTTAGGGCCACATTCTGGTACATAAGTATTGCCATACTGCATCAGCCCCAAGATCCATCTAGTGCAGTATCCTGTCCAACAGTGGCCAGTACCAGAGGCTTCAAAGGAAGGTGTACGAACACTGCAATAAGCAGAAGAAGAGTAATCTTCTCCTCCAGCCCCCTCCCCATACACACACAAGTCTCATTGTGTCTCCAATAACGAGATTGGTTTAAGACTTGAAGCATGGAGGTTTAATGTCATAATTGATCATAACAAATTTGGAAGGACAACTCTGGTCTCGGACCCATATAAATCTGGAGTGACTCTAATAGCGTCGGTGATATTCCACATTTACTCCTTTCTGGGAGCAGAATTAGGTCTACAATTTAGAAATAATTCTCAACTGTAAGCCAAAGTCTGTGCCTTCATAGAGTTTTCACTTTTCTCTACAAGGTTATAGCCCTTACAGAAAGTGATGACTCTGAAAGAATGACTGTAAGCAGCTTCAGTTAGAACAATTACCAAAAAGTCTGATGATGACGACATCATTTTTGAAGGGGAATGACAGTAAAGTGGATATAAACACTTGAATTACAAATCCCTGCAATATGGGTGATTGGGAAATAACGAACTGAAAGCCATGAACGATGGTCTAAAATCTTGAAACTTTCCCCCCGCCGATAATGTTAAAAAAGGCTGAATATTCAAAACAGTCACTATGCCTTTCAAAAATTCAGATCAATCTGTAAGGTTCTCTTGATAGTTATACTGTATGTTCTTGTAAGAGGAAAATACAGCCTCTAAGTTAGTTATGACATGTTTATAGACAAATGGTTCCCCAAATCTAATGATGTGAAGAACTGCCTGTAACCACTGAAGTCAGAAGACCACCAATGTGCCCATGCATTTCCCATCAGATGGGCACAAAAGCAAGTGTGAATATACAAAAGCTAAATACAGCCACTGCAAAAGCTTCTTTTAAAAATGCCACCAGCATCAACATTTCAAAATTCATGTTCAAAACACATTGGGCTAAATTCTCAATCCTCCTTCATGAACATGCTTCCTAAATCTATATTAAAGTATACATGCATTAGATAGTTGTTTTAACACAGCATGTATCAGAAAGTGACATGGAATAGAGAGCAGGTCACTGGGCTCCAAAGAAGACAGAGTTCCCCAAGGCCTGATGAGAGAGGTGGGGGTTCAGTGGGAGCAATAGAATATCTCCCCCCACACACACACGCTTCCCTGTTGAAACCAAAGTCTGTTTTACTCCAAACAAATCAGCAGCAGTGGGGCTGGGGAGTTGCTAGGCTTCACTTCCATCCTCAGGTCAGGGGATGAGGCAAATGTATCCTTGAAAAAGAGGGGGGAAGCCTGGGGACAGGAGTCACTCCTTTTCCCATTGGATTCAGCATGAGGCCCTTAGGACACCCCACTGTCCACCTCTTGATGAAGGCTTTGAAAAGGGAGGTCCAGTGAGGGTTGAAGGCAATAGGTAAATTCAAAAGGATATTCATATTTAGGGATGGGGAAGTCATCCTTCATTGCCATAACCACATATTAGGATGAGTTTTGAGTCTAGCTACTAACAGCTAGACTGTCCCAAAGAAAGAAAGCCTAGTCAACTTCTCCATTGCTTGTCTCTGCTTTGTGTGGCATATTCTCATCACTGCGCCAACAACAGTTATTTACATTAGCGTAACTGTGGTTCTTGCAGATGTTTTGTCCATGTGGAGTCGAGGAAGAACCAAAGCCTTTCTGTTTTGCAGGCAGTGGAAATTTTGGAAAGTGGAGGACAGCAGTAGCATTGCTAAGTTTTTCCTGACTGGGATTCACTCTTGGAACAGCCTGAAGAAATCAAGGTCTATCTCCCAGAATTGGCCACCATGGCTAATGCATGGCCACCATGTATTTCTATCTCGCCAGGACTTCATCAAGTCTCCAATTCAAAATGTGTCAGAACAACTGCAACTCTAAACACCATTCACTGTGATGCTATGCCATTTCCTCAGGAATAAGAGACAGGGAAAAAGTACAGTAGGGGAATGATATAATAGGAACAAAGTAATTAGCAGCTAGAATGGAGGAAGATGCAGCAAACAGATGCATAATGGCAGATGAAGGTCATCCCACCAAAACAAAGGGGACATCAATGAGCACAAGAACACTGGGGAACATTTCTATGAGTGTGGTCCCACAATGAAGATTCAGTCATGACAGGGCAGCCAGGGAAAGGGCTGAAGTGAATTTCCACTTTTTTCTAAGAGGCAGGGATTTGGGACCTGAACTAACAACCATTGTACTCAATGTGAGCCTTTGCATGGACTTCATTGGGTATTAGATTGGACTCTTGCCTGTAATGTATTCCAAGCTTTTCAAAGCTGTAGCCTGGTGTGTTTGAAATAATTGTGTCTTTGTTTTCCATTGCTATTATACTTCTATAACCAAAACTGAGCCATTTCTTGGACACCAGCTAGGGTGACCAGATTTCCTGATTTTATAGGGACAGTCCTGATTTTTGGGTCTATTTCTTATATAGGCTCCTATTACCCCCCATCCCCATCCCGCTTTTTCACACTTGCTGTCTGGTCACCCTAACACCAGCTGCTTTATGTGCTTAAAGCATACCATTGCAGCATTCCGTGGACTATTTAGCCTCCTCAATATGTTAAACATAGTCATCACAAGTGAGGCTAAGAGAAATTAGATAATGTTTTGTAGGACGCTTCTGCTTCTGCTATGACCCCTTTGAAATATTCCAAACCCAGATATCTTCAGCTAGAAGATGGTTAAAAAAACCCAAAGCTCAAATGTATATAGAGAGTTGGCTTGTTTGTTTAAAAAGTATCATAAATAACTTATTTACTCCCTTGCTACATAGAAGCAATACAGTTAGTATACTAATTATTCCCCTTCATCCTGGCTGTAAGACATCCATCTTGTAGTTAATCACAGTAACATTATATTAAAATGAGATTGTGAAGACCACAAATCCTTTTGTTCAGTCTAATTTAGACTATTTCAAATTCACTAGTATGGCTACAGAGGAGAAAATTAAGCTAGTGTTTTTACATATATTTCTGTTACACCATCCATTTGGTGTTGAGTTTGAGGGCAAAGGAGTCTCCCTTTAGACAACTGAATATTATGTTACATCAATTCTATAACTGAAAAGTAATTTACTTTCTTTCCTAGGAACCAGGCAATAAATAAAAGTGATATGGAAAAACTAGATACTCATCTTATTCAGTCATTCATTTGCTAGGGAAAATATAATTTCACTTTATTAATATAATGTCACCTGAAGTCTGGGGAATATATGCCACTTAATGTCTCTTACATCCTACAGTAAAAGGCTATTTTTCCTATATATTAAGGAACAAGTATTTACAACAAAGAGCAAATAAAACTTCATTCACAATCAGAAGAAATGAAGATATTTTTTATTATAAAAGGTAAATTTTATTTAATGTGCTATTTACATTTTTGTAAAATAGTTGTCTTAAAAAAAGTCACTCAGTAAATCCCTTCCCAGTGTAAGGCCTAGTAATCAAATAATTGTTTTGACACAAACAACTTTTATAAGAATTACTACAACGAAATAGCTAACAGCACATCCATACGTGAATGAAGCCCTCTGCAATATACAGACAGTGACATCTATTTTAAGCATCCAAGGGAATTACAGATTAGCCCTTTCATCAAATAGTCACACGAGATTATTTCAAATGCGGTTTCCTGAAAGAAAAACACACAGACACTTGCATTCTACCAACAGAAATTGGGTCACTGAAATGCCACTATACAGCACTGCTTAGAGTTTGGTCTTGTGTCTTTTTTTCATATTGACTGAATAGCTAAGAAAATAGGCATATCCTCAGGGATCAGAATGCATATGAAGTTGAATGCAACCTAAATTAGGTTGTTTTTTTATTTGAAAACTACAAAGAATAGCTTTTTAAAAAGAACTTTAACATCCAGAAAGAATGTATTCTTATGAATAAAATCATCATGTGACTTGTATGTTGCATGAAACAAATCTTAAGAAGTGTCTATAGCATTAACTATTTCAGCTTCATTTGTTCTGGAGTTCACCACATTTATTTTAATAGATTTTAAATAGTCATTTGTCTAAGTGGTTCTTCCAGAAAAAGTATGTACTTGTTTCTTCTGAATTAGAAAATAATAAAACTCCAAAGATTGATTCCAAATATCTGACCTGAAAAATGTATTGGAAAATAGTTAAAACAGTTACCATACCATAAGAATTCATAATTAGACACAGGCTTAGATAAAAATCAGTCTACTAATGGCATAGGAATGTCAATCCAAGATTAGCTAGCAATTATGCACCAATTTTTTAAATGTCCTGAATATACATACTGTATCGGAATTGATAAGTGTGTTGAGAAATATACTTAATTTAATGTGATCTGTCTGTTAAAAATCCACTACATTACAATTAGTGTCATAACGCAAATGGACTGTTGGGAAGAGGACTGTGTTATCAGTAGAGTATTAACAATTTGTGTCATTGCACTGACACAGATCCACTTCATTTGCCCAAATCTGGATTATTTTTTTTAAATGTTGGCAACAAAGTTACAAGATATTGCACCTGCTCACTGAGGACTAGTTGATCACACAACATACAGCCTGATACCAAGCCTACTGAAGTCAATGGGCTTTGGCTCAGTCTTCTAGACAGCCTCAAGGAATAAAAATCAAGAGACAACTGTCAAAAAACAAATATCCTACTAGCACACATTGTCAATGAATAGCAACATTCACTAGATTTTTAGGTCCACACATAATAACCAGATGCCATGTTTCTATTATTCTGATGATGTTGTTTTTTAAATAACCAAAGTACCAACATGCACAGAGTTGAATTCCTAAAATATATCATCAGGTCTCTGAGCCCATTTCACTCCCCCCCCTCTCCCATCTTTTGATTTTAGAAGAGGAGAATAATTTCAAACACTATGAAAATCAAAATTAATCTGCTCCTAAATTTTCACTGTATCACATCAAAATGCACAGTATTATTCATAACTACATGTTACCATTATGAAATTAGAGTTTACAGATAGCTATCTGGCACTGACAAGCTTCTCCAATACTTTGTATTTCATCACCTCCCTTTCCTACTGCACAGGAAAACATTTCCACCTAGAGCCCTTTTATAGAATGTCTAAGAAAAAAAAATGCAGCACAATATCTGCTATCATATCAAAACACACAGCTCACATGTGGCCCTATCACACATTGCTATGTCTTCGTGTTTGTTAGTCTTAATGAGTGACCTGATCTCAAAGAAGTTAAATATAGTGTTCAATTTCCTCTGTTCATCTTATATTAGAGACATAACGGACCTGCACAGTTTAGCCAATTTCAGAATGTTTAGCTTTTAAATAAGTAAGAAGTTGAGAAGGTTGAGAATCATTTCTGAATTAATATTTAACAACCAGTAAGAGTCAGGATATTCATAGACATATCACCTACACATACTCTCTATCAGAATAGACCATGCAGCAGCCACTCATTGACAGGGATGCCCATTCCTGAAATGGGTGTTGTCTCTAATAGAATCCCGTGTTTTGATTTTGGGGAGCAGTTAGTTCCTTTTAAATTGTCTAAATTTACTGGCATATGATAGCTTTGCAAAATATTTACTTCCTTCTGCTCCAACTTTGGTGTTTTTTGTCTGTGCATGACCATTGAGTGCCACCACATCTATTGTACATATAGTGCACATAACATACAGTTACCACATAACGGTTACCCTGTTAGAAATATTTCATACTGTGGTTCTCTCCATTTGTGGAACACAGTTGTACAAAGCAGGGTGAGGCTTAAGAACTACAGAATGTGTGTGTTTTACAAGTCCTGGTTTACTTTTCTCAATGACTAAGTGATTTTCATGTTTGAAACTACAATACCAAGCTACAACCTAATGAACCATGCACAGCTTTTTAGTTTTCATGTCAAAGCCACAAACCTCTACTGTACCTCCCTCCTCCCAATTTACAATTGTATGTATTTTGGAAATATTTGACCTTTTACTTTAAAAAAATAAAATAAAAAGGGTCATCTTATTTTTGACATGGCAATGATTTGGAATAGTATGGCAAATATGACAGTCACATATGATAATGGTGAGAGCACACTGATTCCTCTGTCCTGTCCTATAGAAAGCTAGGGAAAGAAATGTTTAAGATCATTTGATGTGTATTATTACTCCAGACAGTATTTCCCAAATGTTGACATTTAAACTTTGCACTCAGCAAGACTAATAGATGGTATAATGGCTCCTGGGTTGGTTATTTGCTTGTCTTATTAACATCCTGTTTCATGCAAGATCTAGGCTCTAGCACTTCTATTTGGAGAGGTCCTCCTTAAAATACCGCACATGCAAAATCTGCAGTGTTGTGTCAGATCACCACAGGCTCTCAGAAGTAATTAAACATGCAGACTCTGAGAGGCACATTTCCCATCATACTTGGCACAGGTGTGGCAGCCCCGGTACGCCAGTTACAAAAGAAATTTAAAAAAACCAAAACACACCTGTATCAGATCAAAGTCCAAGCAGGGGCTGGCTCCTGCTCTCATTGAAATAGGAACGGGGTCCAGCTCCATTTGCCTTAGTTATTCCTACAGTATTTTGTCCTTCTCCTTTCATTCCTTTCCGCCTCCCCACCACCAGCACCACAATGGGTGGGGGGTTACCCGGTCACATTCCTTTCAACCTGCACCACCCACTAGCCTCCAGGATGGAGTGCCTAGGTGTTTTTGGCAATAATACCCGGCAATGGAGGTTTCCTCAGGCCCAGGTTACAACTCACGACCCCACCTCCCCTTTCTCACCTCCAGTCACCTGCATCCTGTCAGGCAAAGGGCAGGGCTCCCTCCTCCTCCTCCTCATTACAGCACAGGACAATCCCCCCTATGGGCCACACAGAAGCTAAAACTAGGAAAAGGTCCGAAGGGGGCGAGGGGGAATAGGATAGGAAGGAGAATAGGGGGGGGGGGGGGCAGGGAATGAAGCCTCAGCCCTGCCTATGCTGCCCAGGAGGCAGAGCAGAGGTTCGAGGCGCTCTCCCGGGCAGCGCCCGGTTCCCAAGTGCGGAGGGGGGCGGGAAGCAGCGTCCCCACGGTCCCAGCGGCACAGCGGTGTGTGACCGCACGGCGGGAGATGGGAACCCGGCCGCGCCTTCCCCGCCCCAGCAGGTGCCGGTGGCTGCCGACCCTGGTGCGCTCCGCAGCGTCTCGGTCTGTTCATTCTCCCCACGGTCCCAGCGCTCCCCAGGAGCCTCTAGCGGCAGAAAGGAGCAGAGCAAGCCGGGCAAGTCTCCGGAGTTGGATCCCTCCGGACAGCTCTCGCGGCGCTGGCTGCCGGGCAGATGGGGGCAGGTGCAACCCCAGGGCTCTGTGGGGTCCCACCCGCCTGCCCTTCCCCACCCGCCTGCCCTTTGCAGGTCTGCTCGGCGCGCAGTGCTGCCTAAGCGCAATAAGGACACGGGGCTTCGCTGCCAGCCACGAATGCTGAGCGCCACATAAATAGAAGCGGGAGGGGTGGGGAAGGGGAAATCCTGGTATTAAGATTTCACTGTTGTCATGAAGCACCCAAAAGTGCAAGGACAAGACACTTCCCCATCTCCATCCCTCGTCGCCACCTGCAACATCCTTTCTAATTAGAATGACAATAACTTTGATTGCAGGAGCGGAGAGGAAGCTGCCAACAGCCAGAGAGTGGAGGAGAGCGGGGAGGGGCGATTTCATTTGATTGCATTTATTTCTCTTCCCCCCCCCCGTTATTTCTTCTCTACATGACAGAAAAAGGACCCCAACTGGGTCGCCCCCCCCCTTCACTTACCTTGAAGCTGAGCCTGTCCTAATTATCCTTAATGTCCTTAAAACAAACGAGGTGGGACGCAGTGGCCGTGAGACCGCAGGCTTGCTTCTGAGTCCACAGTTCCCCTCCTTAGGAAACAGGACCCAAACCAGCTGAGAAATCTTGGCAGGTCCGAGTGCTCCCAGGGCTGCGCCAACCCACAGCACCGACGGGTCCCTCTCGCCTCCTTTACAACTTGGCTTGGCTTTAAAATGCTCTTCTTTCCCTTCGCAGAAAAACAGGAGCAACTGCCTAGATCAGACAGGACCGAGTGGAGAGAGAGAGGGAGGGGGACCACCCCCAGCCTTGCCTTCTCCTCTTCTTTAATTGAGAAATTCGCTCTTCCTGCCCACTCCGCTCAGCCCCGCTGTGGCAATGGGGGCCCGGCGGTCCCCAGGCGAGGGGCTCTCCCGATGCCTTTTCAGGGGAGTCCTTACAGGGAGGAAACTTTCAGGCGCTGCTGAAGCAGGAGCAGCAATAGCAGAGGCAGCGCCAGCCCTAGGTGAGGCTGGGAGGGAGAGCTGCTCCTTCCAGGGCTGTAACGCGCACACCGGCAAGTCCCGCAGCAGCAACAAGGGGAGAGGGGCGGGGGGTGGTAAATGAAAAATCAAGTACACGCACCACACAAAAAAGCAAGCCAGGACTCCCCGGGAATGAGCAGACTCTGCAACAAGGCACCCGCGGTCCTTCCCCCGCGAGCCCCACCGGCTTCTCTCAGGCTGCTGCCTGCTCTGGCAATTACCGCCCGCTACACTGGAGGGAGGCAGGCAGCTATTAACCCCTTCCGCCCCACCCTACCCACTTCTGCGGGAAGGAACCGCGGCGCCGGCTGCGGCCGCTGCTTCTCCTCCAGCTGCGGGTGCAGTTGGCATTGAAGTCCAAGGCAACCCCGCATCCCTTAGAATAGCGGCGCCAAAGCATCCCCAGCTGCGCCTCCCGCGGGTTCTCCCCCTTTAAAGGCAGCTAAGAAACGTCTGCCTCTGCCTTAGCCCGCCGTGCCGTGCCGTGTAAAGGCGGTTGGGATTGGTGTGTGGCAAGCACGCCTGCATGTTTCTAACTTTGGACGTGCGGTTCTATAGCGGGTTAGACGGTAGCAGGTGGAACGCTCAGCTGGTTAAGAGGAGGGGTGAGGCGAGGGAAAGACCCGGCCACTTTAGCAGCCATTTCCAAGCGGTGCACGGGGCAGAGCTGCCGGGTGCAGGGGAGCTCGCGGCTTGCACCGCCCTACGTTTATCCGCTTCTCCCTGCCACCGCGGCGCGGGCGCTGCTGCTGCTGCTCGGAGGAGGGGACCGGTGTAGCCAGCCGGTGGCCGGAGGAGGCAGAGCAGCGCTTGCTAAGTCATACCGCAAAGAGCTCCTTGACATTCCCGGGGGGGAGCGGTCCAGGTGCCCCGGTGTAGAGAGTCTCAGGGAATGGGGGTTTCCCCCGGAGTGAAGGCTGCAAGATTCGGCGTGCGGTGATTAGGGTAAAACTTCTGGGGACTATGGCACAGGGGGAGAGGGGGCGTGTGGACAGTGCGTGTCCTTGCGGTGTGATGGCCCTAGCGCTGGAAGCTGAATGGGGTGAATAGCTTTAGCTAGGAGGCTCCCCTCTGCCCCCCTTCC
This sequence comes from Platysternon megacephalum, assembly GCA_003942145.1. Classification (NCBI taxonomy): domain Eukaryota; kingdom Metazoa; phylum Chordata; order Testudines; family Platysternidae; genus Platysternon; species Platysternon megacephalum. Next base: position 7,829,232 of record QXTE01000041.1, read on the forward strand.
TTCCCGGGGAGCCGGGAGGGCTTCCCCAGCCCCATCGCGTTCACGTGCCCTGCAGGGAGTTGCCCGCGCCGCTGGCCCGAGGGAGGGGAGAGGCTGATCGCTGCTCTCTAGCCCTGTGTCCATCTCCGCCAGGAAGTCAGAGGAGCGCGGGCTGGGGCCGTTGGGGAAGCAAGAGGAGGAGGATCAAGAACATGGTCCTGCCTCAGGTGGTAATGAACGTGCCAGGGGAAGCCAGCAGGCAGGGTACGACAGGGAGAGCGGGAGAAAAGCTGCTCTCCAAGGTGCTGGGCTCGCATGTAGGGGGGAGGATGCTGCCACGGGCATGAAGTCAAGCCCGCAACGAGGGGCAAGGTGGGTGGGTAAGACCAACCAGCGGTGCTAGCAGGAAGCGTAACTGATGCGGATTGCGTTGGTTCCCTGTCTGAGTTCCTATTAGCATCGCAGGGCAGGGAATTGTGTGCGCAAGATATGACGCCAGCATCTGTCTCTTTCCAACATCATCCAGAACATTTTGGACAAAGCCACGGGCAAGCACAAGCCAGCCCTTGATGGGTGAATGCTGTCAGATACAGCCTCCAACAAGCAAGGGAACATCTGAAACTGTCTCAAGCATAGCTGAGGAAGCAAGCAGCAAGTTTCTTTGCGGCCTCTTAAAATCCTAGATAGCTGCTCTGAAGGACTCGAGCGAAAACATTTGGAAGTTGATTTTTTCCAAGGTCCAGAACTGGACTCGGATCATTCTACCAACAGAGGGTTCATAGGAGTGTCCTTAACCTGGGTCTGGTCATTTTTAACAGCCCTGCCCCATCTCCATTTTGAAGAGGGAAATACTTACAAAAAATTGTTTAATGTTAAGTTGTATGCAAATCACAACCTAGAAAACTCTAGATAAGATAATATTTTAAGATTTTCCACTGCTATCAACACCCAGAGGACCATTGTAAGCCCTGGGAACGGTTACCACACAGATTATTCTTCCCTGTGGAGTGGACTGGGACATCACTTATATCATCAAGATCCAGCAGGGATCACTTCCTCCTCTGACACTTGTGACAAAATAAAAGGCACTCCCAGTGGAATTCTCATTTGCAAAACTGTTTAACTTCTCGTTTGATTTGCAAGACTAGAATCATGTGTTTCTGCCACTTCCTCTTGTGCAGATTCTAACGTAATATTTGCAATCTACATTTACATAAACATTTCTCTAAAGAGAACTAGAGCAATAATGTTGTTCCTTCATGAGAATAACTAAGCAACTGCTGTTCTTGGAAGTGCACACTTAAAATTATATGCTGAATAATTAGGGCTGCGTATCTAGCACTTTTACAGCTATTTCTAGGAAAGATTCTTCAACCATTAGTGAAATTGACAGGTTTCCCTTTGAAACCAGGGGTACTTTACACACAAAGTGAAAGGACCACAGACATTGGCAGACTATATCTTTAGGAAAAAGAGGCACATTTCAGGAGTTTTCTACCCAATAACAGGAAGACTGATTGTACTGTATATCCTTTACACACACACATCCAGTAGTTGAGTAATAAATGTCAACTGCTCTCTCCTTTACTCTGGAGTCTTTAAAAAAAGAATCAGCACTCCTCCTCTCTCTCTCCTCCCCCTTTAAAACCATTCACGACACATCATGGGCCCTTTGATAGAACAGTGTTTCATGGCTGCCTACAGCTCTGAAAGTTGGATGGAGGGTGCATCTGTGTCTTTCAACACTCAACACACCAGTAAAATAGGCTTCTCTGAAAAGCAACACATGCATTTTTTATACATTATATAAATTAGTTTAGTTAAACCAGTGAAAATGATGTATGACAGTTAATATCTACTTAGCTTAACACGCCAATTATACAAGTTAAAAAGAAAGATGTCAGGAGAAAAATGTTTATTGCTGTTCAGAAGCCAAATGGTTGTTTTAGTGAAAAAAAACTACAATACAATTGTGAGCTATAGTTTCCTTCGCCAGCAGAGGTAAATAGTAGTTCTTTCTTCTTGTAGTGAAAAGCTTTTGCAAGGTAAGTAGTAATTGTCAATTACTAATAAGGACAACTTCAGTGACAAGAAACCACATTTCCTTTCCTTTCCTTGCAACAGAAGCTCCTCCTTCACCTGCTCTAGTCAACACCACTGACAGTACTATATCTGATGTCTCCGGTCTCTCAACCTTCAGGTGTGAGTGACATACTATACCTTGGGGGAGCATCTTGTACCCCCACATTCCTCATCTGTATATAATTGTGATATTGCATATAAAGCATACCATGTGAGGTATCGGGAAAAGGTTATGATCAGCTGAAAAATCACTGCTCTATCTAAATATATATCTTTAGTGGATATGAAGTTATGAGAGAGTGACAACCATACAACACAAAACATGCTATAAGTTGAGCAATCAGCCAGATATTAGCTTCCCAGAAGCAACAGGAATGAAAGTAACCAATACCCAAATGTCAAACAACCCATCAACAGCCATTGGCCAGCAAGGGAACTACAATTCAATAACTCACCTGCATGAGGCCACACCAGGGGAATTGCTCAAGCTTGCCTGGGGACTCAGCAATGCCCCCCAGATATGCCTGGACTTGTGTTCCCCAAGCACATGGGACTGAGGGTATAAAACAGAACAGAGCAGGCCCATGCTTTGCCTTTCTCCTGCCCCCACCCATGCTGCAAGCAACAAGGACACTAAGAAGACTTAAAGCAGAGGAGATTGGCCAGATTTCCACAGTGAAATCTTTGTATTATGAACTGCAATATCCAGTCATGAGAAAAACTGCTTAGTCTAGTTGTTGCCCAGTCTAATAGGGTTGAGAGTTTAGACTGCGTGCTTATATTTTCTCTCTTTTGGTAACTGACTTTTTCCCTATCACTTAAAAAGCTGTCTTTTGTAGTCAATAAATGCATTTTACTGTTTATCTTTTCCAGTGAGTTTGAATGAAGTGTGTGGCAAAACTGCTCAGGTTTTGCAAAGGCTGGTGTATATCCACTTCCCATTGATGAAGTGGTGAACCAATTAATAAATCTGGATTGCTCCTCTTGAGCAGTGCAAGATGACATATTCTTGAGGTGCAAGGCTGGGAGCTGGGGGGATTGGCTTTCTCTGCGTGATTCATGAGTGGCTCTGGGAGCATTCATGCAATCTAGCTGGGTGTGGGGAGCCACATGCTGTTGTGCTGAGTGATAACAGCACCTGGAGGGGTTTGCGGCTGGTCATGAGCAAGGCATTGTGAGAGAGACAGCCCAGGCTGGAGAGAGTTCAGGGGGCACAGCGTTCCCATAGTCCCAGGCTGCAGCCTGGGGTTCCTGGCATAGTGAGGCCACAGACTAAGGTTTCCAACACAACCAACAATCGTTGGCATGTGATAAACAAGTAGTCAAAGGCCTGGCTTTAATTCTGGCTCCAGCGGTCTTTGCTGTAATCTATAAAAGAAAGCACAACTAATCCCAAAAGCACATGTCTATACAATTTGTTCACATAGAAGAACAAAGCTTTTAAGTGGCTTGGAATTTGCAAACACAATGAGACTACACATTTATAATAAAAACGCTGAAGACTCATGTTGCAAACTCTGCAAAAGAAAAAGCGCCATGAATTCTACCAACATTTAATGGTGGTTGGTAGAATATTACTTGCAAAAAGGAAGGTTTTACTTGGCCTCCTACATCTTGTGGGCCTACATTTACAAGAGTGACTTGTAAATTTAGGTACCACAATTTTTGGCTATCCCATTTGAGATGCTTTAATGGGTCCTGATGTTCAAAGAGTGCTAAGCACGCATCTTCTGAAATTAAGGCCCCTTTCAAGGTATATCAAGTTGGGCACCTAAAATCATTAGTCAATTTTGAAAATTATGGGCACAGTTCCTAAATTTATAATTTCTAGTTAAAGGAAATGCCTAAAAAAAAGTTGCTGCAGTTTTAGTCCAGTCCTGATAACTGAGAGAATACTGTTCTAAAGGATTGCACTGATATTTTCAGACTGGGTGGAAATTGAGTACTGGATATGGAGGTGTGTACAATTTGCCAGTAAAATAATTTTTCTGAAGCTTTACAAACAAGACAAAGTACTCCTTCTACTCCAAGAAGTACAGTGACAACAAGATAAATGGAAGCCTCTTCTAGAGGCTGCCACCTCATGAATGTTCCTCTAAGCGGGAGATAAAGCAACATAACAATAGATAGACTGAGTTACCCAGTGCTAAAACAGAAATAGCAGAGTTATAACTAAGGCTATCATTTTGCCCAACAGGGTTTATTCTCTAAAGGAAACAAGGGGTACAATTGAGATTTTAAAAATAAATCTTTAAACTTCGCATTAACGTAGAGATTTCAAACAAAACCAGAAGTTGAAGGGTTAGCCAAAGAAAACTGAATAATTTGTCTTATAAAGGAGTAGAAAAGCTGAAGCTTGCTATTACATCTGATTAGCCAACACCTTTAGATAACAAATCAGATATATATCTGTGGAAAATAAAATATATATATATATTTGTTTGTTTGTTTATTTATTTATTTTATTTTCCACAGATCACAAGATGCATTATAAATATTCCACAGATCACGAGAGAAGTTTTTGCAGTGCAGTACTACATGTCAAAACTTGAAATGTTTGGATTTCTTTATCAGTAGATGTTTGACTTTCAAAGGAGGTGGGGCATTTGAAGAACAGCTGGTGTATGATCACTGCTGAATTTATTCATGCGGTGTATGATCACTGCTGAATTTATTCATGCGGGTCTTGATGTAAAACCCATTAAAGTCAATGGGATTCTTTACATTCACTTCATGGGGCTTTGGATCAGCCCTTCTGACACTATTTTGAAAGGGCCCATCAGGCCTATTAGTGGAAGAGTCCCTTAATTCAGTTTCATTGCACCAATACACACATTGAAAGTAAAGTCCATTATGAGGAAACCCCCCTATACAGAGTTTCAATTGAAACTATGGAAGTGTAGCTCCTTATAGAAATATAGGAGGTCCTATTTTGCATTTATCTTGTATGATCATTAAAAACATACAAACCAATTTTCCCCTGGGGTCAGACTGGCAGAGACCCCCTGCAGTATGGGCAGAGACCCCCTGCAGTATGGATTACTTGCAGGTTTTAAGTAATGTGAATGGTGGATTCTCTGTAACTTGATGTCTTTACATCATGTTTGAAGACTTCAGTAACTGTCAGAAGTTATGGGTCTATTACAGGAATGGGTGAGGTTCTGTGGCCTGCAAAGTGCAGGATATCAGACTAGATGATCATGATGGTCCCTTCTGGCCTTTAAATCTGAGTCAAACACAGGAAATTAGGAAGTGATCCTTAAAACACCATTCAATTACAAAGAAACTTTCATTTAGTGCATTCAAAGCACATCTACATTTGATATATTTATTTTCCCATCTGTCTCTTATGGGTGCCTTCCCCTTCACTCTCCATTCCAGCAGAGTGAGGCTATCCATACAGGTACTCAGAATTTTCACTCCCCCCCCCCGTAAGGTGTGTGCAGACTCACCCCTGCGGCGCCTCCTGCTGGTCTCTTCTGGGAATTATCTCATCGACCAAGGAGCGCCCTCTGCAGGCCGGTGATCCACCTTACTGCTGGCCCCGTGTCCCTCCCGGACCCCGGTGCCCCTTTCTCTGGGGTGCTGCCCCTCTGGCAATAACCCCTCAGCCTCAGGGTTTCCCCACCCAGGGGAACCCCCACCCCCTATCCCCACCTTGCCTCAGTGTAAGGCTACTGCCAGTGACCAACTAACCCCCGTTCCCTGGGGCAGACTGCAGTGTATGCCACTCATCACTGGCAAGGGGGGTTTGGCCTGCTGCCTTCTTCCACCCTCAGTACCTCTATGGGCCTAGAACCAGGCCCTACAGCCTGGGGAGCCAGGGTTTTGCTCCCTTTCACAGCCCCAGCCCTCTGCAGGGCTTTTCCAACCCCTTCAGGGCTGGAGCCGGTGCTCACCCCGCTACACCCCTCCTCCTTCAATACAATTCCTTTGAATTTCTACAATGCATAGTTTTATGTGCCCTTTAAGGCACAGGCTACATACACAGTTCCTTTGTTTGCTTTCCACCAAACTCTCTGGGGGACAATATAAAACTTTTTTGGGGCAGCTAGGAAGTATCAACATTAAACTGAACCACAATCTGAAAACTTACAATTTTAGCATTCATTTTGTATGTAGCTGTTTTAAAAAAATAAATAAATACATAAATAAAAAAGCCACCAAATGACCAGAAGTTAAAAATGTATGTAGTATATAGACAATAGAGGGGATTTAAAAAGTTATGTTTTTTGGAAAAAAACAAAATTTCAACTTGTGAATAAAATTTGGCCAGCTATACAAGTTGATTGAAAAAAAATGTCAACTTAACAAACCCCTCTTAAAATTTATGAAAAATGTGCCAAGAATTTAAAAATTGTGTATCAATTCTAGACTATAGAACTATTTTTTGCCTGATATATTAACTGAAATAGAAGTTAGAGATCAGGGCTCATTTGTCCAGATAGTATTTTTTGACACTACTAATAATTTAGATTAGGAGTCCAATCTTCTCTTTACTCTTGGGTCACTATTTGAGTCATGCACTAAACCAACCAGATTCATTGGAAAGGGATTGGGAAGCAAGCAAAGGGCAGCACCTGTGACTGTTGTGTTTGAGTTAAGATAGACAGTACTTTCTCTCAGATGAAGTCTATTCAATTTGGGTGAAAATCCTCTCCACCCACATAGATCCCCACTATTATGCAAATAGACTCCTCAAACCCAGGGCCATGATGCAGCACAGACTGGAATAGTCATTATAAATAAGAGCTTGTCCTCCCTACCAGAGATGAAGCCCTGCATCAGTTGATGGTCTAATCAATAGAAGGTGAAGGGGCACAAACAGTAAACAGTGTGGCTGCTGGCATATTTGCTGTAGAAACAGGGTGTGTGAAAGCATACATGCACACACAAACAGACGCTCATCTGAATGGCAGCAAGATTTACTGACGTGAGATAAATGTTATTTACTTCAGACCACTACACTAGATCATGATGCTCAGCAAGGAAGTCATCATACTACACTATGTATGGTTACGTAGATTCTGAAAATCACCAATCAGAAATAGGTGGAAGTCTATTCATTAGAGTCATATGTTTAAGTGGAACAGTTAAACAATGAAAACTGCCATTATAAAGGGAATGGAAAGGTAGATTTCATGAAAAGAAGAAAAAAAAACCCCATCCAACTCCCTATGACTGAACTCAAGAAAAGGTATTTGTTTATATGATCTAACATGTTAACCTTACAACACAGTTCACTTGGATCACCTCAGAGTTAAAACAGAAGTATATCAGTCATTGTCTTTAGTGCAAAAATAAAGTTCTTTGTCTGCTTGTTTTGGTTATGTTTGATTTTAACTGGAAACAAATGAAATGATTCTTTCCTAGAATTTTAAACAATCACCTAGAAAGAAGAGCTAATGAAAGAACTTCTGTTCATGTATTAATCAATTTGAATTTATTATATAGAAGGATTAATCCAATTACCTAGGTTTTCAAAGCATCTCTTGATGTGCATCTTTCTCCCTTTTAAAAAGACAAAAGTCTACCTATCTTTTACATGAAGTTGGTTCAACAGCTATTTGAATAAGTCATCTTCTCTGCTTGTTTAATTACTTAGGTGTTTATTTCTAGCCCTTTTTGATTGACATTCAAAGATTCAAAAATTAAATATCCCTACATAACTCTTATGGCTTTGTCTAGAATATTCAAAATAATGACCAGAGTTTATTATTTCATTCCCACAGGCCACATGGGTAAGAATCAAAAAAATCTGGACATAGGTGAAAAATATCTTCAGAGGACAAACAAATTTGTGGCTTAGGGTCATTATCTACATTCATTCCACTGGAGGTGCAAACATAGATGGTAGAATATGGTCCTCTAGAGAGCACTCAGTTACTCTAAGTGACAGATACAGTCATGAAATTTAGCTGTAAGAAAGTGAACCTAATATTTTTAAATTAGCATTTTCAGGGCTTGACTCACCACTGCATTTCTCCAAATGTATGCAGAATAACTCCACTGAAATCAATAGAGTCACTCCAGTGTAAAAATGGAATAAGTTGCAAGTCACACCTTAAGTTTTTCCAATTACTGTTTTCTCCCCTATGATTACAGATTGTTTGCACTATCCTAAATCACAGTATGTAAATCACTACAGTGATTCAAAAGTTGATATAGTTTACAGCTAATTTTGGAACAAAATGTTATTAAGCTTCTTATAGTGCACCTAAAACAATTATTATTTTTATAGATTAAGGGAACAGCAAGTATATCCCCCACAAATAATATTTTGAAGAGTGGTTTTTGAAGAGTGGTTAAGGCTAAGAAACAGCATGACTGATATCGGAGGGAAAATAGGATGGAGGTTTGAGATGGGCACTGGGAGTCAAAACTTGGAGTGTTTCCATTGGGACTCAATACTTGTATTCATTCTCTGCTAACTTGCTACATGACCTTGGAAAAAAATAATGGTTTAGCTTCTCTGTGCCTTGGTTTACCAACCTGTAAAATGGGAAGAATCCCAACTATCTCACAAGTAAGGGAGACACGAAGCTTAATTATACATTTGCAGCCTTCTTATGAACACTGACTTATAGTCAGAAGAAATCATTTCAATAATTAGAAAACGCTATGAGAAAAAAACCAACTAACTGATCTTCACTGATGGCTTATTACCTGAAATTATATTCAATTTTTTAAGATATTCCATAGAACTGTAAACTAAGACATGATCTATACAATATACTCTTTCCAACTTAGAATGTACTCTATTGAAATTCATGGCATAGGCTTTGTGCATCAAGGTCTTCCACAGAGACACAAAAGGGTTGTGAAGTATGCTGAAGGCCAAAATTACGCATCACATGGCAATGGAAGACACAGTATGTGGATTTCACCTAATATTTCTGGGTGGCAACATCCCACAACTACAAAACTACTTGAGTTACAGAATCCCCATCCTGTGAATCCCCTTGATGTGATAGAATCATTAACCAAATTTGACAAGTCACTCTGTGGTTCTACCAGGAGATAAGAGAAAAAAGTTTTGTTTTTGCAGTTCCTTAAGTAGAAGCCAGATGGTGTTACTAAGGCTGATAAAAGATGAATGACAACATATCCCTGCCCCTATGCTGCTTCCATATTTCCAGCTATTGCTCTGGAAGTGTAAGCCCATCTGTTCACATACTACCCACCATATACAGTACAGTTTTTTGGACACAAGTTTGATGAAAAACAGCAGCTGAAAATTGTATCAAACGTGCATCTGCCAACAGTGATAAACACAACAATACACGTAGACAATGAGGGTCTGTAGCACCGAATGTCGATGACCACATTGAACACCTGGAATAAAGCCATACAAAAAGCTCCACATGGTTATTACTGATCTGCTGCAGCCAGGTTAATTGTGGATGACCATGTAGACACCAGCAGTCCATGATGAGATAGTGTCCCCTCCTGACATCAAGTCCAATCTTCAGGGCTTGATATGCAGGGACTTTATCTCCAAAGTGGGCTATATGACCAGAAAGCCAGTCAGTGACCATGCTAACTTCACTCCTCGAGGCCAGTTCTCAATAATACATCCCTATTAGGGCTGTCGATTAATGGCAGTTTAAAGGCGATTAATTGTTTGAGTTAATCACCTTTAATCACACTGCTAAACAATAGAATACCAATTGAAATTTAATATTATGTATTTTGGATGTTTTTCTAGATTTTAAAATATATTGATTTCAATTACACAGAATACAATGTGTACAGTACTCACTTTATATTGTTATTTTTATTACAAATATTTGCACTGTAAAAATGACAAAAAAGAAATAGTATTTTTCAGTTCACCTAATACAAGTACTGTAGTGCAAACTGTCATGAAAGTTGACCTTACAAATGTAGAATTATGTACAAAAATAACTGCACTCAAAAACAAAACAATGTAAAATGTTAGCACCTACCAGTCCACTCAGTCCTATTTCTCGTTCAGCCAATTGCTAAGAGAAACAAGTTTGTTTACATTTACAGGAGAGAATGCTGCCCGCTTCTTATTTACAATGTCACAAGAAAGTGAGAACAGGCATTTGCATGGCACTGTTGTAGCTGGCACTGCAAGAAATTTACGTGCCAGATGCGCTAAACATTCATTTGCCCCTTTATGCTTTGGCCACCATTCCAGAGGACATGCTCCTATGCTGATGCTTGTTAAAAAAAATAATGTGTTAATTAATTGTGACTGAATTCCTTGGGGAAGAATTGTATGTCCCCTGCTCTGTTTTACCCACATTCTGCCATATATTTCATGTTATAGCAGTCTCGGATGATGACATAGCACATGCTCATTTTAAGAACACTTTCACTGCAGATTTCACAAAATGCAAAGAAGGTACCAATGTGTGATTTCTAAAGATAGCTACAGCACTCGATCCATGATTTAAGAATCTGAAGTGCCTTCCAAAATTCTGAGAGGGACAAGGTGTGGAGCATGCTTTCAGAAGTCTTAAAAGAGCAACTCTCTGATGTGGAAACTACAGAACCTGAACCGCCAAAAAAGAAAATCAACCTTCTGCTGGAAGCATCTGACTCAGATGATGAAAATGAACATGCATCCGTCTGCTCTGCTTTGCATTGTTGTCGAACAGAAATCATATCCTCTGGAATGAAGGTTGATGCATGAAGGGACATATGAATCTTTAGCACATCTGGCACGTAAATATCTTGCGATGCTGGCTACAACAGTGCCATGTGAACATCTGTTCCTCACTTTCAGGGATATTATGAACAAAAAGTGGGCAGCATTATCTCCTGCAAATGTAAACAAACTTGTTCAGCCAATCACTCAAACAAGAAGTAGGACTGATTGGACTTGTAGGTGCTAACGTTTTATATTGTTTTGTTTTTGAGTGCAATTATTTTTGTACATAATTCTACATTTGTAAGTTCAACTTTCATGACAGATTGCACTACAGTACTTGTATTAGGTGAATTGAAAAACACTATGTTTTTTTACAGTGCAAATATTTAGAATAAAAAAAATAAAGTGAGCACATTACACTTGGTATTCTGTGTTGTAATTGAAATCAATATATTTGCAAATGTAGAAAACATCCAAAAATATTTATATAAAATAGTATTCTATTATTGTTTAGCAGCACAATTAATCAATATTATTTTTTTTTAATCGCTTGACAGCCCTAATCCTGATCACTAGTAAAAAAAAGTATGCCTCTAGCCTCCTCATGTCTTGTTTAAACAACGTCTATATTTCAGACCTGTATTAGAAGATTTCAGACAGATTAGAAGTACACAGGTCTGATACATCTGTACTTTGGTATATAATTTCACCTTCTGTTGGTTCCAAACTATGCAGGTTCTTCATGGCTGAGGCTGCTAAACCAATTCTCTTTAGTAATTGTCATCCAATAGGTGGAGCTAGCCAGACAAACCATGAAGTCATCTACTACAGCCTTGGTTTGTCCAGCAGCACAGATGTCTTGTACCATGATTTTTTGCGCCAAACACTTTGCATTTGTTTTTGCCCAAGAAACCATAGCCCAAGGGCAGCTGTCACATGCTGGAAGCTCCCTTGTGAGTCTATAAAGTCATTTGCAGCCCAGCTGACAAGGATGAAATCATCCACATAATCCAGGTTGGTGAAAAGTTGGACCGATACTTTTACCAGTATTTGAGGAGATATGACCTTATTTAGGGTTAGTACATTCCAGAAGGCAAAACTGGTGGATTCTCACAAATCAGCCATTTGGGACTATGGCATTCAGCCTAAAGAGTGTACCCTGTTTTATTGGATGCCCCTTGATTCATGCTCTCTCATTGGGACAGGGGAGATGTAGCGTGTTCATTTTGTTTTGGGGACATCAGCCCTTTTCCCAGAATCAATTCTGCATAAAGCAAACAGTTCAGAGGTCATAGCTCATCCACCACCATTTGGAGAACATTTTCCCTTCTCCTCTAGGTCCCGCATTGGCCTTCGCTCATAGCCCTGGCACCATAGAACGTGTGTACACCCAATCTTATTAATTAACTAATTACATTTAAAACCCATGAGCTTTATCCCGCTTTGCGGATCTTACCAACATTAAAGAACTTTTGAAGTCCTATTATTATTCAGAAGTAACGTGTCTGAGCTCTGGTTGATGAAAAACAAAACTGCTAGAGCAATTTTGGGAATGAGCACACCACCATGCCTTCAGATAAATGTAATACATTACAATACTATAGAGTGCAGTGATGACTTATTTCTAACCCAAATGTCTTCCAAGATGCCTCATACAACATTGATTTGATCTTCAAATTGAACAAAGTAAGAACACTCATTTCTGAATTATCCCAGTGCAAAGAAAAGACCTGAACGATCTCTTAGCTAGTACAAGCATTATTTTGAATTTAAATTGATTTATAAATATATAAATCACAGGTGGAAGCCACCATTTTGTGGTTAGATCACATATTTTCAAGACTTCGTGTCCAACTTCCTAAGAAAATTTACCTTTGGGAGCTGACTGCACAAGGAAGTAAAATTTATCCTCACATGTAATTGCCGTCTACCTTGAACTTCCCCCATGAGAAGCACACCGGTTCTATAGATACTGTATACCATACACACCCTCTCATTTCTCTGTTATCTCTTGCTCTGTATAGATTAATGGATGATTTCTCAGCTAGGTCATAAGACTTATATTTACTGTATAAGTTGGGACTTGAAATAGTTCGTGTTCAATAAGACATAACAGTTAACCTGCAGTGGAGAGGGTCAATTTCATGTTTCATAAGGTAATGAAGCACTCAAGGAGTTATGAAAGGCAATCAATAAATCAATAATACTGTATGTGGACTACACAAGATCAGTTTTTAGGTCTACATATCTAAGTTACATTTGAAAATAGGATTTAAGTGCTTTTGAAAACATTACCCTAAGTGACTTGCCTAGCACTCTACAGGAACCTTTAGACAGAGCAGAAAATTGAACCTGGATCTCCTGAGTCTCATGGAAGCACACTAGTCACTGGACCATCCTCCCTCCAGGCTGAACATGGAAGGAAAGGAAAATTTATTTGTACATGTGTCATTAGGTAAATGTTAAAATATGGCAGGGGGGGAAATGAGAAGCCGGTATAAAACAGCACAAGGACACCTACATTAAATACAAGTTTAAGTTAACAAATTTGGCTGTATAACAGGAAGAGATACAGAGAGAGAGAGAGAGAGAGAGTGTGTGTGTGTATTTGTTCTGTCAACAATTAAAGCTAATAGACAATCCGGGAATAAACAGAAAAAGAATGAGGGAGGGAGAAAGATATAGTTCTGTAGTAGTGTCTATCTCAGTTCACAATTCTTTAATTTTGTAACCATTATACACATTATATTCTGTCAGTAGATCTGCTGTTATTTAAGATACTTGGAACTGGATATGGACACTTTAAAGCAGGGTTAAATAGGGTTGAGAGACTTGCAAAGAAGGAACCAAATTCTCAACTCAAAAGCACAGTCAGAAGTGGAGTAACAGCTTGGGCCACCAGTTTACAGCCAAGGAAAATGCAAGTTCATCCCCCAGGATATATGCTTCAGACAGACTGGAAAAGGCCAACATGGGGAGAACCATAAGATCAGAACAGGACTAAGTTTGATTAGATGTCCATTAGTTAGGACTAACTTTCAATTACAATTTAATCAAATACTAGTACTGAGAGACACGAGGAGATCTTAGCCCTACAGTGAAAGCAAGTCCATAGGGCCTAAGTGTTATCAGAGAACCAAGCATTATCATTATCAGAGGACCATGCAGCCTGAACTACTGTACAGGAGTCGATTTCACTTACAGTAGGATATTAAAACAGCAAGCCAGTCCTTTTCTGTCTTCAGTAGTAGATTACTGTGACACACAATACCCCAAAACACCCTGGCACCCCAATGTTTACCATGGTTATATGATTAGGATATGTTTTGTACAAAGTATGCCTTGTGAGGTATCATTCTAAAAGTCTTGATCTGTTGAACATTAATATCCTGTTGGATTGTATATGTTGTCATTGTATGGGAAGTTATGAAGTTTGCTATGTGTGTTACTGAAATATGTTGTGAGGTTGGAACACCCACAACCAGCCTTTCAAGCATGACAATGGTCTATTAAAGGGAATAGACACCCCCACCCCCCACAGGAACTGTATACAATGGAGACTTCTCAGGGAGCGCACATAGACAATGGAGACTGCTCGACTCACATCATAGCAAGAGACTTTTCAGCAAGCTGGAGGAACCTATGAAGGAGGGGAAGTGACATCATTTGTCCACACTCCCCTCACAACTTAACACCTGGAAACATGTCCGGAGAACATAGACTTGGAACAGGGGAGGTAGTCCCAGCTGAAAAGAGTAATCCCAGCCTGTGTCTGAAGGAACTAAACCATCAGGGTAAGACACTGCTTGATTCAAATCCTGTCTAGTTTATAGAACTCAGATTGCAATTTTACTTTTATTTCTTAGGTAACCAACTTTGATCTGTACACTATTACTTATAATCACTTAAAATCTACCTTTCCATAGCTGATAAATCTGAAACAGATTTTAGCTAAAAACAGTGTGTCTTGCTTGAAGTGCTTGGGGAATCTGCTCAGGAACAAGAGCTGGTGCATGTCCTCTCCACATTGAGGGAGGAGTGGACTAGGTAATAACAGTTGTCCTAGGCAGGGGAACGGTGAGGAATTGGCTGGAGCCTCTCTATTGTTGGTTAATGAGTGGCTGGCAAAAGCATTCATGTAATTCAGTTGGGTGTCCCCCTGCCTGTGGAGGTCTGTACAAGTGCAGTACCTGGAGGGGTTTGCAGCTTGCCACAGCATCACAGTATGAGAGGGAGCCCAGATTGCTAAGACAGAGGGCTCAGCAGTACCCCAGTTCCAGGTTGCACCCCAGGGAACCCGTCACCATTACCACACTTGTTATGCTCACTTTCCTGGATTTACACAATTTTCAGTTTTAGCTAGGTACTGGAGACTGGCCATGTGGATTTGAGAGAAACATATCTGAAAGGTGGGTGCAGGTAATGAGCTGTTTGTCCTTTGCCAGACCTGTAGAAAGAGGGACAGTCCAGTGGGAATCCAGGTACCCATGTAAAGGATTGAAGGGTACTGTACTGAGACAATTGAATTTTTAACACTGGTGGAGAGAACTATGATCCAGATCTTCAAAGATATTTGGATACTTAACTGCCATTGAACTCCGTGATAGGCCCTAAATACCTTTGAGGATCTGGCCCTCTGTGCTCGTAATGTGGGCTCAGTACTTCATCTATGCCCAGTGCTCTAGAGAAAGAAACCTTCTCCTTCTTCCCCCAAGGTCACGCCAGTGTTGTACTGCTATTGGAGGCCAGGATGTTCCTGTGACTCAGGACATTGTGGAATCACCACTCCTGACATATCCACAGAGGTTTTGAAATGATCCTCAGATACGAGGCTTGAATCAAGTCTGACAATTACACGATTTCCTACAAAGCACACAGGCCATGAAAGACATGGCATCTAATAGACTGCAACCCACCCACTCACCAAGCACTTTGTTTCACAGGAATGAAACAGTGCAGGGCTGCGTCAGCATCAGTAATGCTATCATTAGACAGAAATGACACACATGCATTCATATTGACAAGTCCATGGTTAGGGCAAAGGAAGACTCATTTTCCCCAAATGAGTTACCACTCAGTGACACTGACTAATGTAATCTAATCAGTCTATTAGTACTCATTTTCAATTACTCAGACTTCCCAATCTCCTCTCAATAGGATATGGTTGCAAGTCCTTATGAATGATGTCAGCAGAAAGCAAGCCACAACTTTTTTTTTTTGGACTCCTACATTGTGATTGTTTACAAAGAAGCTCACCTGCATCAAACAAAAGGTTTTTTCAGAGCACCCTTGGGAAAAAAAAAAGAAATGTGTCCAGGGGCGGCTCTATGTTGTTTGTCACCCCAAGCACGGCAGTCAGGTGGCTTTCAGCGGCGTGGCTGCGGGAGGTCTGCCGGTCCCGCCGATTCGGCGGCGTGCCTGTGGGAGGTCCACCGGTGCCGTGCCTTCGGAGTCCCCGCCGCCGAATTGCCGCCAAAGCCGCGGTACCGGCGGACCTCCCGCAGGCACGCCGCCGAAGGCAGCCTGACCGCCGCCCTCACGGCGACCGGCAGGCTGCCCCCTGCGGCTTGCCACCCCAGGCACGCGGTTGCAGGCTGCCCCCTGCGGCTTGCCACCCCAGGCACGCGGTTGCTGCGCTGGTGCCTGGAGCAACCCCTGAATGTGTCTCATAAATCAGTACATTTAGTGCCTTTGATCTCATTTCCAGCATAATGTGGTCAAGTGATATTTGTGACCGATCTAAAAGTTCATCATGGTCAGATGTTTGAATTTCAATATCTGACACCAAGTCATAGGTTGGATAGAATAATGGTAAACGAACATGCGACATAAGCTATAGTATTCGTTATTGATATTTCTAAAAGAACAGGCATGTACATAATGGAAAAAGGCATTTTTGGTCATAAAATTTACATTAAGCAGGAAACTCAGTGTCAGTAAAAAGACTAAAGTACAAGTATAAAGGTTGAGAAACACTAATATTGCTGCTGAGGCAAAAAAAACAAGTTATGGAGAAAATGTGATCATTTCCGCACATTTAATAGTTTTTACATCGATGAATTTTTAAATGGTCTAGTATTTGAGCCCAAACTATTTTCTGATACTGTCTTACTAGAACTGCAAAATATAAATGGTATTGAACTTGGGATTGGACTTCATTCAAGATCTGTTACTGAGAAATCATTGAACACAGCATTGTTAATGATACACAGCAGAAAAAAATCTATTAACACATTGAAGAGAACTATGGTGAATGGATTCTACTAATTGATGAGTTATATTTAAGGTAAAGAATGAGAGCTGTTTTGATAACGAGACTGGTTGAAGTGATAAACAGAAAGAAGCCTGCTACTGTATACATTTTTAGGTCTAATTAAAGTTGAGAGAGAAGTAATTCAGTACTTCAACTACTTGAGTACTCCAGCATTATTGATTTCATGACCCATACATGAAAGAAAATCATGTCCTATTCATGAATAATATAGCTAATGTTATCCTCCATTACACTTGGCTGAACAAAACAGGTATTGCTCAATATCTATAGATGTACCCAAACATAATTTGTACTTTCTAAATCAAAGTTAGCAGTTGATGAATTAATATTGAAAGCAATTGTAGTCAAATTACTTGTATGGATAAATTGTAGTCAATTTACAATCGATCTCTGCTAAATCTACACCAGTTCTGGATGTGCACTGAAAAAAATCAGAGGAATTGACGATATTTTACACCCATGATGGATGCAACGAGCAACAACAACAGATGATCATTTCATAGGGCACTGTACAGTGGATTCTTAAAACAATTGTTAAAGCAATTTCTGCTGGACCTTGCAGCTATGTACACCACTTTGTAAGCCAATGTTAAGTTCAGAAATGCTTCAGTGAAAAGCTACATCTATCGTTTGTGTTGACAACTCATTCATCACTTTCACATTTATTGAGAAAATCAAAGAGTGGCCTGGAAAAAAAAAACACACAAAAAACACCACCACCACATGAGCAGTGAAGTTACTTCACCACTCATGAGTAGTGCAGCCTTCTGAAACTCAAAAAGCATAAAGTTCAACAGAACAATGTACCACTCCACCAGGTATTCTCTTTTACAGATATGTATTACATTTTCAAAAAGGGAATAGTGATTTGAGGCTCCTCAATTTTGGAGGATGGCCTTGAGACACCTTAGAGACCTTATTTACATTAACTGAACACCAGCCCTCTGAAAACAATATGTCCTGTTGAAAGTTGTCTTTTGGGCACCCAACTTGAGACAAGTCACCCAAGATCATAGCCAATTTTCAAATGTTGAACACACATGTTATATGTGGCGGGAATTGTGTCACAGGAAATACATGGCATGGCACACAAGTTTTATCATCTCAATAGTCACACTACTCACAGGTGTCAGCATTGTGAGTTATACAAATCATCCCAAGCACACGATGCTGAAGTCTCAATTTCACACCACATCATTAGGCATTCTATAAATGTCATGTATGTTACAGGGAAAATAAACTACTGGAGAATTTTTAAAGAATTCCATCTAGACTATTTCTTGTATCTCTCTACCTGTAAAACCAGTTTTACAAGGAAGAATGATTAGAACTATACTTAAAAAAAAAAGGAAGCTGAAATTAACCTTTACTTATCTACTTGTTCTAAATGATGAGGGGCAGGACAGAAGCACTAATCACAAGGGACCCACCAACTGGTTCTACCACACTGGAAAAAAAACCCAAAACAACCTGTTGTGATCAAACTGTGGTCCTGCTTTGAGCAGGGGGTTGGACTAGATGACCTCTTGAGGTCTCTTCCAACCCTAATCTTCTATGGTTCTAAGACAAACGTCGGCATGACTATAACCTTCACTGAGAATAAGCAAAACCTAACTACCTACAGCAATGGAGACAAAAAAGTAAGGATCAGTGAATAGCTTTTAAAAAAAACATTTCTGCATGACAATATTCATGTTTTAATCAAATCAGATCACATGTCAGTCAATGTTTATTCTATTTTTAAAAAACTCATTTACTATAAATTGCCACTAGATCAGCAATATATGGACACTGTATTTCTGGGGTGTGGACAGTGTTACAGCCCCCTCTCACCTCCAATAGTTGAGGCCTATTCCTGGTGGTAAAATCAAAAGGTGAAAATATGGTTCTTTGCTGTGGTGCAGGGCATGGAAATATTGAAGTCTGCTGGGTAAGCATGGGTTTCTGGTACATGGATTTTCCCATGGGGGCTACTGAAATAATCTGTCTGATGATTCTGGCTTGCAGATTTCTCAGGAAGGACACACTGAATGGTAGAAGGCAGCCCTAGTTATTCCTGTGCTGTAGATCTATTGGAGGGAGGCAATCATAGGCTGGGGGAGGCTGCGCCTCCTTAAACAGCTTGGCATGGCTCCGCCCACATTCTGTCCCCAAGCCCCCTCCTGCAGTTCCCCATGCTTTGCCCTAGCCCAGGCTAACTGGGGGTGGCCAACCTGCCGCAGGGACTCAGGGCATCTGGCACTGGGGCCGTGGTGCGGGGCTGGCACTTGGACCGCACCTCCCAGCTGCCTGCGCCATGGGGCTGCTGCGGCCACGCCACCCAGCGCGCCATGGCTGGGGCCCACAGTAGGGGTGCTCTGCACTCCTGCAGAGGATGGGGGCAGAAGGGGAGGGGCTAGCCTCTCCCAGTGGCCGGGTCACTGGCCACCCATGGAGACAACACTAGTACAATCAAGTGGGAATTATGAATACTAGGTATCATTTAGGCTGTTTCTCTTATGCAACAATAAAAAAGGTGGGAGGAAAGACAACAAAACCACTGCTTAATTGTTCACTAAAAAGCATCAGTAGGAGCAAGGGAGGTTAATTAGATCATGGCAAAGGAGATTCAGCCCTCTTCCATACAGGCCCACTGTGCAGTCACATTTTATAAAAAATAAAATGAAATCAAATGTAATTGTGTCCCCTGCAGTCTCACTTTATGAGAGAGGGAAAATCATGTGTAAAAAATTCACAAGCAATTCAATATTCAACAGGAACTATCTGAGAATTCAGTTAATTTAGCCAATTAAAACAGTTTTGAATCACGATCCGTAGGCTTAAGAACTAAGTCCCCCCCCCCCCTTACAGCTTCAATTCAGCTTGCTAAATTACTCTTACAAAGCCTGACCATTTTATAGTATAACTGTACAGAATCCTACTGTCCTTAGTCTTTACACTAACTTCCCACTGAACTTTAATGAGAGTTCTGCCTGAGTAAAGACTGCAGGATCTGGCCCTCAGAAAACCTCACAAGTTTTCAAGAAAACTCATTAAGACCCCAATCCTACAAAATGATCTACCTGGCAAATAGTCTCAGTGACTAACTGACGTCAGTGAGACTTTGCATTGATATGAAGGCACGGACAGGCAGACCCCTTTGCAATATCAGATCCCTAAAGATATCCCTACTTCAGATCACATTTGAAAGGTTTTCTCCATAGTCAGAAGAGCTAGAAATTGATTAGTCCACCCTGCTGTTACCAAACAGGAGTACAACTGAAGTCCAGATTCAGTTAACTGTATACACAGCAAATACTCAAACTTATATTGTGAGAGATTCCTTCTGTACAGCAAATCCTGATGCAGATTTGCCCCCTCCTCTCTCAAATGACTACTTTAGTGGCTAGCTCTAGCTTCCCCTTTAAATAGCCTTTAGGTCAGCCATTATTACATAAACAGTAACTGAGACATGAAAAACCACAGTAAGCCTAGCGTGAAGGTCAGATCAAAGGACCAACTCCTTGAATCTAACTGCTGAATTTCTTCCTGACAAACTGCAGCTTTCCTGTTACAGTACTCTCCATACCTTCTGTTCAAATAAAAGGAAGGTTATACTTCTGTAACTGGACGTTTATCATCTTTGCAAAGCAATGTTTTGGGATCATTCACTCAGCACATGCTGCGAGCACAGGAACCACCTAGAAAACTGTTGTCATTGGTACTGTTTCCAATCCGTCTTGCAGATCCAGAAGTTCAGTAAGAGGTTTCTATGAGGGGCTGAAATTCAAACTGCCCTTAGCTCCTTCTTGCTATTCGAAGTGTCCTTTTCAGGTTCTGAGGACATGGAGAAGAGAGGAGTTTAAGTATATACTACCTCTGCAGATACACAAGGTCATCGCCAGTTACAGTTAACTGTGCTTTCACTATTAAATGTCTGGGCAGATCCCCACTCTTGGTAGACCAGCCATCATAGAATCATAGAATCATAGAATCTCAGGGTTGGAAGGGACCTCAGGAGGTCATCTAGTCCAACCCCCTGCTCAAAGCAGGACCAAACCCAACTAAATCAGCCCAGCCAGGGCTTTGTCAAGCCTGACCTTAAAAACCTCTAAGGAAGGAGATTCCACTACCTCCCTAGGTAACCCATTCCAGTTCTTCACCACCCTACTAGTGAAAAAGTTTTTCCTAATGTCCAACCTAAACCTCCCCCTCTGCAACTTGAGACCATTACTCCTTGTTCTGTCATCTTCTATCACTGAGAACAGTCTAGATCCATCCTCTTTGGAACCCCCTTTCAGGTAGTTGAAAGCAGCTATCAAATCGCCCCTCATTCTTCTCTTCTGCAGACTAAACAATCCCAGTTCCCTCAGCCTCTCCTCGTAAGTCATGTGCTCCAGCCCCCTAATCATTTTTGTTGCCCTCCGCTGGACTCTCTCCAATTTATCCACATCCTTCTTGTAGTGTGGGGCCCAATTATCATTAATAACCTCCTGACAGAGGAATGAAGAACATTATAGCAGAGATAGTAGCACTACTAGCATTGAGCAGCCTTAAGTCCCTGTATTTATTTGCTTATAACTTCAGACTAATAGCTTGGGCTGGAAATTTCCATGCTGGGTGTCTGCTTCAGGCTGATCAGTTGAAGAGTTTCACAAAAAAATATTTGACCCATTTCAGAACATGAGAACTTGAATGTTTGCCTTAAAAAAAAATTCAACGGGACACTAAGCTTTGGTGGTTTTTTTTTAAATTAGAGAACTGTTTCTGGGTGGAGAAAAGTGGGATGGTGTGCCAGTGCCACAGATATGAGAGAAAAAGCAACAGAAAAGGAACTAGACTCTTACTGGCTGACAAGGAGGGAGTTGCAACCTGCAGCATTCAGAAGCAAAGTGGGGGATTTAGCACTGAAGCTGGTTCTTGTTTCCAGGTTCAAAAAGGGACAAATACAGAGACAGTAAAGATTAAGCATAAATTCCAGAGTTCAGTGATCACCAGGCAGTCTAGAAGCAGGTAGCTCTTAGAAAAAGGAACCTAATTTTTTCTGCAGCCTTCTGTCTGTATGAAAGATGCCTGGAGATGGTATAAGAGTCTAGCATTCTAAATAGTTGAATTAGATATAGATTCAGATTCCAAAGCCAGAAGGGATTATTGTGTTCACCTCGTCTCACCTCCTGTGAGACAGGCCATAGAACTTCCCCAAAATAATTCCTTTTGAACTACATCTCTTAAAAATCCAATCTTGATTTAAAGATAACCAGAGTTAGAATCAACCGGAATACTTGGCAAATTGTTTCAATGGTTAATTGCCCTCACTGTTAAAAAATTACACCTTATTTCCAGTATGAATTTGTCTAGCTTCAACTGCCGGGCACTGGATCTTGTTTATATATCTATATATCTATGTCTGTTAGATGGAACAGATAATTTGTCAATAAACAAATGTTGGTACATATAGACTGATCAAGTCATCCCTTAACCTTCTCTTTGTAAAAATGAATGTGTCCCCCTATGTTATGAACTCACAGTGATCTAAGAAATATCTAATTCCCTTTTGGCCATCAGTTACTTCCTCAGCTGAAGGTTTACCATAAGTAGTGTTGAGCAAAACCCTATACAGAAGTTTCACATACTTGAAGAAAAATATTCATCTTTGAACATGTTATAGCTGTAACCTTAGATTAGTAGCATCAGCCCCAAGGCTGTTATGAGGCACTTGTTTGTTTATAACAGGACTGAACACAGTCTAATCTATTTAGAAAAATCTCTAAATAGACACCGGTTCCCACTGTCACTGTCTATTCTACTATTGGCTTCTCTTCAGCACCTCCTCGGTCTTCAGACTAAAGAGACCAGGCTTTTCCAGCAAGTTGTCCTGAAACTCTTCGGATAGGCTGGAGGTCCAAAGCCATAATGAGCTGTAGGCACAGCACCTACAGAATGTCAGGATGCGTAAAGGACCTTGAAGACATTCCATCCTTCCTCTGGAAAGATTTAGCATCTCCACATTCCTTGTACTCATTTGGGTGGCGGAAAATTGCACCCGGACATGGGACCTCTAGATCATGAAAACAGAGTAGCTAATAAATTGTTAAATCCAGCTCTTTTTGTGCTGAAGACTGGAAGAGTCTGCCAACTTTGTATCAGTCATTGTCCAGCATACCAACTGGAGTCCTCAGTACAAGGCTGATTTAAAAAAAAACACCCACAACAAATCCCTGCTGCAAAACAAAGTAAAAGCAGTGAGCTCTGTGTCATAGCAAAGACTAGAACAAGAATGATCTAACTTAGAAATAATGTCAAATCTTTCAATCTTTACTATCCCATACTTTTGGGAATTTCCCTCTGAATTCTTTTGCAGTAAACTCAATGGCTGTTTTCCATGAATAAGGAATGATTAAAGGTTTTTGGATTTGACCCAACAGAATCCTGTACTTATCCTTATTTCATATGCAAAGAGAAAGGATTGTTAGATTACTTTTTAAAACAGTACATAAAACGGTCTCCACTCCTATATCAAGTTGCTCCTCAAAGCAGTAAAGCATATATATTATGTTTTCCCTCCCCAAACCTAGTCCAGTTAGAAAAAAAATATATAAGCGCCTCAATTTATTTGGGGGGGGGGGCAAGGGGGAGCCAAAAAGACAAGCTACTGAGATGTTTTTTCCTTCTAAGTTGAAGTGTAGCAGGGCATGGTCCGTTCCTGCCTTCTGGCACCACTCAAGCCTGCTCAGACTCCATTAGGTGGGTATCCACACCATGCTGTTTATCTGTGTTCTCTCCATCAACACCTTTACAGTATTACAAAAGAGCTCTGAGCAGCATCTTCAGTCTTTCTCCCAGGGCCCAAGAGGAGAAGAGTTCTCCTGTCCTGGAGAGCTGAGAGGCCTGGTCCACACTAGAAAATTCGGTCGGCATAACTAAGTCACCCAGGGGGGATGGAAAATTCACACTAAGCAGCGTAGTCAAGCCAATCTAAGCCGCTGTATAAACAGCACTAGGTTGGAGGAAGAATTTTTCCAATCAGCATAGCGACCACCTCCTAGAGAGGTGAATTGCCTATGCCAATGGGAGGACCCATTCCATCAGCTTCGGTAGGGTCTACACTGAAGTGCTGCTGTAGTATTTTAGAGAAGCTCTGACTCCGGGCTGAGCTAGCCCTGCTCTTCTCACTTGCACTTCCTTCCTGTGCCTTTCAATTAGTCCTCAGCGAATGGGGTAATTCATCCTTTAGCTCACCTAGCCTGCTATCCGAGTTAATTAACATCAGTTACCCATCTAACTGGTGGCAGAGTGATCAGAGTGCAGGCTCACTTGTTAACTCCCTGCACTCCATCACAGGAAGGTTGTCTTTGCATTACTCAGTCTTCAGGTATGCCTAATCCATTCAGTGTGGTGGTGTCCCAAAATGTAGTTCAAAGCCTGTCAGATTTTTCCACTAAAATCCACAGTATTCAGTGGTTTGTAACTGGGCTATTTCAAACCTCATTGGGCTGTAACCTGGCAGCTACTGCTGTCATTCCCAAAAGTACGAACTCCTAAAATGGCTCAGAGCTTAGTTTTATTTTGTTTGTTTTCAATTAAGATTATTCTCGGTTATGTTCCCTGCTGATGAAGTCTCACCTACTATAGTGCTGTACCTGAACAACTTCAGCAATCAACTCCAGACAATTGCACACATCTAAAACAGCAAGAGCCCTTGTTCAAAGCTTTTTAAAAACAAGTTATTTCTGTTTTACAACTTTTATCTTTGTTACTTGTCACTGAAGGCAGCCAGTTGACTGGAAATGACCAAAAAGGAAAGTATGGATTTCCATTTTCTATCTCAAACTGAAGCATAAATGCCATTGTAAACGCAGTTATACTCCTGTGTTTTGTGGAAAATGCAGGAAGTTTGCATGTTTTAATAGAAGAGAGTATGAAAGTTATTATGAAGTATGCTTTAGAGCTATATACTTGTGCAATGTTTAAATAAAATAAAAGGTAAGCTATCACCACATTAAATAAAAACCTCCTATAACAACTAAAGCCCATTGCATATTATTAATCGATCATTCATTAATATCACAAAACAATTTAATAGAATCCAAGGGACCAACCATTGCGATCACGTAGTCTGACTTCCTATATAACAGGCCATAAGACTTCCTCAAAATAGTTTTTAGAGCACATCTTGCTTTAAAATTGCTAGTGATGTAGAATCCACCATGACACCTAGCAAATTGTTCCATTGGTTAATTACTCTCATTATTAAAAATGTACACCCTATTTCCCATCTGATTTTGTCTAGCTACAAGTTCCAGCCATTGGATTGGTCTAGACCTTTCTCTGCTAGTTTGAAAGCCTATTATTAAATATTTGTTTGTCTATAATAGAGTTACCCTTTAACCTTTTATTAAAATAACTAGATTGAGCTCAATGAGTCCATCACTATAAGGCATGTGTTCTAATCCTTTAATCATGCTTGTGGCTCTTCTCTGAACCCTCTCCAATTTACCAACATCCTTTTTGAATTGTTGGCTCCAGAACTGGACATAGTATTCCAGCAGCTGTCACACCAGTGTCAATCAAATGGGGCACAGAATTCTGTGCCCCCTCTGATGAGGGGGCGTACCCCTGATAGTTACCATGCTTTTGGTTAGTCAGAATGGTGGCATGTCTGGCCTTTGTTCCCCCCGATGTGACATGCAAGTTTGAAGTATAGCGTATCCACAGTTAGGGAAGTGATCATTTTCTGGAGAATTGGGAGGATACGTTAGCACCTGAGCTATGCAAGTGCAAGCACATCATCACCTAGTATGTGAAATGTGTCACTACCATACTTTGAGCCCTCTGATAGCAAGAATATTCTTTAACACCAGAGTAAGGACAGATTGTTTTTAAAAAAGACATTCCGTTGAACACACTAGTAACGTTTTCAGAAAGTTGTGGATGCTGTTGTGATGAAAAATTGCCTAACCATTATGCACATAGGCCTAAAAGCTGCGACCTCATTCTGAGAAATTCAAGTGAGCAATGGACAAACATGCAGGGAGAGAGATCCTTCCCCACAGGAAGGGGAATGCAGATGATCTGCTGCTGTAACATCAGCCCAAAGGACAGAGAAGGATATGATGCTCTAATGCCCCTTTTCTCTATTGTGTAAGCAAGGACGACTGGCAGTGGTGGATCTGCCAGCCCAGCCAACAAAGAGCCATTATGGATGACCATACCGAGAGCCCCTCAAGAGCCAGTAACGATACTTGCATGGGCTCCTGCCATCACTTTGGGTGGGGGACATCATAGTGGTGCTGCTGTGTCAGAACTCCTCCATACATGAAAGAGGGTCACCTGCAGAGGGCTGGATTTTTAGGGGTCCTGAGCACCCAAAACTCCAGCTGGAGCCAATAGGAACTGTGGGTGTTCATCACCTATGAAAAAAATTAGTCAAGAGATCTATTGTACACCTATTATGTGGATGACAAGAGCATGACAACCTATTTAGGTATCTTCTCATCCCAAAGCATCTTTATAGACACCCACTGGTTTCCCTGTATATGCTCAGACCAGCTAAGTTGTGCCACCACTCCTGTATTACTGCAGCTACCCTGCTGTTTCTACTTGCATGAAGTTGATGAGAGTTAGCATGAGAATGTGTATGTGAGTTGGGAATCACACCTAGCTTGTAGTATAGATTTCTTATGGGAATGCCATGCCATAGCCTGCTGGCCTTCTAAGA
Source organism: Platysternon megacephalum (assembly GCA_003942145.1). Classification (NCBI taxonomy): domain Eukaryota; kingdom Metazoa; phylum Chordata; order Testudines; family Platysternidae; genus Platysternon; species Platysternon megacephalum. The sequence goes on from QXTE01000041.1 coordinate 7,855,887, forward strand.
ACAGGTATCAGTGGTCTCATCCAAGTCCACTTGCCTGCCCAGGCTAATGAGCTTGGATAACTCTGATTTCAAATCTGAGTTTTCCTTTTCCTAAGCAAACTTGCCTGATAAGGCTAAGTTAGCCTGGTCTGCCCCCGTTTGAAATCAGAGTTTCTCTTCTCCCACATACAGTTATGTCAGGGCTCCTTATTCTGTTATATTTGGTGCAACCCTTCTGGGTTTCCTGAGAACAGGCTACCCCCATCCACCATTCAGGGGCATGCACCTCTACACAATTATATTCCAGCCTATTTGAGTACACAATTATCTTTTTAGCATATAGTAATGCCGGTTGCAAACTCCTAACTTTACTTGGCATATTTCTGCATGTAAGCAATTATGAAATCATTCTGTGATAGATTATCAAATGCCAAACAGCAATGGATGGTTTCTAAAAAGTGTGTAATTACACATTTAGGTGTGCAAAACTGCATGTACAAAACATCTCATTTTCACTAGATGCAGAAACTTGAAAATATTTCCAGAAGAGAAATCAAAGCATGTGCCATATCGTGCTCTATATCTCTAAGGCTGAAATTCAATCATGTGCATAGGAAGAGCACAAGATCCACCCATCACTTCAGTGACACACAGATCTTATACCCACTTTCTTTGCAAAGGTGATTTTTACCTTAAATTCACACTCTTAAAAGGTACTCTGAAAAAACCCTCTGCTCTTCAAGGAGTAACATTCCATGGTCTTAAGTGTTTTGACCTAGTATGGACTAGAGGAATATGAATTGAGAAAGGTCTAAGGATTAAGGAATAAACTTGCAGTAAGGACTGCAGAGACCATCCTAGATAATATGGTAAAGGACTACATCATTCTCTCTCTCTGACTAAACCAAAGTATTATTGCCAAGAAAAGGTTATATAAAACAATGTACGGTACTTGACAAAATTGCCAAAATATGATTTATAGGAAAAGAAAATCACTGTATTTGAATTTGCTATCCTTATGTTTCAGTTGAATCAGAAGTCAGTAATACAGTACATAAGTAGTTTGTGATCAACAATTCAGTGGGAAAGAGTCAGGAAAACATACAGGGAGCAAGTAGATCAAAAAACTTAAATGTCACAAGCAGAGAAACTGTTTCGTTTTATGTAGCATGTGGCTCAATAAGGCTACTCCAGGTTTTACTTGATTTAAAACTCTCAAATGTCATGAAAAAAGAAAACTTGTAGACTAATGTTAATATAGGCTTAATAGAAGATATAATTAGTGTAGGATCTTAATTAGTAGTCTAAATGCCCCAAGGTTCATAATCGATTACAAATTAACCAGTTAAAGTGTTTGCCTGTTTTAAGCAAAATTGTATGGGTTCTTCCTCAAATTACTTGCTATAATTAGACCTGCCCTTCTCAAGAAGGTCATCACCAGGAAATTCTGGTGAATTTATACTCATGCATATAAAATTTCCTTCAATACATTTAAATCTTTGAATGGATATGCCTTTTAGTGCAGCTTTTCGATATCTATAACCATTACAATATTATTAATTCCTTACATTATTTGATTCAGTGAACAATACCTGATCTGAGTCATAAAAACTTTGCCTAGTGTCAACTGAGCAATATCACTGTCTGGAGATGGGATATTTACCCTTCCAGCCTCAGGTATACAGCTGAATCTCAGTTTCCCTAACTCCTGCTGTGCCCATCACACAACTAGAGTTCCAAATGGAGCCTCCCCTCCTGCTGTCTGGATTATTACAAAATACAGCCTTGTACTGGCAGAGAAATGCACTCTTAATTTCACCTTGCCCTATGGCAGGGGTGGCCAACCTTTGGCTCTGGAGCCGCATGCAGCTCTTCAGAGGTTGATATGCAGCTCCTTGCATAGGCCTAACGCTGGGGCTGGAGCTACAGATGCTAACTTTCCAATGTGCCGTGTGGTGCTCACTGCTCTGCCCCAAGCCCGTCCCCCAAGGCCCCTGCCCCTTCCCCCGAGCCTGCCATTACCCTCACTCTTCCCCGCCAGAGCCTCCTGTGCATGCCAAACAGCTGATTGCAGGAGGTGCTGATTGGCAGGACTGCCAGTGGGCAGGAGGGCGGGAGCTGCTGGGGGGCTGCTGACGTATTACTGTGGCTCTTTGGCAATGTACATTGGTAAATTCTGGCTCCTTCTCAGGCTGGCCACCCCTGCCCTATGGCTTCCAAAGCGCTATCAGTAAGATCTGAGAATAAACCGTCTTCCTTCATCTCAGGCTTCCTGACATCACTTTTATGATATGCCATTCAAGACATTCATAAATTTGCAGGACAGAAAGAACAGGTATGATAATCTAGTCTGGGTTCTTCCATAACACGGGCCAAACAATTTCACTCAGTGATTCCTGCATCAAGCCCATGACTTCTGGTTAAGCTAGCGGTAGAGAGACATGAAGTCTTGTTTCTTCCCTTGTACCAGGGCTTGCAGCAGTCTTTGCATACTGGATTTACAGGTCAGAACTGTTTCAGCAGATCCCTGACCCATCTCACCAACTTCTTGCCACCCTCCCTCAGAGCTGTCCATTTGGCTCAAGCAAACCCTACTCACTCCCCTTGCCTGTGAGGACATTGCAGCAGCTGTCTGTGCGCTACCCAGGTGCTACTTATTCACAGGCCCCCCCTCTTTACTGAGAAAGCAATTGAGTCTTCTCATCCTGCTTACTCTTCTAGGAGGCTTTGCTCTCAGTCACAAGCTTCCAATAGGAGGTAGCACCCCAGAGTGCCTGACCTTAAAGGGGCAGAGAACATGCACCAGGAGCACTGACCTATGTTGAGCCCTGTTACACTGCCATATTAGGAGTCAACGCAACTCCCATTAGATTGAATGGAAAAGCTCTCACTGAATTTAATGGGAATTGGATCAGGCCTATAGAAGACATCTATATTATATACCTTTCCATAGTAGATAAGTAGAATTACCTAGAATGTAATTTGCAACACTTCCTGTAAGCATAATGTATAGTTATACTCAAGCAGTAAAGTATACCCTTCAGGGTGTATTTGAATTGTATGATGCATAGTAAATTCTCTTCACAAATTACTGCTGTAAATGTTACCAGTTCTTTTATTGGCAAAACACTTTCTCTCTGTGCAAGAATAAGTCTTGAGTTTGCAGATTAACACTTGCCTCTACCTCTGATGTAAATTCATGTTATGAACTGATATTTCTGCAATAGTCCTAAATCCTTTTACCATTTAAAAAAAAATGTATATAAAAATCCTTAAAGGAACAAGATCTACCTTAAAAACACAGGCTCAGATTCTCAGATGGTGTTCATAAGCTACAGTGGAGCTACACTGATTTACACCAACTGAGAAACAGGCCTATGAAATTCAGCACTTAGTAACTAATTAAAAAAAAAAAAAGAGTATCCTTTCCGCTCTCTCTCACACAAAAAAATGACATTTTAAACTACTATTAGGGTCTAAGATGATTTTGTGCACTTTGGCCCAGATCCTGGGCATCTGGTTCATCTGAGAACATGCTTCCTTAATCCTGGGACTGGCTAATCACTGGGACATTCCCCAGAATAAATTAGAGGACACTCATGGCTGCCCTAATTTATCTGATCTGTTAACACCCCTGGCCCCCTGACAGCCTGACTGGACCTGGGGGGAGGCAATCAAGACACAAGGGGAACCCAGACCCCACTCTGCCCCTTAGCCATGCTACCAGTTACAGGAGTTCTACATCACCAGGGGATTCTCCTATCAGAGGACCCATTAAGTTGGCTTTGTGGCTGCTTTCTACCACCAGAGTGGGCACAAAGCAGTCAGGGTGGGGAAGAGGTTCTCACCCTCTACCTCTGTTTAAACTGAAATAATAGCACTTCCTTTCCCAGTTTCCAACAGCTGTTACAATATGCAAGACCGAGGAGGTGTTGGTGCCATCCCTATTTTGGAAATTGAGTGTCCAAGTGTAAAAAGTTATTCCATAGGAGTGAACACAAAGCATGGTGCATGGGAATTAAATACATTATTCTCTCCCCCCACACACACAGCTGAAAAGTTGCCCCATAAAGTGTCTTTGCAGTGATGTTCTAATATCTACTATTCATCTAGCCAGCTGCAGCTCTGAAGTTATCTCAGGGCTGATCTGGGTACAGTTGACAAATACCTTTTCATGTACAGATGGAGCATTCCAGTGGGAAATGTGGGTTATGGGGTAATTGAAATGCAATGAATGTCACAAATCACTGAAGGCCAGTGGTATTACTTTGTTAGCTCTGTAACAGCTGAAGAGCTACTGTTATGCTCTCCACCTCAACTATTTATACACTGTGACATAAAGCATGTCATTCTATCTAGGTGTTCTTCCACTTATCTGAGAAAAATAGTCTCTCAAAAAAACCACACACACAAAACAGCATGGCTCTGGGATCTACCAGTAAGGTCAAGGCACTCCTGAATTCTAAACCAGACTTTTACCCAAGACCACACAGCATGTCAGTGTCAAATCACTGAGGCCTAAATTGTCAAGAGTGTCCACTCATCTTGGATGCTTCAGATTCTGAATTTGAACCACCTAGGGCCTGATTTACAGAGATGCTGAGCATCCACTTTTGACATCAGCTAGAGTTGTGATCAGCACTTGTAAAAAGAAAGAAAGGAAAAAAGCAAGCTCTAGAGGTCTTTCAACCTGAGCACCCGAAGACTGAGTCACTGAAGATGCATAGCCACTTTTGAAAATGAATGCATTAACCTCATTGTATGCAACTCATTACTCATCTGTAAGAGAATAGTAACTTACCCACAGTACCTCACAGTGGTGATGGGAAGATGAACTTGTTAATGATCTGTAAAGCATTCATTGTTATTCTCTCTCCATATTTATACCTTAACTGTCCTAAAAAGAGGAAACAAAAAGCAAAGATTAAGTCCTATTCTTATGAAGATTAACCTCTGGAAGCTTGGGGCAACCACTACTGCAGTTCAGAAGGCGATAGCTATCTACTGGGATGCAGATGGGGAGCAGAGTCATATGGGGACAGGTAGATGGCTGATGGAAGGGAAAGCTGCTCTTTGTGGGGAATAGCCTATGAAATTGTGAGGAAGCTGATATTTGGTGGGAGAAGTCTTAGTATTTTACAAAGAGGGATTCTGTTTGGCTGAGGACCTCTTGTTTTGGGAAGAGCTGATTCTCTCATACCACCTTGTGTTCTCAGAATAGGGGAGCTGTTACTTCTGGGTGATGTGGGGGGTGGGGCCATATGCAGCATTTTGGAAAAGAATTGTGCATTTGTGAGGGAGGAACTATGCTTCTGGCAGTCTTTGTGTTGCCCTCCCAGAACTCTCCTGTTTCCATGTGGGTGGAAAGAGCCTCCTAAAGTCTATTTTACATCTGAGCCTACTTGCATACACCACCTCCTGTGACTGGTTTCCTTATTGCAGCTGCATATATATTTTACCCAGCTACTTTCTCTTGATTAATCCAGTTAGTTGATCCAGCAATAGTATACAGTCATGCCTGGAGCAGTCCAAGTTTTAGTGGATGCACTGGACTTCAGCTTTTCCTGTTTAAGTCATGACTTAATTTGTGCATCTCCTCTCCCTCTGCCCACCAGAATTTTATTAAAAACAGCATCTGAGAACCATCTAGCTTGCTAGGATTTTTGAAGTATTTTTGTAAAAAAAAAAATTGTTAAAAATGTGGTGGTTGTATCCAGGAATTAGGCAGTTGTGGGAGGAAATTATTAAAGAGATTAATCTTATGACAAAATGCCAGCTTCAGGGAGATCCCATGGACCTGCTATCTCAATGCTCTAGTGGAGGATTGGCATTTTAAAACAGAACCACAAATTGCTTTTTCTTTTGTTAGCAACTAGATTCAATATTGCACACCATCAGAAAAATGTGACTGCTCTTCCCATAGAATTGTGGTTAAGTAAAGTATGGCTGGTTCTTGTAATGCAAAGGCTTTCATATCAAGTACATACACAAGAGAAGCACCAAAAAGAGGATATGTAATTAGAAAGGTCCTCTCCCCTTCTAGCCTACTCAGTGGAGGTGGGGTCCCTCAGCTGACAAACCAGAACGTTTAACCAGGTTCTTTGAATGTTAACCTGTTCCTAAACATGTAGTATGTCAACAACATCTTACTGTGGCTGCTCTCTGCCTTAGCTCATATTTTTAATTTTTTTATTATCATTGAATATTTTATCTTTTTTTAAACTGTGTGCACTCAGATCCTGAAAGATCTTTAGGCTTTGGGAGTTAGACACCTAAAGACCTTTGAGAATCTGGGTGTAAGGGGCAGAATTTTACAAGAGCTTACCACCTACAATTGGAGCCAGAATTTTAAAATTCAGCTCCCATTGAGAAGTGGCCAGATTTTTAAAAAAGATTTATTGTGGTGGGGTCTGATGTTTTTTAAAAATCTGGCTGTCTTTCAATGGGGACTGCTGGATTTTGAAAATCTGGCCTTTATTTAGGTGCCTAAATGAGAGCTGAGAAACTTTTTTTTTTGAGGGGGGCAAATCTAGCTCTAATTGTGGGTGCTAAGCACTTTAAAAACTGGTCCTAAGTGGGTTCCCTGAAGCTTGAACAGAATAGACGTAGTCCAAATTCACATGCTGAAATTTGCACAGCTTACCATCTTTCAAATTCTTTGATCTTAATCACTTCAGCACCATGGCCACTATTAATGCTACATTCTCAGAGGACTGTGTTGTGCTGAACTCACTCTTTGGAGACAGAGCTCCCTATTAAGGGGGAAAAACAAACAAACAAAGCATAGGAGCAGAATCCACAATCTTAGGGAGAAAAAAAGTCACCTAGATGAAAAGTAGCTGGATCAAACTCAGCTAACAGAGGTGATATGAGTAGGAATGGAAAAATATTGTCACTAAGTAGCTGTAACTATGACTCATCCTGTATTGAAGCTATAGGGTTGCCAACCCTCCAGGATTGCCCTGCAGTCTTCAGGAATTAATCTTTAAAGATTGTCATGATGAAACCTCCAGGAATAAATCCAACCAAAATTGGCAACCCTACATATGCTCTATACCTTTTACAGCAGCACATTTTGATTCTACCAGATACATAAGAACATAAATATCCTAATGGACAGGATCTGTTTCACATTACACAGGTTATGGCCAAATCCTGCATTAGGATACACGTACCACCCAATTCACTTCAATAGAGTTGGATGAGTTAAAATAAAAACCAGAACTTGAACTGTGTTCAATACGCTCTACAGCCAGCGCCGGCTCCAGGGTTTTTGCCGCCCCAGGCAGCCAAAAAAAAAAAAAAAAAAGCCGCGATCGTGATCTGCGGCGGCAATTCGGCGGGAGGTCCTTCGCTCCGAGTGGGAGTGACGGACCCGCCGCTGAATTGCCACCGAATACCTGGACGTGCTGCCCCTCTCCCGAGGGGCTGCCCCAAGCACCTGCTTGTTAAGCTGGTGCCTGGAGCTGGCCCTGATTACAGCTGTGCCTTTACCGAAGTGTCTAAAATGTTCCCAACATTATCAATGCAAAGAAAAGGAAAATAAAGAAATGATACTAAACACCACTTTACTTAAAAAAAATTGAGTTAGCTGAAGAACCAAACCAATATTTAAAAAGAAGGGATAAATAGAGCTATTTTAGAAGTGCATCAACCTCTAGTTGTGAAGTAGTGAATAGTGAAACTAAATGACAGAGAGAGAGAGAAACTTTGTACAGGTCTGTCTCATCTTACGCTGGGGTTACGTTCCGCAGTCAGCGCCTAAAGCGAAAATCGTGTATAGTCAAAATTACATGGAGTGTAATGGCGGGCGGAATCGCCTGCACTACAGAAACAGTATTTAAATTGTTATTTTTCTCTTCCCCCCCCCGCGACCGCATAAAGCTGAAATTGCGCATGTTAAATGTGCCTAAGATGCGACAGACCTGTATGTGTCAGTTCAGAACTCCTGTTCATTAACCTTTTAGCAAGGGGTCTAAGCAGGTGGCATTCCAGTCTATTTTTATCAAAGGTCAGCCAGACAGGATATTGTCCCAACTTTCCCCTTCCTGAGGTTTGCTTTTATATTTAGACTAAATCTAAATAAAACTAAAAGTACCCAAATGCTGAACACCCTGCCCATAGTTTAAAATTACAAAAACAAATGCTTCAAACACACGTGCAGAGCTTCCTCCTGCATTTGGCACTGCATTCTCCCAGTGGTCTCTCTGTCCCCCTACCCCATTCCTTCTGTCTTAGATAGGAGTATTTCAAGCTTTTACATTTTTTTGGGCGGTGTTCAAAGGACCCATCTGGTGTGGCTGGCAGAATGAGTCAGCAAAACAACTCTTAATTCTGCGTCTCCGTGCATGGCCCTAGCATCTAATGTCCTGTCACCAGGATCTCTTATGCTCAAATTGAGTCTTACTTAGCCTGACCTTTAAATAGCTCAGCCTTTTCTAACAGTTTAATATGTATATTCTTTATAGTTGGAGGCTAAAAAGGGAAAGAAAAAGACCTATATCCATTGTCCTCCCAGGGCAGCATCCTTCAGAGGACACATTAAAATGATAAAAGCCAAAAGAGAGCTGAACTGTTCTTTTTCTAATGTTGACTGTTTTCGTATGTGAAATATTTTCACTCAGATACAACATTCCAGAGGAATACCAGTGCTTCTCTAAGGAATGAGACAGAACCTTTCATATGATTTGCTACTTTGTGGTGGCACAAATAAAACAAAACATCCTTTAGCTTGTTTAGTTTGAAAGTTGTAATATTGAAATGTATCACTGCAAATTATTTCTAACCACTAACGATACACAATAGTATTTTTAAGTGCTCCGCACAACCTTACCAAACAGTGGAACTTGCTTTGGAAATTCACAGCTTTTGCATGTCTCCCACTCAGTTCTACCCACATGAGTTATGAAGCTCACGTACTAAATATAAACTCAATTAACCTGCAGAAATCAGTACAGTGTTGTCTTCTAGACTCACTAAAGGTGAGACCTATGCTTTTTTGTCAACTGACTAATGGGGCCATCTGGTTCAGCTCCAGTCTTCGTCATTCTATTAGCCAGATATATAGTTTTTCCTCAGACTGTTTTCTTGGCCTTTAAGAATACATTGTTGCTAAGTGCCTCTTGTTCTGTCCATTTATGTATGGTGAAAAAGTCAGAAATGAGCATGGCAACTCTGAAACCTACTGTTATGGTTACAGGGTTACCTGCGCCTCTGACCCCTTCTCTTGTGACCATCTCTCCCCACCCCCAGATTTCACACCCCATGCCTTTACCTTCCTTAAAGAGGAATACCATGATTCTTGCACTCTTAGATTCGGTCCTGGAGTACAGTACCCTGTGGCTCAACCATGCTTACCCAGCAGATCTGATAGGGTTCGAGAGCTGCAGTTCTTCCCATTGGGTGCTTATGACCAGTGAATTACAGTGACCAAAAACAGCCTTCTTAAACTAAAGAATTGTTTCATCTTAAAACTCCTTTACTCTGGTGATAAAAGACAACAGGTGGTCTACATGCATATCTTACCTAGTGTCCTGTCTCTCATGCCTGGGTCTCAGTCTCTTCCCCTTAACTCTCACCTATGTCCTGTGTGACTCCATCCAAATCCACCAAAACTTTCCTTCTCTCAGCTCATATGCTTGGACCTGCTGCCCAAAATTAGTTTGGTGAGTTTCCTAAGGGGACCAACTAGAGCATCAAAGCTAAAGGCCTTCACGTTGTCTTTCACGTGTTTTTGCAACAACCTCCTTGCCCTTGAGTGTTTGTTGAAGGATGTCTTCTCTCAGGTTTGTGCGTTGCCTTCTTGTTTGTTTCCCCAGCAACTGTTCCCGTTACTAAACTAAACCAACATATTCATACAGTAAATATCCTTTACAAAAGTCAAATTTACAGAACAAAGCATTCAAAAATTTCACACCTACATCACATTAAAGTCATTTACCAGTGTTTTCACAGGACAAGGAAAGCAAGTGCCAAAAACAAAAACAAAAAACAACCAACAACAACAAAAAACCAAAGGGGCACAGACTACCATTCTTACTCATGTTGGGTAGTAAATTACTCCAAGGAGTTCCATGAGCAGTCCAAATGAAATCAATGAATTAAGGTACTACTCATGGTGATCAAGGGTAGCAGAATTTGGCCCAGAAGTGTTTATTTTTGCATACGACCAATAGTAGGCAGTTCTGTTAGTTGTATTTTTTCCTTCATTGGACATAAGGATCTTGCTACTCAAAATGAATTCTTATGATGTCTAAGTTCAATAATAAAAAAAGAATGAAGAGAGTCTGAAATGGAAATAGTTCAGAAAGATGCTGACACCTAGGAAGATCCTGAGGATAAAACAGTACAAATATACTTACAAAAGAATAATGGAAAAGCTAAATGTTTGGATCAAGTATGTAACCACTTAAAGTTAATTTGAACTATTTGGGGAGCTGTCTCCCTGGCATGGCAAGTGAACCTGCAGTTGAGTTTTGAACTTTTGAAGGGAAAAATCCTCTATATAAATCATCCAAACCTTGTTGGGGATTAAGAAAAGGAATGATCTGAATCTATTTTATGTGGAGTGTATTTACTAGGAAAGGAGACTATCAGACTAACTATCAGTTAGTCCAAAGTCTATCAGATCAGAGGAAAAGAATGTTCCAACCAACTTCTTTGGAAAGTAAATTCTATGGATATTGCATATGAAGTTAAAATGCAAATATGCTACATTGGGTACAGTGCCCACAAGCTACTGTATGTGGCAAAATGTACATAATCTTATTTTGAGACTGGTAGGCATTAGGGAGAGAATGTCACTGGGTTTTAGAAAGAAGTGGAAAATTCTGTACAAAAAATTCATCCCAAAGCAGTAAAAGAGAATATCTTGCTCTTAAAGGAAGTATTTTAGGAAATACTATTCTGACCTAAACATAGAGGACAAGATCTTCAATTACTGAAGACTGGTGTACCTAATCATTGGTGTCAATGAAGCTAGTGTGCAACAGCGGAGAATCTGGTCCATAATTTCTTCCATCCTCTAGTAAGATTTAGAGTCCACCAAATCATGTGTGTATTCTGTTGGCTTATAATGTTTTAGATTTGCAAACTGGATCTGGGTTTCTAAAAAAAGCCCCCTCAGACCCATGGCATTTATTTAGGCCATTTCCGGTCTATTTGTCATTTTCAATTTTAAAGAGCAGATTTGCCTCTGGGAGGAAAAATAGAATGGTTAAAATGGTTTCTTGTGTTAACTATAATGATTTACACAGGTTTTCCATAATGCTTTGCAGACAAATAAAAATGACACAGCCCTTCCATTGAGAGGAGTTTTCTTGTTTGTTTTCTTACACACATTTGCATTCAACTGCTCCATTGAGAACAAGTGTGATCAAAAGGTCACAAGAACCTATACAAGCAATATGATGATTTTGTTGTCATGGGCGGCAGGTTTGTATAATTTTTGGTGATGCTCAAGTGGATCCATCCCATCCATAGGATGGACTGGGGCAACTGCCCCAGGCTTCAGGGGGACATGGGGTCCAGGGTGGCCTGGGGGGTTAGCGGGGTGCCTGGCGCTGACACCAGTGAGCAACCCTGCTCTGTCCCGCCTCTTCCCACCCCACCTCTTCCCCAAAGCCCCTGAGCAATGCCAGGAGCCGGCAAGGTGGAGCGGAGTGGGCTGGGGCCAGGTCACTTGCTGCTGCCAGTGCCAGGCCCCTGCTAACTCCCCAGGCCACCCTGCACCCCGTGACCCCCTGAAGCACAAGGCAGGGGTAGGCACCACCATGTTGTGCGCGAACACTTGACAAAATTACCGGACTTAGTGACGGACATTGGGGGCGGGGGGATATTATGTGTCATTCAACCCGTAAAATAGCACACATTTTGCCACACTGAAAAAAACAGTAACCTAGCTAATAACAATAATAATAAATTCAACTCATAATTAATGAAAAATGTGTTTATACTGCATATGAGATTATATAAGAAATGAAAATGAGCTTGCTTTGGGATTTTACAAGGCACTTATATCATTTAAACACATTTGGTAGCCTGAGTAATGATAACACTTCTTGCAAATCACATAAATAGGGAACCCATGGTCCTCTTCCCTCACCCCATTGCAAAGGCACAGGGCTTATTGCTGGCTGCCCTAGGGCTGCAGAAAACCCTATGGGCAAAACATATGGAAAGAAGACTATCAATTTATACAGAGGGCTGAAGGGGACTCCCATAGTGCATTAATTAACACTTAATAAATACATCAAAATTAAATACATTACAGAGATAAGAACCTGTACTGACAGACTTTACTTCATGAGAAGCGCCAGAGAAAGAAGCCCCAGAGGGAGTAATGGTAGGGACAATCCTAGGGAGACCAAAGGGACTGGTAGAGGGAGCAGTCAGAACAAGGGTAGAGTCAGAGTCACTGCAGGGTTGACCCAGTCTTCTGCCTTTCCCTGTGGGTAGAAACACTAATCACTATAGGAGGGAACAATAGAATGGAATTCCCAGAAGAATGAATGACTTGAGGACAATTTCCTGAAGGGACCCTTACCCTTTTGGAGCTTTTCTAGCTCCAACATTTACATTTCTACACAGGGTGGTTTGGCCCACAGAAATAAAAATCTGCACATCTTCCATGTGTTTTTGGACCAATGGGGAAAAAAACAGGTACAATTCAAGTGACTTTTAAAATTGCCTATGAAAACGAGTTAACAAAATAAATGAGCTTATGAACAACCAGAAAATATACTTCCCTCAAGTGAAAAAACTTGAAATGGACTTCTTTGCAAAGAAATTGTAAGTTCTTTTACAGGAAAAGCCACAAACTGTCTGGAAAGGAAGAGTAGATTGAATTACTTGCCTCAGTGAAATTAAATACCCAGAGAATTGCTGTGCTTGTGATGATGATGACTGGGGTTGCTCACCTGTGGCTCCCCCTCCCCGTGCTGTGGAGGCACGGCCAGGCAGGTCTGCATCTGCAAGCAGGCACCCTCCCTCAGGTGCAGCTCCCATTGTCTGCGCTGGCCAATAGACTGGGAGCCTCCTGGCCAATGGGCTTGGGTGGGGGGGGGGAGGCAAAGGGGGAGATCGTAGGGAGCTCTGGAGCAGGGGAGGGGAGTTGTCTGGCACAAAGGGGGGCTCTCTGGAGAGGGGCAACAGGGGCCGTCGGGGGTCTCTCAGGGGGGCAGAGGGTTTTGTGGGTCTCTGTGGGGCGGGGGAAGTGATGGACGGAGCCAGCCGCAGCCTGGGTCTGCTCTGCGGGGGGGTGTTGCTATAGCCCCCTCAGGAAGCCCCCTCAGTACTGTGTATTTTATGCCAGCCCTGGGGTGCCCATCGCTGCTCCTTTCCCCCACCCCCGGCTCCATCTGTCTGTCCCCACAACCCCACCGGCTGTGTCTGTGTGTCTCTGACAGTGACAGACTCCTGGGGCTCTCTCTGCCTACGGCTCCCTCCCGCTCCCTGCTGTGGAGGCGTGGCCAGGCAGCTCTGGCGCCACCCCCTGCAGCTCCCATTGGCCGGGGTTCCCGGCCAATGGGCTGGGAGCTGGGTCAGTGCTGGGGCCTCTCCACAGCAACTCCGGGGACGGGGAGGAGCTGCCCCCGAGATGAGAGCGCCCCATGTTGCTGATTCAAGGTGCGGGGCCCCCCAAAGCATGGGGACTGGGGCCCAAACATTGGTGGAGCTGGACCCACCTTCAGAAACATTGGTGGAGCATGAGCACCACGGGCCCATATAACTCGCCGCCTATGTTTATTGTTATTTATACTGCATCACAGATGTACAAAGATTTACTGTAGCATAAGCAATTTATATATATGAATATATACACACACAAAAACAAGGTTCCCTGGCCTAGAGAGCTTATTCCATAAACTCACTAGAACTGTATACACTAGACACACAATTCAAGTAGATTTAGGATCTCATACAAATGAAGAGATGGCTACTTGAATTTTTTTTCCTAGCTGATCTCCCTGCTATGCTGCAACTGCTCTGTCTTCAAAGGCATTTGGTAATGAATCACTGTACCCAGATATTCCAGTCCTACATCTGCCAGTAGATACCAGCGAAGAGAAAGGAAATCATTCCTTAGAATCAATAGTCCCCAAGCTATTGGAGTGATTAACTTCCTGCAGTACCATCTATAGGATAGCATTGCACATGAAGCTGACCCAATTCCAAATCTCAATATCAACTAACTGGCTTTGATTTGTTATTTATTGAAAGGGGAAGGTAGACTAATATACTGCTAAAACACTAACAATTTGTCAAGTGCTTTTAGCTTCTGCTATTCTCATTATGAGCAATCACAAAATCATCATAATGAAGAGATCAATCTTCTTGATTGTAAAAGGGGTAATGTGGGAAAAAACAGGTAGGAGTAATAAGAAAAAAAAGCTGATGCTTAAAAGCTTCTGCTTAGACAGGAAGCGTTATCTGTTAGAGAAAGTGCCTGGGACTCCTGTCCTGGACTGGTGACTTGATAACAGTCTACAAGTAAGGGGAAGAGATTTCTGATAGTAGAGGCTCTTTAATCTACAAGGGGGGGGGGAAAGGAAGGTACAACAAAATCACAATAGGTAGAAGCTGAAACCTAGACAAAATTCAGACTAGAAATAAGTTGCACATTTTTACGTGAACGTAATCAACTACTGGAACAACTTGCTTAGGGATGTGGTGGATTCACCATCACTTGAAGAAGTCTAAGTCGAGACTGGATGTCTTTCTAAAACATCCGCTATAGTGCAAACAGAAGTTACGGCCTTGATCCAGAAGTTAAGTGGGTGATGTTCTATACCCCTGTGTTATGCAGGAGGTCAGACTAGAGCAGGGGTCTCAAACTCAAATGACCACGAGGGCCACCTGAGGACGAGTGCATTGGCCCGAGGGCCACTTCACTGACACCCCCCCCTTGCTGCCCCTGCCCCCCCCTTCCATGAGGCCCCGCCCCTGCCCCGCCTCTTCCTTGCCCCCATTCCAACCCCTTCCCTGAAGTCCTCACCCCAACTCTGCCCCCTCCCTGCCCCCAGGGGGGTGCAGGAGGGGCGCGGGGGGTGGCGGGGGCGCAGGGCAGGGGGGGGGGGTGCAGGAGGGGTGGGGGGTGAGGCAGGGGGTCGGGGGGCAGGGTGCGGCAGGGGGCTAAGGGCAGGGAGGGCAGGAGGGGTGCAGGGTGCGGCAGGGGCCTAGGGCAGTGGGGGCGGGGGGGGGTGAGGGGGGGGCGGGGGGCTCGGGGCAGGGGGGGGGGGTGGGGGGGGGCGGGGGGGGGGAGGGGGGCGGGAGGGGGTGGGGGGGCGGGGGGCGGCAGGGGGGTGAGGGCAGGGAGTGCAGGAGGTGTGGGGGGTGCGGCAGGGGGTCGGGGGGGGGGGCGCGGGCGGGGTGGGGGGGGAGGCGGGGGGGGAGGGTGCGGGGGGGGGGGGGGGGGGGCGTGGGGGGGGGGGGGGGGGCGTGGGGGGGGGGGGTGCGGGGCGGGTGGGGGGGGGGGGGGGGGGGGTGGCAGGGGGTTAGGGAAGGGGGGGGGGGGGGGGGGCAGGGGGGGGCAAGGGGCTCAGGGCAGGGAGTTGGGGTGTGGGGGGCAGGAGGGGTGAGGGGTGCGGCGGGGGGTCAGGGTGCAGGGTGCGGCAGGGGGCTAAGG
The DNA here is from genome assembly GCA_003942145.1 of Platysternon megacephalum. Lineage (NCBI taxonomy): Eukaryota > Metazoa > Chordata > Testudines > Platysternidae > Platysternon > Platysternon megacephalum. Next base: position 7,871,491 of record QXTE01000041.1, read on the forward strand.
GCAGGGAGTGCAGGAGGTGTGCAGGGTGCGGCAGGGGGTCGGGGTGTGGGGTGCAGGAGGGGTGAGGGGTGAGGCAGGGGGTCGGGGTGCAGGGTGTGGCAGGGGCTCAGGGCAGTGAGTGCAGGAGATGTGCAGGGTACGGCAAGGGGCTCAGGGCAGGGAGTTGGGGTGTGGGGTGCAGGAGGGGTGAGGCAGGGGGTCGGGGTGCAGGGTGCGGCAGGGGGCTAAGGGCAAGGAGTGCAGGAGATGTGCAGGGGGGGGCAGGGGGGCGGGGGGGGGGGGGCGGGGGGGGGGGGGGGGCGGGGGGCTGGGGGCGGGGGGTTGGGGTGCAGGAGGGGTGTGTGGGATGTGGCAGGGGGCTCCGGACAGGGGGTAGGGGTGCAGGAGGGGTGCGGGGTGTGGGCTCCGGCCCGGCGCCACTTACCTAGAGCGGCTCTGGGGTGGCAGCGCCGCACACCGTGGCCAGGGAAGGCTCCCTGCCTGCCTACCTGCCCTGGCCCCACTCCGCTCCCGGAAGCAGCCGGAGTCCCGCGGTTCCCCGTTCCTGGCCAATGGGAGCTGCGGGGGCGGTGCCTGGAAGCGAGAGCACAGAGCCCTCTACTCCCGCCCCCGCCCTGGGCTCCAGGGACATAGTTCCAGCCGCTTCAGGGAGCGGCGCGGGGCTCGCGGCACCACGGGGTAGGCAGAGGGGCGGGGGGGCACGGGGAGCTTGGCGGGCCGCACGGAAGAACCCCATGCGGCCCGCATGTTTGAGACCCCTGGACTAGAGTANCAGGAGGTGTGCAGGGTGCGGCAGGGGGTCAGGGTGTGGGGTGCAGGAGGGGTGAGGGGTGAGGCAGGGGGTCAGGGTGTGGGGTGCAGGAGGGGTGAGGGGTGAGGCAGGGGGTCGGGTGCAGGGTGCGGCAGGGGCTCAGGGCAGGGAGTGCAGGAGGTGTGCAGGGTGCGGAAGGGGGCTCAGGGCAGGGAGTTGGGGTGTGGGGTGCAGCAGGGGGTTGGGGTGCAGGGTGTGGCAGGGGGCTCAGGGCAGGGCGTTGGGGTGCAGGAGGGGTGTGTGGGATGTGGCAGGGGGCTCCGGACAGGGGGTAGAGGTGCAGGAGGGGTGCGGGGTGTGGGCTCCGGCCCGGCCCCGCTTACCTAGAGCGGCTCCGGGGTGGCAGCGCCGCGCACCATGGCCAGGGAAGGCTCCCTGCCTGCCTACCTGCCCTGGCCCCACTCCGCTCCCGGAAGCAGCCGGAGTCCCATGGTTCCCCGTTCCCGGCCAATGGGAGCTGCGGGGGCGGTGCCTGGAAGCGAGAGCACGGAGCCCTCTACTCCCCCCTCCCTGGGCTCCAGGGACATAGTTCCAGCCGCTTCAGGGAGCAGCGCGGGGCTCGCGGCACCACGGGGTAGGCAGAAGGGCGGGGGGGCATGGGGAGCTTGGCGGGCCGCACGGAAGAACCGCATGCGGCCCGCATGTTTGAGACCCCTGGACTAGAGGATTGTAATAAGGCCTTCTGGTCTTAAATTCTAATAATCTATTTCCAGTTCTGTCCGTCACTTGCTGCCTGACCCTAGTCAAGTTAATTAACCACTCTTTGCCTGAGTCTCCCATCTGCACAGTGAGATAATCAAAGCACTTTTGAAAAGTGCTTTGAGGTCCTCAGATGAAAGACAGCTGGTAGGATTCAGTTTTGTTATGAACCCTCAGAGTCTGAATGTGATTGGGTGTATATAGCTGAGCATTAGGTGGCCTCAACTTTCAAGTTACTCTTCTATTTCCTACTTCAAGCTTGTTTCCTCAGAAAAAAATGGAAAGATCATTTTCTACAGGTAAGGGCATTTCATAAACAAAACTTGTCCAAAACATTCGGAAGCACCTCAACACATGTATTTATTATGTGTGACCCCACAACAGGGGCCAGTTAAATGGCGTTACTGTATTAACATCACTCTGCACAGAAGAGGCAGCTTCTTGACACAGAGTCAGGCCACAAGTTAGAGGCATCAACCCAAACCTAAGGCAAAGCTCTTGGAAAGGAGGGGACAGAAAAGCAGAGAATGTGCATGAGCGTGCCCATGACATTGTCTCTGAATTTCATACAAAAATATCATTGGCAAGTGGTTTACCTCTTTGTAACGTTAGTGGTCCCATGTGAAGAAGATAGTAAGGTCTAAGTTCTGTCACCTTTGTAGTGAATAGCACCTTGCTGCATGAATAGACCCACTGAAATAAGTAGGACTAGAGGTAGAGTGAAGTACTACACAACAGGTGGAACCCTGGCTCCACAGACGTCAAAGGCAAGACATCCACTGACTTCAGTGGAGCCAGGATTTCACACAATGCAGGTAAGGGTGATCAACTCTTGACCTAAGGCTGCATGGTTAAAAGACTCAGAAATCAGGCCAGGAGCATAGTAAGCTTGCATGTGCCACCTTACGGTTGTTTGGTCAAAACCAAATTTCATTGGAATGTCAAAAGGCACTTCCCTATCTCTCTAATAGTTTTCAGCTTTCTATTCCAGCTACTTGAATTCTAGAGATTTAAAAAAAAAAAAAAAGAGGCAGGGCGTGTGTGTGTTGGGGTGGGTGACAGTTACAAGATTTTTCTCCTCGCGCTACAGATTTTCAGAAATGGCTAAATCGTTTTTACTAAAATAAAAAAAAAAAAAAACTCTTTGGGCAGAGTCCAAGGCTGGAAAATTTTCACCAGGTTTGAGTATAGCTGAGTCAATAATTGATTTTTTGGTTCAGTGACCGGGAAAAGAAAAAAAGCCACTAGAAAAACTCAGTTTGTTTTGAACCAAAACAGATACCTGCCCTACCCACTCACTTGCCAGAAAAAATAGACCCTGATGGAGTTTCATTCAGGTTGAGCAGAGCATTTTGAATCCTGTTTCTAAAAGTGTTTCAGGACAAAATATGTTGAAATGGTTGATTTCAAAAAAGTCCAAAGAAAGCATTTTAACATCTCCAATTGTTTCTTCATTTTTAGTTTTGGCCAAACTATTCACCAAATTCACAAATATTTTTGGTGCCCCCAAAATGCATTTTTTTTTTGCCAAATTTACTATTCATGGGGGTGGGGGTGGGGAGGGAGGAGAGAGAATCACCCACGTCTACTTATGAGCATCAGAAAAGAGGTTACTGTTCCTGCAGATTACTGGAAGAATAAATGGTAAACACTAGGTAAGCCAGCCATATACTTCAAAGATAGTTTTTAAACTTTTCTAACTCCATTCAAAGTAACGTGAAAATACTAGTAGGAAGGCAAATGACCAGAGACTTAACTTTTCCAAGATGAAACAATTTCAGGTGTTACAGAATTACCCCTTTTCTTAATATTCTGTGTGTCCATCAGAGCAAACAAACAGATTAAATTGCTGTCTTAATTAGTTTGACCACTACAAAAACATGTGTTTGAGTGGCACTTGTTATTAACATCCTTTTTTCTTGTCGGCCCTGAATGTCAGTTTTACATCTCCTGTCTTTTCTGTAAATAAGTTTGGATCAGAGTTCTGCATACTGGGATTTTTATTAGACTCTTTCAATCAGAACAAGAAGAAAAAACAAGAACTTGTGCAGATTGTATGAACATTCTATTACTTGCAAATCCTTTGGCATAAACATTTATAAGATACTAGTAAAGCTACTTAGTAGATCCCAAGCCCATGGAAAAGTGGACAAGGCTGAGTCCTGCTAATTGCCACATTTTCATATGGAGTACAGGTCTGTCTCATCTTACGCGCATTTAACATGTGCGATTTCGGCTTTACGCGGTCGGCAAAAACCAAGAGAAAAATAGCAATTTATGTACTGTTCCTGTAGTGCGGGCGATTCCGCCCGCCATTACACTCAATGGGATTTTGACTATACATGGTTTTCGCTTTACGCGCTAATCATGGAATGTAACCCCAGCGTAAGATGAGACAGACCTGTAATAAGCACCCTTTATTGAACAAATGGCAGTGTCTCTTTCCAGCTGCACATAATTTAATGGAAAATAAACCATTAGGTAACAGAAAATGATCTGTTTTTATATCATGTTCACATGAGGTTTTGCCATCCATTCAGCTATGCCTGTTATTCTGTTGGCAAGAGCCCCAAGGTAGGTGTATCCCCATTTTGGTATGTAAAGCCCTATTGGCAGTGGAACTGGTGCAGTTGTGCTGTTCAGAGCGGGGTCTGTATATCAGGGTGTACATGTCACCTGCAAGACATTAAGCACTGCTCTGTGACAACTCCCTCCACAGCAGAACACCAGGGGTAGGCTGGGAAGAGTTGGGGGTGTAGGCAGTCAATCTACTCCTATGTTGATCCTGCTATCCTTTTTAGGGGAAGGTGCTTACAAATCGCAGAAGCTGCTTCAGCCCACTGACAGATTGAAGAAAGACACGCAAGAGAAAATCTTGGCTCCACTGAAGCCAATGGGAGTTTTGCAATTGACTTCAGTGGGGCAAGGATTTCATCGACAATCTTAATATACTATGCAATAATGTGACAGTCATTCATATTAGGCATTAATGATCATTGGGATGGTTACATGGGTTGCCCAGACTGAGAAGGCTTAAGGACTATTGTACATAGAACACTATTTGTGACCTGGGAATTAAAGTAGTATTTAGTTTGGTTAATATTTTAATAAAATCTTGGCAGTTCCCATTTAAAATGTTTTCTATAAGGTCAAGTGTTTAAAAAGGAAAAAAAAAATGGACTGTAGCAATGTGTGTGGGTTTGCTTTTTATAAGCCTGATCCAAAGGCCATTAAAGAAAAGTAGAAACAACCCCCATTGACTTTAGTGAGTTTTGAATCAAGCCGTACATGCTCCAGATGACTGGCTGCAAACCAGCTGTGTGGTGGCTCATTGCAGATGCACAAGCTTGGCATGCAATTAAGGTTGAGGCCAAAAACTAAAAGCTTCACAAACCCTCTGGTTCCTCCCCACCATGAGGAAGGTAACTCCAGCTTTTAGGTCCTGAATCTATAATCAGATTCAGGCCATCAGACATGTATGCCCATGTGCCAGCCTAATGAAATCAATGGGTATCTACACAGACAAGGGTGTGCCTGCATAGATTCAACTGCAAGATTGGGGTTACAGTTGGACCATTCTCCATAGACTGGTTCCATTCCTAATCCATTTTCGGGGAGCATGATTTTTTTGTAGCACTCCCTCACAAGTTACTCAGGCAGGCTGGGTGCATGGTAGATTTGAACTACACTCCAGTGATAACGTTATCCAAAAGATATAATCTAACTGGCATTATATCACCAAGTTACCAAACAGTAACTTGAGTACATAGTATCAGAGGGGTAGCCGTGTTAGTCTGGATCTGTAAAAAGCGACAGAGTCCTATGGCACCTTATAGACTAACAGATGTATTGGAGCATAAGCTTTCGTGGGTGAATACCCACTTCGTCAGACGCATGTGGTGGAAATTTCCAGAGGCAGGTATAAATATACAAGCAAGAATCAGTCTAGAGATAACAAGGTTAGTTCAGTCAGGGAGGATGAGGCCCTCTTCTAGCAGTTGAGGTGTGAACACCAAGGGAGGAGAAACTGCCTTTGTAATTGGCTAGCCATTCACAGTCTTTGTTTAATCCTGAGCTGATGGTGTCAAATTTGCAGATGAACTGAAGTTCAGCAGTTTCTCTTTGGAGTCTGGTCCTGAAGTTTTTTTGCTGCAGGATGGCTACCTTTAAATCTGCTATTGTGTGTCCAGGGAGGTTGAAGTGTTCTCCTACAGGTTTTTGTATATTGCCATTCCTAATATCTGACTTGTGTCCATTTATCCTTTTACATAGGGATTGTCCAGTTTGGCCGATGTACATAGCAGAGGGGCATTGCTGGCACATGATGGCGTATATTACATTGGTGGACGTGCAAGTGAATGAACCGGTGATGTTGTGGCTGATATGGTTAGGTCCTGTGATGGTGTCGCTGGTGTAAATATGTGGGCCGAGTTGGCATCGAGGTTTGTTGCATGGATTGGTTCCTGAGTTAGAGTTACTTTGGTGCGGTGTGTGGTTGCTGGTGAGAATATGCTTAAGGTTGGCGGGTTGTCTGTGGGTGAGGAATGGCCTGCCTCCCAAGGCCTGTGAAAGCAAAGGATCATTGTCCAGGGTGGGTTGTAGATCACTGATGATGCGTTGGAGAGGCTTTAGCTGAGGACTGTAGGTGATGGCCAGTGGAGTTCTGTTGGTTTCTTTCTTGGGCTTGTCTTGCAGCAGGAGGCTTCTGGGTACACGTCTGGCTCTGTTGATTTGTTTCCTTATTTCCTCATGCGGGTATCATAGTTTTGAGAATGCTTGGTGAAGATCTTGTAGGTGTTGGTCTCTGTCTGAAGGGTTGGAGCAAATGCGGTTATACCTCAGTGCTTGGCTGTGGATGATGGATCGTGTGGTGTGTCTGGGATGGAAGCTGGAGGCATGAAAGTAGGCATAGCGGTCGGTGGGTTTTTGGCCATTCCTCGGCCACAGACAACCTGCCAACCTTAAGCATATTCTCACCAGCAACCACACACCGCACCATAGTAACTAACTCAGGAACCAATCCATGCAACAAACCTCGACAAACAGGACTCCTTGAGCACATAGATACTGAGTACTATGGAGCCTTTGGTCTTTTAGAACCCTACATGTATTGCCCAGGATGATAGCAATATTTTTTCATAAAATCTTTGGGGGAGGGGAATGGTAAATAATTCTGAGTTATTTCCCCAATCAAAAAATGTTGCTTTTTGGCAAACTGTCATAATATAGCAGTTTCCATATAGAAAATTGCGCCCCCTGCCCCCATTCCAAAATTGCATGTTTCAATATTAAAAACAAAGCTTGGTCAAAAATCAAAATGTTGAAAAAAAAAGATTAAGTTTTATACTCCCTGCTATCAATTTTAATTACAATTATACTAATTTCCCCTCTCAATGGACTTATTTTTTGGGGGAAAAAACAAAAGAGAGCCCCTCCCCCCCCAAATAAACTCTCAAACTTGCCTGTTTTCATTTCCTCCCCTCTCTATCCCAGAGATTGCTCAAAATGGGAAATCCTCAGATCTCCAAGTTTTCTATTTTCATTGCAAATATTGTGCCCAGTCCCGTTAGTGCAGGCACTGGGCAGCAATTTCATTTGAGCACATCATATTCAGCTATAAATTGTCATGCTTTGTCTCAGCGCAGTCACCTTATTTTCTCATTCTGTTGCCAGAGACTAATAAACTGTAACAAAGCTTTGTCTCCTACATACAGAACAGGGGAAATTACTAAAGAGGAAATTGGCCACAGCCATTGCTCACTCACCCAGGCGCCATGCTATTATTGAAACTGTGACCACTGTCAGAAAAGTGCCTACCTTATATAAAAATGGCACTTTCTGATTCAGTGATTCTGCTCCCACTGTATATTCAAGTTCAGTCATCTAGAGCCAAAGTAATTCACCTGGCAAGTACACAGTAAATCATATTTATACAACATACTCCATGTTTAAAAACGAAACAAATAATAATGATAATTGGCTGTCATGTATGGACCAAATTCCATATCTAAGTTAGTTTTGTAGTTAAGCCCTTCAGTTACACCTGTGCTGCTGGTTGAAAAGAGAACCCATGGACATGTTTCTTGATTTAAGTACTGATCCTTTAGTTTGCTCTCCATGCTGGACCCCTGAGGGAGACCCTTTTAAGTCTTGTCAATGAAGTTAGTGTAGATCTAGTCCAAAAAGAAAAACACCGAGGTATATTACACACAAATAGCTTAGGTTGTAGAAATAATTGTATGGTATGTTGTAGAAGGGTGCAATCTAATAATTGAAGACTGTACTGTAAGGTACACATGCAAAAGGGAAGAAGTAAGTGCACAACCTTAGCTTCGGGCTTATTCTGAGTTTTGAATGCTCACCCATACAATGTTAATTTTTTTCCACATTGTTTTTTTTAAATGGAGCTTCCTTGGATTTTTGGAAACAGAAAAAAGGAAATCCTACACTGCGAACTATTTGGCTAGCATGACTAGTGTGCCCTGTCCCATACACCTTATGAGAGCTGCTAGAGGAGGCGCCTGTCTTTTGCACTTAGGAACAGTAGCGAGTTTGACTCACTGTTAACGCACCCCCTCATGGCTGGACATAACAGACCAGTTCTTTCCTCACAGAGCACCTCCTGCTGATAGCTGCTCTGGCCCTGGCGTGGTCTCATGCTGCAGCCAGGTCATTTTAAACTCTCTCCACTTCTAAGGTAAACAAGGAGTCCAATAAACTAAAAATACAACACACATAACTCTTCACCCTACCCAGGGTCATTCCTGGGCTCAGAAAGGCTGCTCTCCCCCTGTTGCATAGAGCAACACCTCCTAGGGCTTTCGAGAGACAGAGAGAGTTCCAAACTCAATTAATACTTTTCCTTGTACAAAGGGTGTTTCCACATCACCTTTCCCAATGACTTGTAGAGGAACACAGGCTTTCCTTCTCCTCTGAGTACCAGTCCAGGGACCTTGTAGTGAGCAGCTAAGATCTACTCCCTCAGGCTCCTTCCTAGATTTCTTTCTAACTTGGTCTCTGTTCAGACCCTTTCCTACAGCCCGTCCCTGGGCTTACTGTACAGCTGCCTCTCTCTAGACCTTTGTTCTACTCCATAACAACCAGAAAACAACTAGCGTTTTCTTTTCTCTCCCTACAATCTTTTTTTCCTTTGGGCTTCCTCTTTTTATGATCACCTCCCAGCTGTGTTTCATCTTCAATTGAGCCTGACCCAGCCTCCCAGTGCAAGCAGGTGTTTTAAATTGATCTCTCTAGCTCCTATTAACCTTTTGTGAGAGGGAGGACTATATACCCTTCCCCCCCCCCCCCTCAATCAGAGGAACACTGACATTCCATCCATAGTTTAATATTCTTTTAGTCTGTGATAAACCCCTGAGTCTCAGGAGTACAAATATTTGCAGAGAAAAGAAATGAGGGACTGTCAATCTTTTCCTTTGCTTTCCCATTTAAAACACACTTTCTCATATCCAGCATCAAGGAAGCAACACCACCTAGTAAGCAAAGTATTTTAAGTGCACTACCTGGAAATGTTTATACTTGGGTCCTGAAAAAACATACTGAGTAAGTTGATATATCAGCACAGTTTTCAAGCTGCATCATTTGAAATATTGGTGTATGTACGGGGGAGTGGGGGATATTTTGTTAACAGTCCAAGGCTATGCTCCTCTATCAAACTGGAGAGAGGGGGTATCATGTACCAGATATGAACTGGTTACAGAGCTTCCTCCCCAGAGAGACAGAAGAAAATTACCCAACACTTGGTGCAATATTATCCATTCCAAAATTTGAAAAAAAACCCCACCCAACAACACTGTGCTTCTCAAAAGTATTTTTGATGAGTCCTGGAGCTAAGTCATCTCTGGCAGGCGTGATTTAGCACTATCCACAGAGGGAGTGATATTCTCAGAGGTAGAGAAATCACCCAGATAAGCCTTTCAATTTAGTTGTGGGATTTCAACAAGAGGCTCTTGGGAGTTCCCTCTAGAATAATCACTTCTTTTCACCATGAGAACCCTAGGGGGCTGTGCCGCTTTTGTGGTACAAATATATTGTGCAGTCAGGAGCCCTGTCTCTGCTGCAGTGCATCCTCACTAAATTTTTCACTGTGCAGCTACATTAAAGAAGCTTATATGCAGTGTAACATTGGACGGCTATTTGCATGCCAGAAAGGTGAAACCATGGAATGTTAAGTGACTCAAATATGAAACTATTATGAAATCTTAACAAGAGTGGGTGCAATACCTGCAGCTGCTCTCAAATATCCCTTGGAAAGAGGTACGCCACTCCTTTTACTTTAACAGTTACCTTCCAAACAAAGTTGGTGGATCCTCTCCTTTATTGTTGAAAATGATTCCTATCAGAAGTAAAGAATCATGAAACAGACGATAAGAGGAGTTATTTATATTAAACGGAGCATGGTAAGTTTTCATCATGAGTAATTTTTTCATGTCCCTCATTTTGGGTCTGTCACACATATTGCATTTCGCATTTGAGCATTGGCAGGTTAAAAAGTGTGGTACACACTGTAACACTTTGCATTGGTATTTTCACTATTTCTGTTAGAACACAACTATCTGGGACAGTGTGCTGGATTCCATTCTGGCTACGCATCATCATCGGAATTGTCACCTAACTTACAAGTATAAATATCTTTGTTACTGATAATGTTTGTGTCAGAAAGAAGAACATCACAGTTTTACTTGTAATCTGAACAATACTGAGATGGACTATAGATATTAAGACACAAACATGATGAACCCCATGATGTCACCTTTACTGAGTCACCTATCAGATAATTCACACATTTTGCACTACCAAGTAGAGATTGTCCCTGCCTTCTCTACTGAACAAAATGCTAAAAACAATGTTTAACTTAGCACTAACTCTAATAATGTGACATGTTGCATTCAGAGGTGTCAATGGCACCAACTAATTAAAATAGTCTTCTTACCTAGCTGTTACTTGTCAGAATCTCTTATTGAGTCAGCATTGAGGAGACTATTCAAGATTAAAGGCCCTGGTTCAAGATTAGAGGTCTTGATTTTCCACTACCTTGCACTTTGTGCAGTCACTTACACCTGCACTAAGGTAGTGCAAATTAGGTGGAATAGTATCAGAGCAGAATGGATGCATTTTATACCCAATTTTCCGTGTTTTCAAAGGTGTAAGTGAGCAATGAAGATACAAGGCAGTGGAAAAGGTGGAGTAAGTTTCTCTTTTTTTATGACCCTTTTATAGCCTTTGAGAGATGTGTATTTCTTAGTAGACAGGGGTTTGTGTCATAAAACCACCATTATATTTTGCATTAGATGACTTTCTTCTTGCCAGCCTCAGACGTATTTAGTTCAACACATGAAGGCAAACAATGGAATATTTTTAAAATGTACAAAATGCTTATATATACATGCTAGAAATCTAAACACCAATATGAGTGAACTAGAGTGCCTGACTTTAAATGAGGATATTGATATAATAGGTATCACGTAAACTTGGTGGAATGAGGATAATCAATGTGACAAGATAATAACAGGTATAAAATATACTGGAATGACAGAGTAGGTTGCGCTGGTGGGGGAGTGGCATTATATGTGAAAGAAAGCACAGAATCAAAGAAGGTAAAAATCTTACATGAAACAAATTGTACCATAGAATCTCTCTATAAAGAAATTCCATATGTGAATAATAAGAGTATAACAGCAGGAATGCACTACTGACCACCTGACCAGGATGGTTGCAATGACTGCTAAATGCTAAGGGAGGTTACGGAGGCTGCAAAAGCAGAAAGCACAACAATAATGGACGATTTCAACTATCCTCATATTGACTGGGTAAATATCATCTCAGGGCATGATGCAGAGATAAAATTGCTAGACACCATAAATGACTGCTTCTTGGAGCAGCTAGTCCTGGAACTCAGAAAGGGAGAGGCAATTCTTGATGTAGTCCTGAGTGGAGCACAGGATCTGGTCCAAGAGATAATTATAGCTGAACTGCTCAGTAATAGTGACCATAATGTAATTAAATTTAACATGCTTGTAGGGGGAAATAATTCAAAAAAACAACTCCCCACTCCCCCAACCCATCATAGTAACATTCAAGTTTAAGCAGCGGAACTACACACAAATTGGGGTGCTTGTTAGAAATTAAAAGAAGCTGTCACAAGGGTTAAATGCCTGCAAGGAGTATGGGGTCTATTTAAAAACACCATAATAGAAGCTTCAGCCTAAATGTATACCCCAAATCAGAAAAGACAATAAAGAGGTCCAAAAGAATGTCACCAACGCTAAAGAGCAGACCAATGAAGGTCCTCAGAGGCAGAAAGGCATCCTTTAACATTTGAAAGTCAAATCCAAGTGAAAACAACGAGGAGTCCTTGTAAGTTGTGGCACCTTAGAGACTAACAAATTTATTTGGGCATAAGCTTTAATGGGCTAGAACCCACTTTATCAGATGAGTGGGTTCTAGCCCACGAAAGCTTATGCCCAAATAAATTTGTTAGTCTCTAAGGTGCCACAAGGACGCCTCATTGTTTTTGCTGATACAGACTAACACGGCTACCACTCTGAAATCCAAGTGAGGTAACAGGAAGGTGCACAAACTCTGGCAGGTTAAATAGGGAAGTATAAGGCAAGCCAAGAAAGAATTTGAGAAGCAAATTGCTACCGATGAAAAAACAACAATAAGATTTTTTTTTTATGTACATCAGCAGCAGGAAGCCTGCCAAACAGGCAGTGAGGCCACTAGATGACCAAGGTGTTAAAGGAGCACTCAAGGAAGACAAGGCCATAGAAGAGAAACCAAATGAATTATTTACATCAGTCTTCACTGCAGAGGCTGTGGGGAAGATACTTCAGATTTGTCACCCAAAAAGGATAGCTCTGTTGTGGGTACTGTCCCACACTGATGTGTCAAGAGAAGCGGTTTTAGACTAAACTGATAAATTAAACAGTCACCAGGACCAGATGGAATTCACCCAAGAGTTCTGAAGGAACTCAAATATGAAATTGCTGAACTGCTAACTGTTGTATATAACCTATTGCTGAAACAAGCCTCTGTACTAGATGACAGGAAAGTAGCTAACGTAACACAGATTTAAAAAAAAAAAAAAAAAAAAGGGCTCCAGAGGTGATCCTGGCAATTACAGGCCAGTAAGCCTAACTTCAGTATTGGGCAAATTGGTAGAAACTATAGTAGAGAACAGAATAACCAGATACTGAGATAAACACGATATGTTGGGGACGAGTCAACACAGCTTTTGTGAAGCAAAGTCAGGCATCACCAATCATAATGCCACTATATAAATTCATAGTGCACTCACACCTTGAATGCTCTGGCAATTTCTGATTGCCCCATCTCAGACATATAGTGGAACTCGTAAAGGGCAACAAAGATGATCCAGGATATGGAACGGCTTCTATACAGAGAAAGATTAGGGCTGTTCACCTTAGAGTAGCAATGACTGGGGTGGGGAGGGAGAGGATAAGAATAGAGGTCTATAAAATCCTGAATGGTATGGAAAAGTAAGTGTTATTTACCCTTTCCCACAGTACAAAAACCTGGAGTCACCTGAAGAAATTAATAGGTGGCAGATGTAATACAAATAATAGGAAGTACTTTTTTCACACAGTTAACCAGTGGAACTCATTGCCATAGGATGTTGTGATGGACAAATGTATATCGTAATAGAACTAGATAAATTCATGGAGAATAGGTCCATCAATGGCTGTGGTCAGGGATGTAACCCCATGCTTGTGGTGACCCTAAATGTCTGGAGGGAAAGAGAGAGAGGGAGCACTCCAACTGCCCTTTTGTGTACCCTCCCCCTGAATCTCTGGCAATGGCCACTGTCAGAACAGGGCTGGCTCCAGGCACCAGCTTAACAAGCAGGTGCTTGGGGTGGCCACTCGGGAGAGGGGCGGCATGTCCAGGTATTCGGCGGCAATTCGGCGGAGGGTCCCTCACTCCTGCTTGGAGCGAAGGCCCTCCCATCGAATTGCCGCCGCAGATTGCGATCGCGGCTTTTTTTTTTTTTTTTTTTTGGCTGCCTGGGGCGGCAAAAACCCTGGAGCCGGCGCTGTGTCAGAAGACAGGATACTGGGCTAGATGGACCATTGGTCTGACTCAGTATGGCCATTCTTATTTATTTCATAAATTTAGATATAAATAATAGTTAAATATGCCGATCCAAGGCTCTAAGTGCCTTGATTGATTTTGACAGAAAATGTCAAAACATCAACCATCATGCAAGCTCCTCGCTGAATGACCTGCAATGCTTCATGGGAGTCATATGACTACATTGCCTTATGAGAGACATAGGCTGCCCAGGGAACCCAGGCCATAGGGGACAATGGAGGCATAAAACAACATCTCCCATAAAGGATTATGATGCTACCAGGAACTGTAGTTTAATGTTGAACTGATTCAAAATAAGGCATTTTGACATTTCTGAGGTAAGAAATTTTCATTCTGTAGAAAATTCTGATATTTTAGCTGTTCAGCCCAATGAGAGATAAAAATAAGTCAAAATATCAGAATTTTCCATGAGGCAGAAATTCCAATTTTCACTCACTTCTACCCATCAGAAACCCAACATATGCTCGGGCAAATCCTGGTTCCCTCTCCCCCCCCCCCCCCCCCCCCCCCCGGTGAATGGTAGAATAGAATGAATACGGTAGAAATTATGAATATTACTTCAGTACTGTGTAAGAGTCCCAGTCACGGACTAGGTCCGCATTGTGCTAGATGCTGTATAAATACAGAACAAAAAGACAGTCCCTGTTTCACACAGTTTGAAGTATAATACAAGAGAGAGTCGTTGGATATAGACAGACGAGCACCAGGAAAACAATGGGACAATATAGGTGAGTATGACAGACAGTGGTTTCAGCACATGAACTGCCTGTTGGGTTTTTTTGGTTTGTTTTTTGGCAGGCTGCACGGAAAAGGACATGTGGTACTAAAATGTCTTCTGGTTTGCATTTAATTTTCAGTAATGCCTTTTTAAAAAGAATGCTGTTAGGATAATGTTTGCAACACAGTTTGATGTCTTAGCGCCAAATTCTGCTATGAGTTACATTGATGTGAACTGGCATTGACTCCAGATTCATTTTGGTGTAACAGAGCAGCATTTGACACTTTTATCCAAAGCAATAACATTGTGTGCTGAAATTAATATTAAAGCAAGCTGATTTAGCTGCTAAATGTTTTATAAATACTAGAAAGGACCAGCAGGTAGATATTTTCTTTTGTTAAACATAAGCAAGCACTAAGACAAATTCCAAGGGGTCAGAGAATTCCCCTCTTCTCTCCTGCATTATAAATACTATTTGTGGTGCGATAATATGGAAAGATTCCTTATTTAATTCTTGCCAAACCAAAACTGTTCCAAATCAGCACGATGCCACAAGACATGAAATACATTAATAATTGGAGGGCAAGTTTTGGCAAATTCTTATACCCTGGTGGCGCACTCCTAAGTTAATACATATGTATGTCAGTGTATTTTAATGTGAATGATTTTTTTAAAAATGTTGTGTTGTTTACAAACTCGCTGGAATGCCAGGATTGTTTTACTTCACCCTGTCCCTTTAAGGATTAGCATTCTACTGAAAGGTCAAAGGGGACACGCTCTTGAGGTCCCTGGAGAGATGGTGTGCTCCTAAAAGACTTTCCAGCAGTGGCACTTGTGCAAACTGTATTTTTTTTAAAAGTCTAGGTTTAATAAAAGTCCAGTTTTACCAAACTAGAGTTAGAACCTGGCCCTAGGAAATCTTACAAAGTTTTGCTGGACACATTATTTATCTGACAAATAAAGGGCTAGACTGTGTCACCATTATTCATGTGACATAGTATCTCACTCTGCAAATAGTCCCACTGAAACTAGAAGTTACTGTTGGCCAGCACCAATAAGGCACAAGAACCGTCACTACCTTTTGTGCCTCTGAACAGGAATCCTGGTGGGAGCTTAATCCTTGCTTTCCCCTGTTCTCCTGTTGGCGGTCTAGGTATCTGAATAAGAATGGAGTAAGGGTCAGGCCATGGCTCCACTGGTTCTCTACTCACAACAGATAGCTCAGCTAGCTATTATAGAGAGGGCAGCATGTTTCACATTCTTCAAGACTGGTGCAGCAAGCACGCTGGTGTATGGTGAGATCCTGGGGGACATTCTGGCTGTCAGCAGGAATTCCTATTCCTCCTGTATTTTCCAACTGCTGCATAGCCCTTCTCCACTCCCTGATGGTGCAGAAGGCAGAGTTTACACCCTGTAAAATCAGCATTTCTTGCCTTACTCATCTTTTCGGAAAATAAGTTTATATGCCACGTAATATATTGTGGTAGGAATATCCTTCTTGTACTTTATCTGCATATATATATATATATACACACACACACACACACACACACACACACACACCTCTACCCTGCTATAACGCGACCCGATATAACACGGGTTCGCGTATAGCGCGGTAGCAGAGAGGCTCCGGCGGCGCTTTAAAGAGTCCGGGGCTCCGGCAGTGGGGCTCGGCCGGCGAGTTAAAGGGCTTGGGGCTCCCCGCAGCCGGAACCCCAGGCTCTTTAAATCACCGCTGGAGCCCTGCCACCGCTACCCCGATATAACGGCGTTTCACCTATAACGCGGTAGGGATTTTTGGCTCCCCACAACCAAACCTCACGGGGGTAGAGGTTTGTGTATATATATATATATTAGGACTGTCGATTAATTGCAGTTAACTCACAGGATTAACTTAATCATGATTAATTGCACTGTTAATACCAATCAAAATTTATTATTTTTTTTTGCATGTTTTTCTACATTTTCAAATATATTGATTTCTATTGCAACTCAGAATACAAAGTGCACACTGCTCACTTATTATTTTTTATTACAAATATTTGCACTGTAAAAATGATAAACAAAATAAATAGTATTTTTCAGTCCACCTCATACAAGTACTGTAGTGCAATCTCTTTATCGTGAAAGTGTAACTTACAAATATACATTTTTTTGTTACATAACGGCTCTCAAAAACAAAACAATGTAAAACTTTAGAGTCTGCACATTCACTCAATCCTACTTCTTGTTCAGCCAATCACTAAGACAAACAAGTTTGTTTTCATTTATGAAAGATACTGCTGACTGCTTCTTATTTATAACATCACCTGAAAGTGAGAACAGGCTTTCACATGGCACTTTTGTAACCGGTGTTGCAAGGTATTTACACACCAGATATGCTGAACATTCATATGTCCCTACATGCTTTGGCCACCATTCTGGAGGACATGCTTCCATGCTGATGATGCTCGTTAAGAAAATAATGTGTTAATTACATTTGTGACTGAACTCCTTGGGAGAGAATTGTATGTCTCCTGTTCTGTTTTACCTGCATTCTGCCATATATTTCATGTTATAACAGTCTCGGCTGATGACCCAGCACATGTTGTTTTAAGAACACTTTCACTGCAGATTTGACAAAATGCACAGAAGGTGCCAATGTGAGATTTCTAAAAATAGTTGCAGCACTCGACCCAAGATTTAAGACTCTGAAGTGCCACCCAAAATCTGAGAGGGATGAGGCGTGGAGCATGCTTTCAGAAGTCTTAAAAGAGTAACACTCAGATGTGGAAACTACAGAACCCAAACCACCAAAAAAGAAAATCAACCTTCTGCTGGTGGCATCTGACTCAGATAATGAATATGAACATGCGTCGGTCCACTCTGCTTTGGATCGTTATCAAGCAGAACCCATCATCAGCATCGACGCATGTGCTCCGGAATGGTGGTTGAAGCATGAAGGGACATATGAATCTTTAGCACATCTGGCACACAAATATCAACAGTGCCATGCAAATGCCTGTTCTCACTTTCAGGTAACATTGTAAACAAGAAGCGGGCAGCATTATCTCCTGCAAATTGTATATTGGCTTAAATAGGACTGAGTGGACTTGTAGGCTCTAATGTTTTACATTTTTATTTTTGAATGCAGTTATGTTTTGTACATAATTCTACATTTGTAAGTTTTGTTTACAGTGCAAATATTTGTAATAAAAATAAATATAAAGTGAGCACTGTGCACTATTATTGTTTAACAGCATGATTAATTGCGATTAATTTTTTTAATCGTGTGATTAATTGCAATAATTTTTTTTAGTTGCTTGAAAGCCCTAATATACACCCCCCCACACACAGTTGAGTTTTCAAGGAAACCCTTTTCAACATTTTGAAATAGAATTGTGATAAAAATCAATTTTGTACTGAATCTTGAAAAAAATTGAAATTTCACATATTTCAGTAAGAACATGTTTCTGGAGGGGGGGACTCATGGAAATTTGATTTTGAGGTAACATTTTTGCAAACTGTTTTTGTATAGCCATGATGGTAGCATCACATATGCATGTTAAATTGCAAAGAGTGTCATTTCCAAGCCTTTGTAGAAATTCAAGGACATATTTTATTCATTTGTTTTATTTAGTGTGTGTGTTTCTAGGGTGCCCACAACCCTACTAGCTGAGATTCACTTACATTAATAGATTAATCCTAGCACTCCCATGAAGCAGAGAAAAGCATTATTTTCATCCTCACATTACAAATGGGGAACTGAGGCACCAAAAAATTAAGTGACTTGTTCAAGATCACAGAGAAGTCTGTGGTAGAATCAAGAACAGAATCTAGTTCTCCTGAGTCTTAGTTGGTGCTTTAATCACAAGACCATCAGTCCTCTCTATATTTTGGCCATGTAAACTGATTTGAGAATAAAAAACTGATTGAGGGAAAACTGATAGCAACATATCAGCAGTCACATGTTGGAAACTTTATTTAGAAAGCCATTTCTCTACAGCTCGCAGACCATCTGGTGTATGTAGGCTTCAGTGGCACTTTACAGGATATCACACTTTCAGGTTTGCAGCCCTTGATCCTGTCCGATTTCACAGCTGGTTGATCCATCTGCTTAAATGACAAACAAACACCGATAATTACATTAAGCTTTCACAACTCTAAAAATGACATCAATAGCTGAATAAACAAATACAATAACAGAAGGAAATACAGTAAGATTTTCTGAATGTTTATAATATATGAAGGAACCCCCACACTAAGGCCATAATTCTGACTTCACTGGGACTCTGTCTAGGCACAGGGACTGCTCAAATGGTTCTCTTTGCAGGATCAGGGCCCACATACAGATATAGAAAGCAGACATGCCCCATTTAATGTCTATAACTTGACTCCTAACCTGGAGAAAATACATGATTGCCACCTCTATAGATTTTGATTTAAATGGGTAATTTGTTTCATTAATTTATATGGACAAAGCATTTTTCACAACCTGTGTACTTTATTGCATCACTACAATTTTCACTACATGTATATGCCACCACAAGCTCTACTAATCATTAGCTGAGACTAGTGTTTTCTCCCCTTTTAAAATAAGGATTTAATTGCTCTGAATTGCCCCATTTCTTAAAAAAAAAAGCACAGGACATGAGCTGAACATTAAGCACATTAGTAATCCTGTTAATTTCAGATGGAATTAAAATAAAATTTATGCATAACGATTTGCAGAACTGTTTGGATTATTTTAAAATAATGTTTGAAATGCTTCAGACAACTCTAGATTTGTATTATACTCTTAATTTATTGAATATGTGAGAAAATCTATTTAATCTTAGGCACATCCTGATCCCAGCAAACAGCTTGAGTAAATAGCTGAGAAAAAGATTCCAAGCTAACATACCCACCTCCAAGAGTACTTTCCCTCATCTTCCATGCTCAGTAGCAATTGCACGTGGTTGGTATGACAGAGTAGATTGGACAGTGGAGGGAAAGTAAATGATGAATGGATGCATAAGAGTTGCTGGATGTTTGAAAGAGATACAGACACCGATACACTGTGGATTTGAGGGAAATGAATGAGTATGAGTGTGTGGAAAAGAATGGATGAGTGATGAGTGTGTATGTGGGGAGAGAGGACAGATATGGTCTGAAAATGAGTGGATATGTATGGGGGTGAGTGATGGATGGGGAAATATGGTTTTATTGAGTAGAAAGCACAGATAAAAGAGGAAGATACAGAGAGAAATACTGAGATTGAAAGGATGCAAGAGTATAAGATGGAAAGAGAGCAGTTGGCAATGACAATACAAGAGAGAGAGCAAAGATAGGAGAGAATGCAGAACAGGAAAAGAAAGACAAAAGGAAATGAAGGGGTCATGGGAGCAAAAAATCTCTGAAAGAGACAAATAGGTACTATAGAAAATGTGGAGTGAATGGAAAAAAAGAGAACAAAAACAACAGAGACCTATGAATTAGGTTTAAATAAAACAGATCAACTAATTTTAAAGTTGAATGTCAAAACACTGAAACCAAATATGCACACAGGGCTATGAACCACACTTTGTTCTTTGTGACAAGACACATGAAGAGCAGTATTTTTGTTTCTGGAATGTATGAGATTGCACTATCACAAGTTTCCACATAGAGAGACACAGGATAAGAGAAAAAGCACCTTATTCAGAAAGTTTCTTTGATCATTTTCCTAGCAATCTTTTATTTAAAAAAAAAAAAAGTGTCAGAAAAATCATCCTGCTTAGTGTTTTCTCACAGCACTTGTGATTTACATAGGTGTTAAAACCTTAGCCAATTTATGTTCACAAGCTGCTTCTCTGGTTTGCAGTTGAGATCCAGAATGTGGTATCATTTACAGGAAAGGGGGAAAAATCCAGGAAATAACAATTAAATTAAACTTCCCTTAATGTCCTTAAGTAGTAGCTCATTTCCTTAAAATAAAATACCTAACAAGCGAGAGGGACTTATTGTACCTAGCTGATGGGGGGCCTACAGCCCTGAAAGGGCTTCAGGAAATGTAGATATTGGCTATACCAGAGCCTCTGGCACTAGCAATACTGATGGTAAGGCCAGAGGTTTTTGCTCAGAGAGAGTGTTGACCTTGTGGGTTCAAGAATCAGCTGAAGGGTAAAAAGTGTTTCAACTGCATCAATGGTTTCACCAAGGACAAGGGGTATGAATCCAAGCCGACAATGAGGACTTCATGGCCACCTCAGAAGACCAGGTACAATCTGGCTACGTTGCATAACATATATCCACAGTTGCCATCCCCCTACAACTGTCCTTAACAAGCAAATAACCTTCAGAGCTTGTCAGAAAATGGGATATTTTTCCCCATGGAAATTTCTGATTTTTCAGAAAAAAAAAAAATCAAAAGTTGAAAAATGTACCCTGAAAATTCTTAACTCAAAATTGAAAATTTGCATTTAAAAATGTTACGGTTGGGTCTCACAGGAGTTTTAGTTTGTATGTCCCCATTGTCCTCTGTGGGCTGGGTTCCCAGGGCAGTCTACACCTCATGAGATGCACCATGGATTCCCCTTTTGCTGAGGCCATGGCCATGGTATGTCATCGGAGATGTAGTCCTGCTGAGTAACCTGGGCAATGGTCGGCATGAGGAAACCAACTACAACTCTCATGAGGCACTATGGTGGCATTTCCAAATTTAAAAAAAACCAACAGTTTTTGTGTGTTCAGTTAGAGAAAAAGTTGAAAGGTTATGTCGAAAGCAGACACTTTTCATGGAAAATTTCTTAGTCCAAAACTAAATTCTCCATCAAAAACCGTTTAGATGGAAAATATTTGACCAGCCACACTAGGGAGTTCTGGAGTTCTCATGCTAAGGTCTGTTAGAGAATCCTGTGTGGGTAGTATACTGGCAGAGGGCAAACCAAACCATGACTCACATCAGGCCTGACACACTCATTGTCCCGACACACTATTGTCATTATCTGTATCTCAAAAGTGTCATGTAAAGTATCATATACAAACTGGTATCATGCTGGTCCTGAAAATTATTGCATGATGTACGTACAAAGAGTTATAAAGGCATGCTGAAAATATGTAATTAAGATGTGTTTGGCAGGCAGCACATAAAGCCCACCCTGCCTTAGAGAAAGGAATGCGTATTTACTTGTCTGACCAGATTGATCACAAAGGACAATGAAAAGTACATTTTCACATAAGGTCATACAAGGCCATCAAGTTAGCAAGTGGGGGACATGACTGCTTAACGATCATGATGGGGGAATGGAGTCTGCATAACCAGGAAGCCTTTCTGGCTCTTGAAACAGAGACAATGAACTCTGGGGTAATATAAGGGGAGCAAAGAGACATTCAAGTCATCCATCACCTGAGAGAACCAAGAAGAACAGTGCTTTGTATCTTTGTATCAGGCTGGAACATGCTGACAACTTGATGTGAATAAGAAACTATGCTAGGAAAAGCTACATCTTTCTAGAATTAAGTTCTAGACACTAGCAAGCGTGCTATTTTTGTTTTGTTGATAACCCTTTCATAACTCTTTCCCTCTTGCTTGAAATCACGTGAATCTATTTTCTTTGTTAATAAACTTATTCTTAGTGTTACTACAAAGCATTTCAGTGCTGTATATTAAGGTGAAATATATAACCCCTGCTGAGCTAACAAGTGGTTGTGTGTACTGACTCTTTGGAAGCAGTGAACTTGGTGTTACTTCTGTGAGCGTCCAGTAGGAGGGACTGGAAAATGCAGGGGAGATGATTTTGAGGAGGATCGGTACCCAACGTGTTTTTTGGGGTCATCTGCAAGGCGTAACTGGAGCGGTGGAAGCCAGGATGAGACCATTGTGCTGTGAGCTGGTGTCAGCACTCTGAAGCAAATCTGCCCAGCATAGGGAAACCCATGGACACAAGGCAGGTGGTGACAGAACCCTATACTGATGTTTTGGGGGTTCACCCAGATCACAGTAGTATCTTTAGGGAGTAAATTCCTTACAATCTAAAGGTCCAACCATGCTCCCACTTAAATAGCAAAATTCAAGTGGGAGCAGTATAAAACTATACCAAACTGTTATGAAAGTCACCATTTGAATGAATGGGACTGCAGTTGGGATTCAATATCTATTGACTCTGTAGCCAGGACAGAATTATAATCCACAGATGTTGCAGTGGTATTTCATTCTAACTGCTTTGGGATCAGGTTCCCCTCTAATGATCCTTTAAAAATTACTCTTCACTTTTTGAAACATGGTTTTGTAAAGGCTCAAGTGTTCAGATAAATATGCTAATTATTTTGTCTCTTGCTTTAGCAATGATGTAGTTTTGGAACACTGCCAAAGGCATTCTGTCACACCAGATAACTAGTTTTGCCTCAGCCACTGAACAAGAATATCTTAGTACAATCAGAGTTCTCAGAGACAAGTTGCAAGTCATGTTAAGATTCCAATATTAAATCCCTGGTGCATTTTTTATATGACCTTTGGCTCAAGAGATATCAACACAAAATGATTCCAAAACACAGGTGACTGCCATTCTTTAACTGTAGCTTTAAGAACTAGAATTGCAATAGATTCTTTAGGGAAAAAGTTATATAGAAAGAAAGTCTTTAAATATAGCTGTCTCTGGTGACTGTGCTGAAGTTTAATGGATTTCATTTAGAAAGTAGTGAATATTTTTCTCTCCTTTTATTATTATACAGCTCTCAAAAATGTTCTGGGGCCTTCACAGGCATGCATGACAAGAATCTGCCCCAGAGACCTTGAAACTGCTTACACAGGTATGTAACGTCAAGGAAACTATTCAAATGAGCAGTCACACACATGGCCTCGTCTATGCAAAAAGTGGCGCCCAACAAGAGACATGGAGATTTTATTTTATAGGAAGTAGTTGAAATTTTATAACACATCATGTATGGTGCGCTGAGATCACCAAACAGAAGCACAATCAATAATGAATTAACCCTTAGTAATACCACTGGGGAGCTTTGGCCCAAATTCTCAAAGGAATTTTGGTGCCTAAGTCCACTACTGATATTCTCAAAACCAACACTAGCGGTTGCTGAACCCCAAAGGTGCCTAAACTTCCATCCAAAAGCATTTGCAAAGCCACCGAAGCAATGACCCCAACCCGTAGCTAACAAATTACTTGAAGTCCTAGCTGAAGCCCCAGGGCCCCCAAAGTGGAATTTTCTAACTAGACATTTCCCCCCATCTAACTCGGTAGAGGGAGACTCATACTTTAGGCACGTCTAAGAACTGATACCTGTCAGATCCCATTGCAGGAGGGCCAGATGCAGGCTACCAATAGGTGACAGAGCAGCAGAATCCCCTCACAAAAGACAGCCAGAGACAAGCAGGTTGGGAATGTTAAGGGAAGAATTACCATGCCAGTCTGCTAGCAGACAACTACAAGGGATGCAATCCATCTGTAACAAACTATATCTTTTACATTGATTTGTTTAAAAGTATTTATAGTTTCAGTAACAGTGCAGATTTAGGCAAAGACAAAAATTTTAGCAAACACAAAACAAAACACACTTCCTATGCTTTTTTAATTAAGCATTATATGGTGAAAAATTACAGTTGGAAAGAATGCATTTTATATGTTTAAAAAAAATGATCCACTTGTGAGATACACAAGAATCTGAAAGCAAAAGTAATAGACATGCAAATGAGCTATTTAACATACAGTAGCTAATTAAAAAATTAACTGAGTTCTATTGACGTTGAGGAAGGAATTAGCCTATAAGCAATTCAGGCAGCATTTCTTTACACAAAGTGTAGTTAAATTAGAACTTTAGAAGATACTTAACTTTTATAGGGCTTTTTTTAGGCAAAAGCTCAAATGAGCACAAACCCGCTACTGTTATCGCCATCAGGTATTTTGCAGTGACAGCCAAATACTACACAGTTGCTTTCAAGTAAGCAGTTGATGTGGAACTGAATTGGAAAATAATTATATACTGTTATTTTCCATTTCATGTAGCAATGGAGAAAAAGTTTTAGTGAGAGCATAATTGCAGACTGAAATCTAACCCCTGGTACAGGAGAGCAAGATGTAGGACTTGAGAGTGCTCGTTAGCTCACGGCTAAATACTCACAGGACACCTCTCATGCCCACGGCTAGAACTTGCTCTGTGCTGTATTTCGGACCTTATAGCAGCTGATGGCATCACTCCTATTTCAGGTATCAGGGGAAACATCTGTATTATATGTTTGTGCAATGCCTAGCACAATGGGACTGAGGTTGCTAGACACTATTGCAATATAAATATCATTTATCATCTGTATTGTAGTAGAGTCTACGAGCACCAGTTATTCACCAGGACCCCGATCTGAGAGGCACTGCACAGCTACAGGAGAAAAAGACAGTCTCTTCCCCAAAGAGCTTACAATCTAGGCCTATACTTTAGTTTTGGCAGGCAAAGGACAAATAAAATTAATGCATTATATGTAAAAGAAAAATGAAATGTATTTGTAATATTTAAATCTGTGTATTTGATTAATCATTTAGAACTTTAAATCATTTTTAAAGACAATCTTTTTTGGCTGTCTTTCACATGACTTCTGATTACTTTGCATCACTCCACTAACACATGCTTTTATAACTTTCACCTTGCAGGATTATTCAAAATGTGTGGTTCCTAACAGAGTCCTTCAAGAGAAGCTGTGTTCTATACCATAGGTGTTAAATAAAGCAACAGAACAGTTAGATGCTGAGGGCTTCCAATTCATCTTTCATTTACACAAGTGTAAATCAGCAGTAGTGCCATTGAACCAAAGAGTCAAAACAGTTCCTGTGTTTTTAGGATGCAGATATCTCAGGCTTTTAAAATATATATGAAATACTTTAATTTTAAAAAACACAAAAAACCCTGTTTAATAGGGCCAATTTCACTAAGTTGAAAACAATTATGAGCCAAATAAACTAGGAAGAAGAATTTAGTCAGAAAAATGTAAATGATATTTAGGACTCATGTAATAATACCTTTCTAGATATTCAGAAAGTCACAGTCCCACAAATGAGGAAGAAGGAAGGCTGTGCTGATTTAAAAAAACAAACAAACACAACAATCTGGTTTAGTAAATAATGAAACAAAGAGAAAGCTGATAGTAATTAATATAAATTAAAATTTTGGGAAGGGAAGCAAAGAGAAACAAGGAGAAATCATTGGGCAACAGAGCTCAGGACAATAAGGACTTTTTAAAATATGTTAGGAACAAAAAGAATCCTGACAATAGTATTGGTCCATTACTAGATGGAAATGGTAGAAGTATCATTAATAATGCAGAAAAGGCAGAAATATTCAATAAATATTTCTGTTCTGTATGTGGGAAAAAACAGATGATGTAGTCTCATCACATGATGTACATAACACTCTTTCCATCCCACTAGTATCTCTGGAGCATGTTAAACAGAAGCTACTCAAGTTAGATATTTTAAAATCAGCAGGTCCAGATAACTTGCATCCAAGAGTTTTAAAGGAGTTGGCTAAGGAGCTTGCTGGACCATTAATGTTGATTTTCAATAAGTCTTGGAGCACTGGGAAAGTTATCATTGTGTCAATTTTTAAACAACAAAATAATCCGGATAATTATAGGCCTGGGCAAGAGAACACAGAAGCTGATATGGGACTCAATTAATAAAGAAGGGCAATGTACTTAATGAAAATCAGCATGGGATTATGTAAAATAGAGCCTGTCAAATTTACTTCTTGGGGTTTTTTTTAAATGAGATTACAAATTTGGTAGATAAAGGTAATAGTGTTGACATAATAGACTTCTGTAAGGAGTTTGACTTGGTATTGCATGACATTTTGATTTAAAAATATATAAAATTCATAGATTCATAGATTCTAGGACTGGAAGGGACCTCGAGAGGTCATCGAGTCCAGTCCCCTGCCCTCATGGCAGGACCAAATACTGTCTAGACCATCCCTGATAGACATTTATCTAACCTACTCTTAAATATCTCCAGAGATGGAGATTCCACAACCTCCCTAGGCAATTTATTCCAGTGTTTAACCACCCTGACAGTTAGGAACTTTTTCCTAATGTCCAACCTAAACCTCCCTTGCTGCAGTTTAAGCCCATTGCTTCTTGTTCTATCCTTAGAGGCTAAGGTGAACAAGTTTTCTCCCTCCTCCTTATGACACCCTTTTAGATACCTGAAAACTGCTATCATGTCCCCTCTCAGTCTTCTCTTTTCCAAACTAAACAAACCCAATTCTTTCAGCCTTCCTTCATAGGTCATGTTCTCAAGACCTTTAATCATTCTTGTTGCTCTTCTCTGGACCCTCTCCAATTTCTCCACATCTTTCTTGAAATGCGGTGCCCAGAACTGGACACAATACTCCAGTTGAGGCCTAACCAGCGCAGAGTAGAGCGGAAGAATGACTTCTCGTGTCTTGCTCACAACACACCTGTTAATACATCCCAGAATCATGTTTGCTTTTTTTGCAACAGCATCACACTGTTGACTCATATTTAGCTTGTGGTCCACTATAACCCCTAGATCCCTTTCTGCCGTACTCCTTCCTAGACAGTCTCTTCCCACTCTGTATGTGTGAAACTGATTGTTCCTTCCTAAGTGGAGCACTTTGCATTTGTCTTTGTTAAACTTCATCCTGTTTACCTCAGACCATTTCTCCAATTTGTCCAGATCATTTTGAATTATGACCCTATCCTCCAAAGCAGTTGCAATCCCTCCCAGTTTGGTATCATCTGCAAACTTAATAAGCGTACTTTCTATGCCAATATCTAAGTCATTGATGAAAATATTGAACAGAGCCGGTCCCAAAACAGACGCCTGCGGAACCCCACTTGTTATACCTTTCCAGCAGGATTGGGAATCATTAATAACTACTCTCTGAGTTCAGTTATCCAGCCAGTTATGCACCCACCTTATAGTAGCCCCATCTAAGCTGTATTTGCAATTAACATTGCACACATGGATTAAAAACTGGTTAACGGGTAGGTCTCAAAATGTAACTGTAAATGTGGAATCATCATCGAGTGGGTCTGTTTCCAGTGAGAACCTGCTGGGGTCAGTTCTTGGCTGTAGGCTAGTTAACATTTTTATCAATGACCTGGAAGAAAACTGATAAAGTTTGTAGATGACCCAACATTTGGGGACTGGTAAACAATCACGATTCAGAGTGATCTGGATCACTTGGTAAACTGGGCGCAAGCAAACAATATGCATTTCAGTACTGCTAAATGTAAATGTCTACATCTAGGAGCAAAGAATGTAGGCCATCTTTACAGGATGAGGGACTGTATCCTGGGAAGCAGTTACTCTGAAAAAGATTAGGGGTTGTGGTGGATAATCAGCTGCTCTAGAAATTATTTTGGGGGGAAATTTGTGTTATATGGGAAGTCAGACAAGATAATCACATTGTTCCTTTATGGTCTTGGAATCCATACAGTATAGATGCTAAAGTTTTAATTTTTGAAAAGTCAAACATTCTAATAAAAATTCTGATAAAATCTAAGGTTTGCCAGATAAAGTACCTTTGCTTTACTAATCCTTGGCTAAATGATTTCTTTTCACAGGGACTCAATCTCTATGTTTAGTCTGTGTAAAGAAGGAACCGTCCGGGACATTGAATATTTTTGCCTTTATGGAGGATTTGTTTACCAGCTTACTGAAAGAATTCTCTCTGCAGCACAGACATCAGAAACCTGGAAGAGTATTATGTTGGCCTTTAACCTTTTTGTTTTTTTGGACAAGTATTCAGTAGATAATTTCCCTTAACGATTGATAGGTTTGGCAGAATTCATTAAAAAAAACCAATTTCAACAGATATAATCAATGTTTATTTTACGCATCTTTTTCATTTTAATAGATTTAAATGGTCAACGTTGCAGGAAATTGTCAGGGAGTCAGGGAATAGGGGACTCAGACAATAATTAATGAATTACAGTCGATGTTGAGGTTCAAAAAGTTAAAGCTTTACAACCATCAAAACACAAATTGTCAATATCACATGCCAAATATACCAAGTACATATCCTTAAACCAAAAACTAATAATTTCTCAGGCAGCTTGTCTTTCTCTGCTTATCTGTAAATTTTGATTATTAGCAATGGAAATATTTTTTTTGGTCTGTGTGGGTTCAATGAAATCAGTGTTTTTTCTCACAATTACCAATAAAAATCGAATCCTTCCAAGTCTAACTATAGGTTTATCCTTTTTCTACAAGGAAACAAGTCCAGGTAGCTACCTCAACAAAAAGGCTCAAAGTTCCACTCCTTGGTCTACTGGAAATCCAAGCAGTCCCTAGTTTTCACTATAGGTAAAAACTTAGTTTGCTAAAATAATGTCTTTAATTTTTAATCATACAATTTATCCCAATGAAAAACTACAGATTTCTTAGCACTAGCACTTCCCTCCTTAAATCCTACATCTGTGCAGAAGTTTAGAAGGAGACAAGGAAAATCTTGGATAAAATGAGCCAAACAAGAGATATGTGTTCTGAAAACAGTTAAAGGGATTAGGACTGACAGCCTCATGGACTGAATTCATAGCATCAGTACTCTGGGAAGGCCAGTCTTCCAGCCCAATATAGACTGTATCTCAGGAAGACAAGCAAGATCAGCCTAGTTTATCCCATATGCTGTGGCAAGTTCTTTAAAGGACACCTGAGTCAAAGCCATACAAATTTCAGCCGCATGAACACTGAATAAGAACCAATTAAAATGATTACCTGAACTGGCAAATGGAAGCTGGGCCTTTATTTCTTTTTATTTCCTCCAGCAAAAACACATACAGGTAAATTATCCTTGTGTGCTGAAGAATTGCCAGGAAACTCACTCACAGCCACTTATTTCTAGGAAGACTATGGCTGTGGGGATAAATATACAGGAAAAATCCTTCCGTGCCATTTTGGTTTTGCCATTTTTCATTACCCTCATCTGCCACAGAAACAGTCAGTGTTTTACACAATAAGGGTGAATCCTCTTGGTAGCTTGGGGCCTCATCCAAACCCATGGGAGTCAATAGAAAAACTCCATTGACATCCATGGGCTTTGAATTAGACCCTTAATTGGAATTTGAAACCATTTTGTAAATTTGCAATCAGAGGCCCAAGGAGGTGAAACTGCTTTCATCAATTGCCAGTTCCCATCCTGACACTGGCAGTAGCTGCTGTCTTGTGAGTTGATAAGGCTCAAACAATCTGTTGGAAATATTGTACTATTAACTCTGCAACCTTATGGCTTAGCAGGTTTTATGATGGCTTTATAGGAAACTGGTTTTGGAAAAAAGCAAACTGTTTACCCTATTCATGGAAGTACTTCTAAAATCTTGTTTAGTATTAAAAAATGCTAATGTTATGGACATATTAGTTTTAAAGAGAATAATGACTTGCTCAGTAGAAAAAATTAGTTTGGTCAAGATTAACTTAAGTGCATATTCATCTAAGAATTCAAATGATATCAATTATGTTTTCTCTGTTAAAACAGATCTTAAATCTGTTGCGCAAAAGTCTTGCCAGCAATAATGTGCCATTTTAACAAATGTTTGAATGGATTTTGGAACAAAGTAGCAAACAGTCTAATACGTATTTAATAAATCTGATTTGTAAATTCTTGCACAAATTGAAATCATTATGCATTTTGCTAGCCAAGTGTCTTATTCATAAAAGTGGATTGTACTATGGCTGGCTGCTCTTATTAGTAGCTATTAGTATTAGATATTAGTAGCTACATAACCTCTTCTTGACATTTTCAACAATAGACTAGGTGCCCTGCTTAAAGAAAAAATCCTTTATTTGATCTTTATTTGATCTTTATAAGTGAGCATATTGAAAATAATTCTGAATCAGTTTTATCAGCCTAAGGAATCAAAATGGAATTATTTTCCTGTGGCTTTTCATGGCCTTAATTTCTGGCAGATTGATTGAAGATTGGTTGCAATGCTTGATAAGATGGCACACTCACTTCCAACATCTTCTATCTGATGTTCTAGTTGAGACAACGTTTATTAAATCATGGTATTTGCCTGCCTGCTCAGCATCTCTGGGACAGGATAAATACAACCTTTCTGGGAAACAAACTATATTTTAGAACATGTTTTGCAGCAAGGAATTGAACTATTTTCCCTTTTCTAAGTAGTTCTATTTATAATATCTCTCTGATTTTTTAAATCAATATCTGTTAGGTTAATTGGTCACATGACCAAAATTAGATTTGTGCTATTGCTCTTGTGAGAGGCTGACAGTACACAATGGAAGGTAGTGATCCATACCCACTGTCTTCACTGACATCCTATGGAGACCTCTGCAAAAAAGTCACCTTTGTGTGCTGAACTCCTTATGCCAATAAGTGTCTGAAATATGGCTTTAAAAGGCAGCCCGTGTAAAACAGTGCATGGAGGTGCAATGAGCCAGCAGGAGCTCCCCTAGGCTTTGTGTATGACTTGAGAGCTGAGCCTCCAGGAGTGATGAGTGTGGCCACTGATTCATCATTTGAAAATATAACATTTGCTGCTTCCTATAATACCAGGTCAGCTCTGCTGGCCAGTGATGGAGAGGTGGGATCTAGGGCTCTTCGCCTGTAGTGTAGCTGGTACCACCATCAATGCTAGAAACCCCAGATCCTTGCTCTCTGAATGCACGTAAGAACAAACATTGTGTGTAACCTCTTTCAAGGGAGCAAATAGGAGGTGAAGCTCTTTGCAAATTCTCCCTTTGTTGTGCACCCAAATCAGCTGTAACCTGGTCCAAAGGCATCAGTGCAGTAAGTGATCGAACAGGAGAATAAAATAAAGCACGGCTGTTTCCAGGGGCAATAGTATTTTTTAAAATGCCCGTATAAATCATTCAATCGGTTGAGCGTAATGCCTCTGGCTTTGGGTAATCTCAGGCAATAGGTCTACCCTGAGCAAAATTCTATTGCTATTGGCATTGCACCCTTACACTATTTGCATGTTTGACTTTTGCCCATTGTTTACTTACACCAAATACCCATCAGAATTTATCAATCCATGTTTGTACTTACATATTTTTTCATATTCCATGCAAATGATAGTAAGTTCCTAAGTAAGCAAAATCCTAAAAAAATCAATGGAGTAGAAATATTGACAATTAGTTTTGAGGGACAGGTGAATGGTAGTGATTTGAGGTGTAAAACTACAATCTTGGATTTACTTCTCTCTCTTATTTAGCAGTGGGAAATTATAGGGTTCTGATAGTAGGATTGCCCAGAACTTAAACTGCCTCAGTCATAAGGGCGATTTGGGTTTAAGTGTGGGGGACAGGTATGTTAACCATTGTTAAGTCATTTACTCCCAGCCTTTACTAGCCTCACTGTATCAACTTTTGACTGACATCAGAGGT
The DNA here is from genome assembly GCA_003942145.1 of Platysternon megacephalum. Lineage (NCBI taxonomy): Eukaryota > Metazoa > Chordata > Testudines > Platysternidae > Platysternon > Platysternon megacephalum. Next base: position 7,903,160 of record QXTE01000041.1, read on the forward strand.
GAGGTAGAATATTGCCTGGTATAGTCAGAAGCACCATAGGTATGTCCTGTCTAGACACAATGGGAATGATCCTCAGCAGAAAAGCCATTCAACAGCAGCCTGACATAATGTTTCACATGTCAGCAGCTATGCAATTTAAAATTTAAGACAGAGCCACTCTGTAGAGAGGGAGCTGGATGTTTGCAGACAACCAGATTCTCCAATGACTGAAGCTAGGGGAACACTTTAATTACACACACACACACAAAACTTACGAGCTACCAGCAGGCCAGACAAATTGAATGTTGATGGGGGTAACAATTCTGAACTACCCAACTGAGCTGCTACAAGGGAAATTTACAAATACACAATGTTGCCTACAACTAGATGGTAAAGGCCTCCTCTGGGATATGAACTTCCCAACCTACCATATGTCTTGTGATCTCTCTCTGGGTTCCCATCTTATCAGGCTATCTGTGTAATTATTATTTTTTGCAGCTTTAGACTGGCAACATCTGGTATATCATGTCAGAGACAAACACTTCAATATAACATAGCTTATAAAAATCTGTTGAGAGGGGAAAAGAGGCCATACCTATCTATCTATGCAGGTTTTCCTCACATGTATTAATATATTTTATTGCTTTGAAATATAGGCTTTAAAAAGGGTATCAAGCCTGCACAAAATAGGGCCCTCTTGCCCAAAGCTGCAGCCTATTTGCTAGCTGGGGTGAGAAAAGTCTTCAAACAGGTAGAGCGATCTCCCTGTAATAGCTAGTTTATTTGCTTGGTCTTTTGATGGAGACGTTTGGGAGTTGGGCTTTTCTGGCTGCATCTCAGTCTCATAGCACAGCAAATAGCACAGGACAGCAGTGATTGCAAAACATGTTCAGCATGATCTCTGTGCAATATGTAGGCAGGAATTTTTCATTTCATGTGTCACCCACAACTTACTGCTGGGATTTTCACTCATCAGTAGGCTTTACCAAGTTAATGAGAGGGACTTGTGTTGTTTCTCAAAGTACTGTAGTGTTTAGGGTCAGCTATTGTATATGATGGGCTAATGTTTGCTCTCTGATTTTATTTTTTACCCTTAATCACATTGAGTAGACCCACTAAAGTCAGTAGAAGCAAGACTGAGGTCAACAGATCTACTTACGGAGTAAAGTACTACTCAGGATGAGTAATGGTGGCAAAATCTGGTCAACGTAAATAATTAAATAATCAAAGAATCATATTTTTCTTTGAGAGTTCTTTAATATCCAGCTTGCAAGTGTGGCACTAACTGACTGGATGGTCGTATACCATCAGGGCAGATGGAAGCAGAGTCCCATGCATTCTCTAATATCTACTTCTTGTTGCAGAATTGTGTTGTAAAACTGAAGTTTTCGTTGAAAAGGAAAACAAAAATCTTTCTAGCCTTCAGAGTTGTGAAGGAAGCCCTTAAAAATGTGATACAAATATAAACCAATGCGAGTCAATTTTCAGAGTTTTCAGATAGCCTGAGGCAAGAGATCTAGGACAGTTCTGGCCTATTCATTTAATTGATTTAACAACTCTGAAACCTAATGCTGACAATTAAAAATGTCATTGTTGATTTTTTTTGTCTGCTGTTCATTTTATCACTAATACCTACTTAGTGTGCTTACCCTTATAAATAGCATTCAATACCTGCCCAGATCTCAAAATCTGAACTTTCAAACCTTCCAGCTCCCCCACACTAACTTTGGTGATGCACTGAAAATACAAAAATCTGCAGCCAATCAAAAATGGACGATGTGGGGACAACAGCCATACATCATGCAACAGAAGCCAGAGGTATTTTATTTACCTGGAAAACACATAATTCCAAGTCTGGCACTCCAAATACCACAGGATCCAGGCCTTTGCTGCCAAATTTAGGCCAGTTTGCCATGGAGTATATTGGGCTTTACAAACCTAGATACAGCTCTTTAGATTGTATTTTATTTGCACTGGCTTTACTATGGAGCATACATCTAATCCTTCACCTGCAGGGCTCAAGCACAGCATGCCAGTCACTTAATTCATGTTGTTTGAGGGAAAGGATTCATGGGTAAGTAAGTTTATATCACATTTAGTATATTTTCTTTCTATCTCCTCTTCTTGTTTTATCATTTATGGTTGTGGGGTTGTGTCCATCCCAGAGAATGCTGGCGGCTTCTCTGGAGTTCATCCTATTTAATAAAGAGATAATACAGTAGAATTAGGAATGTGTCTGGTAATGACTATATGAAACCTAACTGGATTAATACTATCTGAATAATGGAGGGTGATGAATGAGCGTGCCAGTGAAAGAATATCTTCCAAACTAATCTAAAGCTCTTTGTTATGATTTGCTATTTCACTCTGGATACTATTTTTCTTTAATGTGACCATTATTAACAGTTCACTTGTGTCCTAAGCACTCTCTTCATTTAGATAATTATGTCGCTTGCTCCTTTTGCCGGATTCAGCTGAGCCTCAACTTGTCATTGTAACTTGAGTCTTAAAGCTATTTGCTACAACTTTACTATTGATGGCCCCACTAAACTTGTTTCTACTCTTGTTTCAAGGCTCAGTCAATGTGTCTTGTTCAATTTTGAACTGGATCAAATTCTTTGATGAAAATGAGTATGGAACCAGCTCCTGCAATGAAACATTTTGAGATTAAGCTGCTGAACAGATGCTTGTGACTTTCCGGTGAGACCTTGGCCATACATCTAGCAGACACTTTATTGTCAACACAAACAATTAGCTCAGTCAGTGGCTGGGCTGCTCATTTCTCAAATATAATCACTTCAGATTAGAATAGACTAAAATTGACCTTTATTTCCAGCACATATGCCTTCCAAGTGCCCAAGGACTAACGATAGCACTATTGAATTAGATAGTGTATGTGGGTGCAGACATTATGCATTATAAAAGCCCCTCAATTAGACTGCTGACTGCTTTAAATTAGGAATTTCTTGGTGCGTCAATTTCTTGGTGAATCAGAGACATATGTTTGATTATTCAATAAGAATAATCATGTACCTGAGTTGCTTCCAAGAATGTTGTGACCTGGTTGAGTTTGGGAATGGTTTGTAGTGTAGTTTATTTTAGTCTTTGCTGTTATTTAGGCTGAGATTTTCAAAAGAGATTTAAGTGCTCCAATTCCATTGAGATGCAATGGGAGTAGGACACAACTCCCTTAGGCTCCTTTGAAAATCCTAGCCTTTCATTCAAAAATCTAATAAGGCTTTGACGAAAAAGAAATCAATCTTACAACTCTGCTATAGCGTAGTTAATTCTCTTTATTTTGCACATGGGAAAAACAGATGAACAGAGGATGAAATCCAGCCCCCATTAAAGTCAATGGCAAAACTGCCATTGAATTCAGTGGGGTCAGAGAAAATAAATAACTTGCCAAAGGCGACACCAACAATATCAGAGGACGAGAACTCATCAGTCCCACACTCTGGCTGCTAGTTCCTAAGACAAAGTGGTCTACTGTAAATTCCAATGTTGAGTTTTGTTTAGCATGGCTACATTGTTAAGCTACAAGTGTTATGCTGTCATGTTATCAGACAGTTTTGCAAAGCTTTGCAGAATATAGTTAACTCATGTTTTATTTTATTCACCGGACAATATTGTGGCACATGTACAGAACAGTTCCAGTTTAGTCAGTCAGTCTCTCTCCCGCACCAATCAGGCATGCTTCTCCCAGTCTTCTTAAAGCAGATATAACCAACACATTGGAACAAAGTTTCTGTCACTCTATACCAATAAAACAGTTGGATAACTTAAAGACAAAAACCTTTATATTTACCAGTCAAAAATCTTGCTGAAAGACACCACATTTTGGTTTATATCAATAATCGCAATCTCCAATTTTCAGATTATAATTTTAGGTGGGCAAAAAAAATCTCTTGTTATTTTCTGTAGATAATTCTAGTCAACAGAGCACCTACTCACCACTTGAATTCTGAATCACATTTAGATGCTACAAATCCTCTCATGGTGCCAAACTGTAAACCTCCTTGAAAATAGTGAAGCTTTATAACTCTAGGTCCAGGAGTGTATAAAATCTAGATGATGCAAGATACTAAATAGATTACTCCTTGCTCATCCAGTAAGTCTGATGTGCTGAAGTACCTTTTTCTCACTGAATAGTACTGAATAGTACTGCCATTTATTCTAGAGTGCACATAGTTGCAATCAAAGAATTTTAAAATGCCATTTTTATATTGCCTAATTGCAAATTTAATATACATTCTCTACTTGGTATGTGTAAATGAACAAGGTCAATAGGCACTGTTGGGTGTTCCAAGTCTTTGAAAATTAGGAAAGGGCCTAAATACTGATTTAGGAATCTAATTCTAGGTTCCTTTTTCAACATCTTGTCTGGATGTGTAAAGTTAGATTCCCATTTTCAGATTTAGGCACCCAAATTAAAAAAAAACAACCTGTCCTGATTTTCAAAGATGGTGAGTACCTGCAGCTCCCAACGACTTCTGTAGAATTTGAGTGTGCTCAATAATTCTGCAAATCAGTCTGGTTATGCTTAGATGGCTAAATATGGATTTAGGAGCTTACCTTTAGGCATCCAGTTTTGAAAATTTTGGCCATAATACACACTATGAGAAGGGTAATGCAATATATTTAATTTTCCAATAATTGTTAACTGCACGAATGCATAAATATGGCTTAAACTAAAAAAAAATTACTAGACATACTCACGTGCTATATGGATACCACATTCATTTTTCACTAATAATATATGGAGATATACCTATCTCATAGAGCTGGAAGGGACCCCGAAGGGTCATCGAGTCCAGCCCCCTGCCTTCACTAGCAGGATCAATTTTGTCCCAGATCCCTAACCCCCTCAAGGATTGAACTCACAACCCTGGGTTTAGCAGGCCAATGCTCAAACCACTGAGCTATCCCTCCCCCCTAAAAAATTTAATATTCCCAGTTCCACTGTTGAGTAACTCACTTGTACTAAGACCTTGAAGCCTCCTGCTAACTACTTAAGCTAAATCATAGAATATCAGGGTTGGAAGGGACCTCAGGAGGTCATCTAGTCCAACCCACTGCTCAAAGCAAGACCAATCCCCAGATGGATTTTTGCCCCAGGTCCCTAAATAGCCCCCTCAAGGATTGAACTCACAACCCTGGGTTTAGCAGGTCAATGCTCAAACCACTGAGCTATGCTATCCTATAACTAGACTTACAGTAATTTGAATTTCCATATGGTTGTCTTTTATAAGGGTCCTTTCTTTTAGTTTCACTTTTTCCTACTGATTGTACACAAAAGTGCAATTGTACAGGGAATAGGCAGTGGCTATATCTTTCCTTCTTTGTGACAGAATCAGCATACCAAAAGCTTTATATACATTTCCATAAGCAGAGGAGGAAGGAGTGTGTCAGAAGGAAACAGATGCCTGTGTCTTGCTCTTCTGCAGAAGATGACATCTTTAAATCTGAACAGGAGAGGTGAAGATGTTGTCGGCATCCCAAGCATCTTGGACCATCTATCCTTGCACAGCTGTACATGAAGGCAGAATTTGGGGCTTGCAACTAGAACCAACATAACAAGTAGGCAGGCTGAAACAGAATGCAGCTCACTTTCTTAGCTGTATGAACTCTGCGTTCTAACAATACAAAATAATTATTTGTCACTAAACGAAACAGATATGTTAAGATCAGACACAGGGCCGGATTTCCCATTAGGCACAGTAGGCATGTGCCGGCATTCTAGGGGTGCCTAAAAGTTCAAATGTTGCCGCTCCTGGGCCCTACCAGGGGGAAGAGCCAGCTGAGGGGCAGATGGCCCCACACAGCCCGGCAGACAGCGTCACCTCCCAGTGTGGCCGGTGAGCGTGGCTGGGAGGGTGGGGCGTGGGAGAGTGGATCTCTGGAGTGGGGAGTACTGGGCAGTGAGGGGTCTGTGGGACAATGGAAAAATTGTGGTAGGGCTGGGCGGGGGCACTGGGCAGTGGGGGGGCTGTGGGCGGAAGGGTGCCTAAAAGTTAAAAGTGCCGTGGCGATTAGGAGTTCCAAGCCACTGTGGGTGGTAGGAGTACCCCGTGGCGGGAGCACCCCGGAGGTCCTGTCTGCCGCTGGGCAGTGGGAGGACCCTGAAGCTACAAGCTGCCATGGGTGGCAGGGGGGAGCTCTGAACTGGTGTGGGCAGCAGGGGCATCCTGCAGTTTCCTGCTGCCATGAGCGGGAGGGTAGGCTCTGAGCCCATGCCTAAGGGGCGTCCAAAGTATAAATCCAGTCCTGATCAGACACACAAAGAACATATGTAAATGAATAAGGTTTCACTTTTGCATAGACACTTTTCAGAGGAGAAATGTAATTTAAGATAAAAAAATTGGCAGATCAAAACAGTCTTTGCATTCCTATTATGCTGCAATTCCAGTTTTAAATTGTACTCCAACATTTCTATTATAGGTCACAAGATCATGTGAATCTGTCTCAGCCAATAACTGATAATTTGAACGTAAGAGCATAAGAATGGCCATATTGGGTCAGACCAATGATGCACCTATCCTGTCTTCCAAGAATGGCTAATGCCAGATGCTTCAAAAGGAATGAACAGAGCAGGGCAATTATCAAGTCATCGATCCCATCGTCCAGTCCAAGCAACTGACATTCAGAGGAAAAATCCAAATATACGCTCTCATACACACACAAGCTTGGCAGGGATTCATACAAAATTATTTGTACATGCTCCTGCTTCAGTCAAACATGTTTGGTAATTCAAGATGTGAGAGGGCCTCACCTACATGACCTTTATTTCTGTTTGTATACAAACTATGGGCTCTGATGTTCCGGGGTGCTGCGCTCCTGCAGCTCCCATTGACAACTGAAGTTGTGTTTTGAAAATCAGGCCCATAGACCTTAACAGAAAGAAGTGGGAGGGACGGGGGGGGAAAAGAACACCCATTATGCTATTGATAGCACCAGTTCCAAGCAGAACTACATGAACGGTCTGAACAGACACCTTACTGAATTGCTCTCAGGTATAAGTACTATAAAAATGCATAACATGACTGAGTGTTAACAATAATTTCAATAAAAATATCAGTAAAATAATTCTTGTTGGTACTTGAATTCTTTGCTGGAATATAGTGCAGCTACTGATTCCTAACTAAGTCACTCCTACAGTATATGAATTACCTTGCCAGTGATTTTACAACACATAAAACTGCTCTCCCCTCATCTTGGTGCTATATTTTATTGAATAAGTAAAACAAAATATTTGTTTACTATAGTAGGTCAGAATTCATAATCCTTCAACTTGACATGAGAAGAGAAAACTATGAAAAATCTGTGAAGTAGCATATTTTATTTCCTTCTTTAGTGTATGTTTATATTTACCAATAAAGCTTCTGTTGTATTAAACTACATGACTATATTTCTCCTTGGAATAAAATATTCATCCATACATGTAAAAAAAGCACTTATTCTTGTCTGGGGCTTTTAATGGTGGCATAAAAAAATCAGCTTTTTTGGATTTATGCCAATGAGTAGCACGTAAATAGTGGACGCCCCCTTGGCTTATTAGAGTGTTCTTAGTATTTCATTTTACTGAAGATATAGCTACTCAACTTTAGATTGCATGAAATATAAATAAGAATGAAATCATTACTTTTAAATGTGCAGATACAGTACTTAATTAGAACTATTATTTAGGCAACACCAGAAAGTTGGATTACTCCAGCCATGGAGCACCTGAGAACAATTGCTAGTGTTTTTTCACATTTGCACTTCTTCTACCCTCTGTACTAAATAAATTGTAATGGCAAACTCATTACGCACCCTTGTGAATACACCAGGGGCTAGAAGTCATTCTTTATTTGCTTAACATTATTTTCTGGTAGGTAATATTTTTCTGCCTGATCAAGAATCCTCTCTCTCAGTTAGCACTAAAATTGGGAACATATCTGCTGACCTAAAAGGTATGTAAATCTCTGCGATCCATGTTCCCACCACTTAACAGAAACAATGGTAATACTTATATAGAGCCTTTCATGTAAGGACCAGAAACATCAATGAGTTAGGTTTTAATACCCCTTTGAGGTAGAGAAGCACTGGGAAACAGAAAAAAGTTGAGGACTGGATCCAAAGCTCACTGAAGTCAATGTGAGCCATTCCACTGACTTCAGTGGTTAGATCAAGCCCTGAGTGAGTTGCCTAAGGTCACATATTCTGGGGCAAAGCTGGGATAAGAAACTACATCTCTTGTCTCCCAGGCTTGTGCCATATAAGAAGAGATTGGAGGGATGGAATGCTGATCAGTACCTAGCAAAATGATAAGGGATTCTGGATATTATTGTAATACAAATATTAAATAAGACCTATAATACATTTTTCCTAGGCTCCAACTCTTTGCAGTTAACTACACTATCTTCCTGTTGGGAGTGTATGATGTTACTTGTCAAACTACATAAAGGGAATTGAGAAGATAAAGATCACAGTAGGGCACTTGGAGAACATTATAGAATTAAAAGGACAGAGAACTAAAAAGGCAATAGAACAACATTAAAAAGTTGCCACCAATTAATTCACACTCTGAAATACATCATTGTAGATATTCATGTGATCAGATTTTAATATATATTGTATATATAAAATATACACTCACAGACATTGTCATACTGGATCTGAGCAGTAGCACTGCAGTTTTCTGCCTCTTACAGTGAGTGACCAACACCAGATTCTTTAGAGAAAAGTACAAGAAGCTTTGTAGTGGGAAATTATGGAACACACTATCCACAGGTCAAGTGTCTTCCTAACCCGTGTCAGTCCGTGATTGGCTTATGCCTGAAAGCATAAGGGTTTCCTGATTTTTATAAAAAAACCTATGTAATCTAACTATGGATGTTCCAAAATCTCTCTCACTCATGAGCACACACACGGCACAATATGCAATCATGAGTTTAAGAATGTCACAGATGCTTGGGATTTCTCTAAACTGATCATATAGGTGCACGTTGACTGTGGTTTTACGTTAAGGACTAATTATTTGCCAAATATTGCAATGCACTAATCAAACAAATCTACACTTTTTTTTAAGGCAATGTGGGGGGAGGAGTGGGAGAAAGAAAAGAGTTTTGTTTAAAGAAGTCAAAAAGTTGATAAGCAACAGCATTTGATTCCAATAAAAATATAAATAGGTCCAAAGAGGTTATTTTAATGTTAAGCTTTGTTCTTCTTCTCATTAGTCTACAGAAGTGGTCACTTTGTTAGTTACATGTAGAATATTCATACGCTAAAGAGGTAATATTGCTGATTCCTGACTCAGTGGTAGGTAGACAGGACTTGCCACACCCAGTATCTATCAGCAATGGAGAAAGCAAGTAAGTGTGTGTTCACACACAGTCATTCCTGAGTTGTGTAATGCACATGCATTTAAATACTTGCAAGTAATGACTGGGGTAGGTTACCTACCATGCTAGCTCTTTATTCAGTAAAGATTGGAATGAGTCACCATGGACATTTCTAATGTGGTACATGTTTCCAAACTGAATGATTTCTTCTCTATCTCATTTTTATATGACAAAAGCCTCACTGATGGTAAGTTTTAGAACATTACACATGATTTAGAGCAACATTAAGCTTAGAAAACTAGAAACCAAGAAGTAGTCTTCTGCTAGCAATCTTCCATTTATTGACTGATGGAGTTTGCCCAAGTATAAGTAGTATTAATTTAAAAGCATACAACTGGTTATAGCTGCATGCTTTATTTCTCTTACATGAACTAAAAGTTACTGTTCTACAAATTTAACTTTGTTTCAAATGTATCAGCCTTGTGACTGTAAGTCCGGTAATGATTAGGGACCAGAAAAACAAAGCCAGATAAAGTAGTAATGTTATGGGTGTCATGAAGGCAGGATACTTTGTCTCTTCATTAGTACTAAGGAGTTGGGTTTATTTGATCCTTCCAAATAGCCTACAACAATTATAGACAAGCAGAGTGGGAAATAATTGCCACCTGCTTCCTGTACTAGTTCTAATTAACATCCTACATTTTACACAGCACCTTTGATCCAAATTTAGCAAGCCAATATAGTGTACAAACTATATATAGGGATCATTTCACCAGTAACTGCAGGGCAACAGATGTTTAATGGCACAAAATCAACACTATGCAATACCTACTGGTATAGAAAAGTAAAAAGTTATATTCTACCTTTGAGAAAGGTTAACAAGAAACAACATTTTACTTAATGTTCTATGATGAAAGGCAAATGTTTTCCCTAAAGGCTGCATTATGTCTATTTTTTTTTAAATCAACTAGAGTCTGTAAATATCCCAGTCTTTCTTCTCCTCAAGTTGACTCATGACACAAAACTCTATGCCACAATATAAGTCAACTTATATTTTCATGAGTGAAGAAGATCCACAGACCTTTCCCTCAACCATAAACCTATTCCCTTAGCACAATGGTTAGATGAAATTTTAGTACTGGATATATTCTCTGAGGTATGCGAGCCTCTGACAACTTGTCTACATGAGAAAATTTAAACTTGACTTTTAGGAATTGAATTAGGGACATGATACTGACCTTGATTGACTGGCCAGTGTAGAGAAGGGTCAGATTCAGAATCACATCAGCTAGCCATGGCTAAGCTCTACCCAGACCAGAATTTAACCATAATTTACTGACACAATTTTTGTTTTGTTTTTAAAAAGAACATTTTCCATTGGATGGGATTTCAAGGGAAATTCAATTTTGGGAGAAATGTAACAGAATTTCTTGTCTGTTCACCTGGAAGGCTCTTGTTAAATTTATTTACTGTGTACCAGGCAAGCTGTCATTTTGATTTTCCTGAGGGAAAAAAAAAATTCCCCTTCAAAACTGTTTTGTTAATAGGGCATTTTTTTGGTCAGAAAATCATTGCCATGGAAAAAAGTCCTAGCAACTCCAGTAATAAGGTTCATTGTTAAAATAATTACTTCCTAGTTAATAACTAGCACTATCTGCAATCAGGAAACAGCTGAAACAGTATTCTGACACTGCAATATGTAAATCTATTTACCCTCAGACTCTGGAGTGTTAGTTTTCTTCTGGTACAAGCACAAAAGTCACTAAGCAACATTTAACAGATATATTTTTCTCATCTGTCCCACATTAGGTAGGAAAGTATCTCTTGCTAACGGCCACTGACTGTGAGACATTTGTTTGACTTTTACATAACAGCATATTCCCACTGAAATAAAAAACTCATAAAAACAAATGCTAAAAAGGACACTATTTTTAGCTAATTATTTGCAGCTTTGAATATGCTGTGGAGAAGAGTCAAACATAAGTGGAATAAGAGTGAGCCACATAGGAAAGAGAAAGGGTTAACAAAGCAACCTCCGTTAATTATTTTTATTATGGTAACATCCACAGACCCAAGCTAGATTAGGGTCCTATTGTGTTAGGCACTGAACAGGCATGTAAGAAGAGAGAGTCCTTGCTCAAGGATCTTAATATTTAAAGAAATTAGACAAAATGTGGAAGGAAGAATATATTATTATACAGGTCGCAAACATAGGCAAAGAGATTAAGGGACTCACCTAAAATCACACAAGCAGGGATTGAAGATAGATCTCCTCACTCAGTCATGCCTTAACCACAAGACTATCCTTCCTCAGATGCTTAGGCCCACATGTTGAAAGATATTTAGGCATTGCTGTGCTCAGTGTTTTAATACCCATTTGATTTAGGAGCCTAAATCTTATTTTCAAAAGGGATTTAGGTACATAGAAACCAAAATCCCATTGACAGTTGATGGGATTTAGGTTCCTAAATCCCTTTTGAAAATAAGATGTAGGCATTGCAATGCTGAGTGCAGCAACACGTAATTACTTTTATAAATCTGACTCTTATAGCACTTTCAACCCAAATATCTGAACCTCTCAGATAATCTTAAAATAAAATATATTCTGAATCCATGGTAAAAAGGAACATTCACACAATTCCTAATAATTTAGTTCACTAACAAAATCTTACATGACACATCAGCTGCTTCTGCAGAAGATGTACTAGTTCAAGATTCACAGAGAAAGAGCTCTAACTAATCACACGGCATACCTGCCAACATCCTCAGAACAACAACAACAAATGGTTTCTGATTCACATACATCTGTATATATTTACATACATTCAGATGTGTTTGCACAAATTGGCATAGCTAGGCCTAGAGATTCAGAGAAAGGTGTGGGGAGCAGGGCTGGCTCCAAGTGGCGAAGCGAAAAAAAAAAAAAAAAAAAAAGATAATGCCGATTGGTGGCACTTCGGCGGCAGCTCAATCGTGCCGCTTCATTCTTCGGCAGTAATTCGGCGGCGGGTCCTTCGCTCCCTCTCTTCCTCTTTGGCAGCACTTCGGCAGCAGCTCAAGGAGGAAGAGAGGGACTGAGGGACCCGCCACCGAAGACCCGGACGTGCCGCCCCTTTCCATTGGCCGCCCCAAGCACCTGCTTCCTTCGCTGGTGCCTGGAGCCGGCCCTGGTGGGGAGCAATTACAGCATTTCTGCTTGCTTTCTTCCCCTGAGCATCAGTAATTTGTTCCAACCTCTGCACCTGAAATCCAGCTTCATCACAAAAACAACCCCCAACTGAATTCATGGCAAAAAAAAAAAAAACGCCAACTCNAGATCAGCCACACCATCACTGGTTCATTCACCTGCACATCCACCAATGTAATATACGCCATCATATGCCAGCAATGCCCCTCTGCTATGTACATAGGCCAAACTGGACAGTCTCTAAGGAAAAGGATAAATGGACACAAATCAGATATTAGGAATGGCAATATACAAAAACCTGTAGGAGAACACTTCAACCTCCCTGGACACACAATAGCAGATGTTAAGGTCACCATCTTGCAGCAAAAAAACTTCAGGACCAGACTTCAAAGAGAAACTGCTGAGCTTCAGTTCATCTGCAAATTTGACACCATCAGCTCAGGATTAAACAAAGACTATGAATGGCTTGCCAACTACAGAACCAGTTTCTCCTCCCTTGGTTTTCACACCTCTACTGCTAGAACAGGACCTCACCCTCCCTGATTGAACTAAACTCGTTATCTCTAGCTTGCTTCTTGCTTGCATATATATACCTGCCCCAGGAGATTTCCACTTACTTGCATCCGAAGAAGTGGGTATTCACCCACGAAAGCTCATGCTGCAAAACCTCTGTTAGTCTATAAGGTGCCACAGGATTCTTTGCTGCTTTTACAGATCCAGACTAACACGGCTACCCCTCTGATACTTGTCCTGACATACATGGTGTGGGAAAGTGCCCGACTACATTTTGTACTTGTAAGAGCCATCACCTCAATTATGGGAAAATGAAGGATGCACAAATACCCCCATTTTTCAGATGGAAAACGGAGGCAGAGAGAAATGAAGTGACTTGCCAAAGATCACACAGGAAGTCTAAAGCAGAAGCAGGAATTGATGCCATAGCTCTTGAATCCTCGTCCAGTGTCTTGACCACAAAACAAACCTTTTTCAATACAACAAAACATTGTGACATCTGCTGTTTCTTGATTTCACCAATGAGCTGCAAAACCTATGGTCATGTCCTGAAACATTAACAAACCATTCACTTCTTTCTTCTCTTCCATGCCACTTGGGTGCCAGAAGTGAGATCACTGACAACACAGGAAAGACCGTTTCCCTGTGCTCAGTCCAGTTAACCAGCAGCACAGCAGTCCCTAGTTGCTCAGTGAAGCAATTGCGTCTGACGAAGCGGGTATTCACCCACGAAAGCTTACGCTCCAATACATCTGTTAGTCTCAAAGGTGCCATGGGACTCTGTTGCTTTCTACAGATCCAGACTAACNTGTGCTCAGTCCAGTTAACCAGCAGCACAGCAGTCCCTAGTTGCTCAGTGAAGCAATTGCGTCTGACGATGCAGGTATTCACCCACGAAAGCTTACGCTCCAATACATCTGTTAGTCTCAAAGGTGCCACGGGACTCTGTTGCTTTTTACAGATCCAGACTAAGACGGCTACCCCTCTGATTCTTGAAACCATTCACTGTATGAACTATTACATAGGGGGAAGAAGTTAAATCATGGTAATGGGAGCTCTGTTACCTCCCTACCCCCACCCTCAGTAGAGCACAAAAGAAAAATGAGAAGATTGTTGGGAAAGCCCAGACCTTTAGCATATAAGATGACAACTGAGGACAGGCATCCTTTTTGTTACATAATTCACCCAATGGAACCCCTGACATAAGCCCTAATTATTATTTGGCTGGAACTGGTAACCATGCCTAAGGTTAAGGTTGTCTAAAATTTTCCATTATCAGACCCTGTTTTTCAGTTATTAATAACTTTGCCAAACTTTAAAGAGTTTGGGTGAGATTTTCCATAAAAGGTATTTGTATAACATTACATTTATTTTATTTTTAATATTTTAGCTAAAACTGTTCAACTATTTCCAACAGCAAGGTCAGAGACAAATATGTTGGTTTCCCTATGTTAAAAATGTTACTACTCTTTTTAGAGAAAAATTCTAGCACCTATATGCTTTGGAACTGGGATGTGAAATTTGGTGGGGGTGCAATCCTGCAGTGCCAAGGAAGTGGCTTTAGCCATGTCTATGAAAATCAACCTAGATTTGGTCAAGTTATATGCCTACTGAATATTATCATTTGCACATTTGCCATAGTAGTTTGTAAGAAGGTGAAAGTGGAATTATTGGAAGGTTCCACTTTCAGTGAGCATGCTCCAACCCCACAGAACAAGCTCCACTTCCACAGAGTTTACTAAGCATGGTCAAGTCCAGGGCTGAGCAGGATTTTTCCTGCAATTGCTTCACTGAGCAACTAGGGACTGCTGTGCTGCTGGTTAACTGGACTGAGCACAGGGAAACGGTCTTTCCTGTGTTGTCAGTGATCTCACTTCTGGCAACCAAGTGGCATGGAAGAGAAGAAAGAAGCATATACATTATGATACAGTCTTTAGTCACATGTTCATGTACAATCGACTCAACTCAAGGTCTGTGTGATTTGGTGTGGACAGGATAGGTATTCAGTGCATCCTCAGTCTTGCGTAGTATTAACAAACACACAGGTGTAAGACTGACCTGATGGTTGTGAGAGTTATCAGCTCTAAGCTATTCTTAATGCATTTCAATAGCAAATTAAAAATAAGTTCCAGAAACAAATTTCTGAAGAGTAAAACAAAAATCAAATTAGAACAGTATAGTAACACAATGACAGTTTATTTTGGAAAGGAAGGAGGCCCCTCTTAACTTGCTATGCTCTTTTCCCTTCCAGCCTGTTTTTCCATTCAACTCAGTTTACTTCTGGTTTGCTTAGTTTTGATATATGACTAAACAAAATTGCCAAGGGCACATAGATGATGGATGATACAATGATGACAGACTTATTTCATTCCAATTCTAAATTTTTGTAAATAGGACATTTTTCTTTCTAAGTTCAGCATTGCACATGCATCAAAATAAAAAAGTTAACTTGATGTGGCTGTGAAATAAGAACGGGGGAGGATGTTGGACTACAGTTTGCATCCATAATTGGAATCTAAGAGCCATCATCCCCCACTGTACTGCCGAGAGGCACTGGCATGTGCTTTTACTTTCTGGTGTGTTTCATGGCAATGTTAATTACTAGTGCCTTTGTCCACCTTGGTCAGAATGAAAAGGAAACCACAGCAGAAGTGTCACACATTTGAAATTGAAGTTAGAGTGGGGAATAGATTGCTGGGTATAAGTGGCAGCGGGGCAGCAAAGCACAGCAGAACTGACTGCTATTAATGAATGTGAAGTGACGGCTAAAGAAATGAAGCCCCATTTTTCCTAGTACATGGTAGCTAAAGAAAGCCAGAGGGTTCCCAAGCTATTGTGTTAGGCCTGATGGGGTGCTATCTGTACTTGCAGATTAAGACAAAGATACTTTAACAGGACAGAAAGGGTTTTTTCATTCCCCATGTGCTATTTAGGAATGGGCCAGGCCACTTCATGTCTCTCCTCCCCACCCCAAAGATCTCTAGGACTGAAGCACCAGTAACTGCCCACCATTCCCTAAGAGTTAAAGATGGGGGAGTAGCTGTCAACTGGCCCTTGGACACCTAGAGGCAAATTATCTGCTGGTGTAGATTAGTGTAGCTCAAAGTCAATGGCACTGTTGCAATTTGCACCAGCACACATTTGGCCTTAAGGGCATAAGCCACTGGACTCAGGATCCTGTTAGGAAAAGAGATCAACTGGGTCCCCTGGAAACACTACAAGTAAGGAGGGTGGTTCCTAGGGTTTGCTGGAGAAGGCTGCACAAGGCAACCTGGGTGCAGCTGTGAAGGAGGGGAGAGACATCCCCTTGAGTTCACAATTTCAAGCCTCCACGTGAAATGACTGATTTGATGCTAACCACTTGCAAACTGAGCTGCAGGGTTAAGTTCCCAAATCATGATTGTGACTCACACTCAATAGTGTTTGCATAGCTCTAACACCAGCTGCAATCCTCCTCTTTTCTGCCATGAATACTGACAATGACACTGAGACTTTAAACACTGATCCTAACAAGTGATTTTCCCATTGCTATTTAAGAGGAAATTTCAACAAGTATTGGGAAGATGGAATTGCTGTGCTGTCTAAGACTCCTGTGTCATCTCACAGCGATTTCACTCTTACTCAAGAAGCAACAGACACAATTCTTACAGAGTTTCCAGTGTTGGAAAATGTTATTATCTGGGCAGTTATTACAGGCCAAACCCTGCAGTTCTTATTCAGGCAAAGATGAAGTCAGCAAGGACCACGGGATTTGGGCCTAAATGTAGAATGTGTATGTTTCACTGTGCCCATAAGTGAGTCTTCAGCAGCAGTTATGGAACCTCAGATCCTAAAACATGAACCTCTACATCCCAAACTAAAAGACCCAAGACTGTAAGCCGGCTCATTAACTTCTAACTCTGGTCCAATCACCACTAGAGGGAGACAATGCACCACTGTAAGTGTTACATTTATAGTGTCCCCTCAGAAAAGTGATTTCAACAAAATTATCTAAATAATATGATCTTTTATTTATAATAAAGCCTTAGGAATATTTTCATGGCTGGTCAATAATTTTCCATTTAACTGTTTTTCTATGGAAAATTGAGATTTCAACTAAATAAAATAATTGTGAAAAGTGTCCACTTTCTATGGAAAAAGTGCATCTTTTAAAACGTTTCCTCTATGGATTGGGTTCCTTAGCTACATTACACCTCCCGTGGTGCACTGTGCTGGCTCAGCCAGCCAGAGGGGAGATCATGATGCATCATGGGAGATATAGCACAGCCAACGATCCTGGCCCATAGAAGAGAATGGGAGCTTAAAGCACCTGGAACTACAGCTCCCATAAAGCACCACTGCAGCATGGCCAAATATTTTTTTTCCCCACTTTCAATTTTTCACAGAAAAGTTGAAATTTTCAACAAGGTGGGGGAAAAAAATCCTACCAGCTCTAAATATTATGCAGGCAGGCAGGTGCACAGGGAAGTAGATAAGGCAGCTTTGTATTCCACACAGATATATGGACTACTGATCAGACACTGTACTGCATATGCCTGCTTCTCACTGATTCATTCCAAGTGTCACTAAACACCATAATAACTGCCCTTAAAGTAACTGGTGATTGGCTCAATCCTCATCTGACCTTTTCTAAAAATACTAAAAAAAAACATGATTTTTGTCAGAGGGACTGAAATAGGAATGACCATTAGGACAAATATTTTAAGAGACATTAAGGATGGTGATTACAAGTACAATTTTCAAAAGCTCCTAAGTAACTTAGTAGCTTACGTTCTGCAGACTTTCAATGGGGTTGAGGCTTCTAAGTCATTTAGGTACTTTTAAAAGTATCTATAAGCTTCTAAGTACCCAAGTCATTTTTGAAAATGGGACTTAGGCTCCTACGGTTTTGAAAATTTTACCCTTTTATGTTTCCTCTCTTCTGTATAGGGTCCCCGATTGATAGCTGGTGGATATCTGGAGAGTGGATGGCAAGTGCCTTACAGTAGGTAGATTAAATTTCTTCCTATGCCCCAAAATGTCATTTTCAGTTACTCAGAACATGATCCCTTAAGTTGTGCAGTTATTAATTTGTAGTATTTGTATTGCAGTGGCACCCACTGGCCCCACTATGCTGGCTGTCTTACAACCATATAAAAAGCGCTTACAGTCTAAGTCTCGAGCACTTGGACAGCATGGCTGGAAAGAAGAAACTGATATCAGGTGTTGTTTTAAGGGAGAATGGCAACCTACTGTACTTACATATGACAGCACCTTATCAGACTGGAATAGATTATGCATGAATATCATTTTAAAGAAAAACTTTTTTTGCAACCACTAGTGTTATTTCTGGCCCAGAGAAATGTAATGGAGTAGAAATCGTTAGAATTTCATGTGGATTGAGAAACAGACCTAACAAGAGTACTTTGCTTCAGCCACTTCAGCACAGGGTTATACTGTTTGGAAAGTTGCTTGGGCAGCATCAAGGTTGTAAGAAAACAGCATTTTGACAGGATAAGTGCATGAATCAAAATAAGCATTTGGCTATAGAAGCAATTTGATCACAAGAATACTTGACCTTTTGAAAATGAGTGAAAAAACAGAACAGGAATTTTAACATTAAGGGTCAAATTATTAAAGGGCCATTTGTGTGTATGTCCCACCCAAGCTGTGTGCACAGCTGTGGTAAGACAGCACATAATGATAGATACACATTTTAATGCACCTTTTTGAGGTTCAGACCTCCATTTTGGAAAATTTAGCCCTTAACTTTGCAACACTACTATTTCCTCAATTCTAGGCTTCACAGCTCCACAGTAGTTCAAGACATGACAGTATATTAATTCTGGATGTTCAAGACATATGTAGGCTGGAAAATCTGCTTGCTAGGCAGGAATGAGCAGGTCTTTGAAGAAGAGCTGGCACTTCCAGAGTGTCTTTTTCAGTCAGTCCTCTCATTGTCTCACAGCAGCAGTTCTCTTCTTCCAGACTTCAAACTGAATACCTCAGCCTTTGGGGAAAATCTTTCATATATGGTTTCAAAACCAGCCCAAGCAATCAATTCCTGCAATGCAGAACAGTGTTGTCTAGATTAACACCTGATAGATACTGCAGGCTAGCCGGGTAAAAGATGAGTGACAGGAAATCAGACAATCCAGCCTGACTTCTCTAGATGAATTCTGAATAACTGAATTCCACAGACAGCCATTTTCTGAGCAAGGGGTTCTCAACCTTTTCCACATTTCCCCCCACTCTCAAATAACCTCCTCTTCCTTTTATGATCCCTTCTCCCTGTCTTGCTCTAATTGCTTATCTGCTCTGGGCAAGTAACATGATCATTTCCCTAGGTGTTCCATGGGCTCTAGCCTGAACCTATTCTCCTAAACCCATTTCCTCCCTGGGGAGAGAGAAGAGGCACGAGGAGGACTTACCCATTCTGGGCCCTCACTGCAACCGCCTGCTACTTCACTCTGTCTCTCTGCTCTAATCTCATATGGACTGAATTAAATGGGCACGTTGAGCATATTGTGCAGGGCTGGACAGATCCTTTCCCATGTTCCTTTTGTAGGTTATTAACTTGAGGGTTATGTGTACTCCATGACTCATCAGAGAGTTATGTGTACTCCGTGACAGGCTATAAAAATCCCACCAACGCTCATCTTTCCCGCCTTCCTGGGAAACAATTTGCAAATTGCATGGTTACAATACAACACGTATTTTAACAATAAATTTAGACAAGATGATACTGAAATGCACTAACAAACCCAGTGCACTGTAATACAGTACTTCTCTTTCAAACACATGTAGCGTTTACATTCAGATAATGCAAATAAGGCCAGATTCTGATACCCTAACTCACAAAGAATAGTATCTAACTCCACAAGAAGTTATACTGAGGAGTTGATTTCAACAGGATTCCTTGCAGAATCATTGTACCCAAGGGTATCAGAATCTAGCCTAAATCACTACATATCCAAAATAAGGCGGTGATGTTAAAAAAAGTTTAGTTTCACCATTATGATCTCCTGCAGTCAGAACTGTTCAATAAGACCTAGTTTACATTTGCATGCATGTCTTAAACTGTAGGTATGAAACTCATTCTTGATAGTTAGCTAAAGTAAAATAGATCAAGAGAATGAATAGTTATGTTTGGAATAATATTGAACTGAAGTAATAGGTAAATTGCATTCCAAAAGCAGCAAAGAATCCTGTGGCACCTTATAGACTAACAGACGTTTTGCAGCATGAGCTTTCGTGGGATGCATCCGAAGAAGTGGGTATTCACCCACGAAAGCTCATGCTGCAAAACGTCTGTTAGTCTATAAGGTGCCACAGGATTCTTTGCTGCTTTTACAGATCCAGACTAACACGGCTACCCCTCTGATACTGTATTCCAAAAGTTACAACTCCCTTACAAGATATAGCCTACATACTTGATTTTAGACAATTTTAAAGGCAGTTTTTCTTTAAAATGTAATGAACTTATGCCAAATGCGCTCTGGGACCTATTTTATTTTTTTCTATTGATTCTGCCTTTTAACTGACTTTGCATACTCATGAGACCTGTTGTGAAGTTTGGCTAACATGTGCTTAGTATTTTGAGGGAAGAAAAAAAGGGGCAATAGGATTTCAATGCTGCTTTTTGCCCAATTCTCATACTTTTTATTAAGTCTAACTTATATTTTCCCCTAATGATCTGTGCTTCTATTTGGCGTATGGGTTTCATGTTTGAAACTAAAAAAAAAAAATCCACAGAGACTTTATCCATATCCTTGAGCACAATGAGCTTTAATTCACATCTTAACTACTTCAGGCCAGATCCTCACCTCTGCTCTGGCCACGTACAAGAACCGAAGAGGTGTAAAGGTGTTCTAGAAACCTGGTTGCAGCTAGGGGAGGATTCCCTAGCACAGGTACTGTGAAAGGCAGCCATTGGGCTGCCCTCTAATGACCCATTCATAAACCCTGGCATAGAGGACATGTCAGGGTAGGCCTTGGAGCAGGAGGGGCATGTCTAGGGTGGGCCACAGTATGCAGTGCTGCAGCCTATATGGAGGCTGGAGAGGCTGCCATAATGTAGAAAGGTGCCCACGACACTTTAAGTTGCACTAGGGTCCTTGCCAGTCACTGGAACAGCCCATAATCTCAGAGGTGCAGCACAGAATCACACCCTCTAAATCGGTCACAGATCTTAAATTGAGAACAGTCTTTTTGAAAAAAAGAGCTCAGCCCCTATTCCTCTGTGTCTGTTTACAGGATGCAAAATATTTCATACCCAGAGCTGATGTACAATATGGCAATAAAAATATAAACTGGCTCGTGTCTTCCTTCTTATCAGCCCTTTCAAGGTACAATAAAAGAGCCTTCATGGCATTAGAATGGAACTCAAGGTGTTGTGGAAAGTTGAGCGAATCACAGATTCAGTCAGGAAACTGCCTGTCATTCATACTGAAATCTCAGAGACAGATTTCAAACCAAAATGTTTATCAAGACTATACCTACCATCAATAGTGAACAACTTGGGCTCCCCCCCAAGATTGTGATGCTGTTGATTATCAAGAGAAGAAGCAGAAGCAGAGGGAGCGGAGAAGACAAGGAAACAATGAATGGTGTAGTGTGCCAGCTGCCAGTGAAAGAAAAGGCAGAATGAGGCTAGGAATGATACAACACCTGCAAGTTCATTTTATAAAGAGTAAATGAGAGGGGCCAAGACTTATCCTTTGAGAACAGAGGACTGACTCAGAAAGGCATGTTAGCAAATACTGCACAAATCTCTCAGGACACAGTTTATACCCCAAATGAGATGCATATTATAATCAAGTGTAAATGAGTTGAAAGAAAATGTTTACTACTTTATCACAGAGAAATTAAAAATCCCAAGACAAAAGGTACTTTAGGACAAAACTCTCATTCTGGATCTGCAGACTAGATTTGACTCCAACACCTCCTGCCCCCCTGCGGTTTGTCCATGTATATAGGGACTGCAGAATACTGGTAAAAATTCCATTATGCATATCCTAGAGGAGAATTACTTTACAGTCGTGACTATATAGTATTTTTTATGGGCATCCAAATGGGCATCTAGCCAGAAGTGGGAACACAAGTTAGTGATAACATGGGTTCTCTACCTGGGAGTTGTACCTCCATCCTTTCTTTCTTTATGGCTCGATGAGAGGAGGGTCCTGAAACTATTGCAGTGTGGGATCCTGAAACTTTTTTCTGTTGTAACCTGGGATCATGGTATGGGAAAGGTTGAGAGCCATTGAGCCTACAATGAACCCAAAGGAGACAATACCTCCCAGCAAACATTAGAGACTTTGTGGGATTTTATTACTTTAAAGTCTCTCCTTAAAAATGTTTGACATTAAGTTCACTGGCAGAACAAAATATACTGCCTGAGTGAAAAACAACAACATAGCTATGCTTTGGAGGTGATGAAATGTTAGTGTTACAAATTAAGATGAATAAGTTAAATAGAATGGTATATTCAAATATATATATTCAAGTCAAGCACTTGGATGCATTTTAAATTTGGGGTGTAAGTCAATTCCATGAAAGTATTGTTTAAAAAAAAAATACATAAGACAAAGTAAGTGAAAAAAAATCTATTAACGATTTGCAGCTTTGGAAACTTCCAACCATAAACAAATAACTATAGTATGTAATTACTTAGTCTGTTTTTTTACAAAGCAGTACCAAAATCATAATCAGTATTAAAATCATTAGTTGGACACTCCAGCAACTACTGTGTTTTGAGTCTTTTGAAAGCTAAATTGCTGCAGGTAAAATGAGGAAATATATGATTTGGATTCAGGTAGTACAAGGACATTCCACATGAAGCAAAGGGGGAAAAAATATACTTCTCAGCTGACCTCCAGTAGCTGACGTACACTAGTCAAAAGCAAAGCAACTCCATTTAATGTTGCTTTCATTTTTTGTACTTTACACTTGATTAATCATTAGAATTTTTGAAAGTACATACATTTCTACCTGCTGATCAATGGGACCTCATCCACTTGCTGTGTGCAAAAAGCATGCAGCATGCAAGCTGCTTATTTACATTTCAGCAAGGGAATGAAGAGGAGACCCTCAGGGGTAACAGAGTGGTGCCTTGTGAATGACTGATTTATTTGGCTCAGACCAACATGTACAGATATTATTGTGCATGGTTACGTGCATTTGTGGGGAAGCACATACAGTAAGGACAGGGCCTGAAAGGGCACAACAATGCACAAAAGTGCAATGAGATGTTAAAAATGTCCACTGAGTATTTCAGAAGTTGGCATGTTATAAAGCTTTTGCTAACCTAAGAAAAATGATAAACGCTAAACACACCAGGATTTCACTAGGGATGAGTCAACTGGTTTGGATAAAGAATGAGAACCTGAATCCTGACCTAAAGTTCCTAATGAACTCAAAATATATTTTTGCATTGAAAAATATTCACCTTTTATTTTAACTTTTCCAGTGCACTTCCTGATTTCATGAGGCCTCCAAAGCAGAAGCCCATCCTGTGTGTATCTAGGAACTCCACACATCACAAAGCTACACTTCATGGCTACACAGAATGTTGCAATGACAAAAGAGAGAATGCAGAAGCTCCAGCTCAAAAAAAATAAAAAATCACATTCCCTTAGTTCAAGTGGTAGGGTGAGTCTTCAGGCATTAACAGGAGTATCATATTATACAAGAGGTAATTGTCCTACTCTACTCAGTGCTGGTGAGACCTTAGGTGGCATAGAGTCCAATTCTGGGTGCCACACTTTAGGAAAGATGTAGACAAACTAGAGAGTCAAGAGGAGAGCAAAAAAAATGATGAAAAGTTTGGGAAACCTCACCTATGAGGAAAGGTAAAAAAAAAAAGGGGGGGGGACATGTTCAGTCTTGGGAAAAGAAGCCTGAGGGAGGACCAAATAACAGTCTTCCAGTATGTTAAGGGCCATTACAAAGAGAACTGTGATCAGTTTTTCTCCATGTCCACTGTAGTAGTGGACTTAATCTGCAGCAAGGGAGATTTAGGATAGCTGTTAGGAAGAAAAAATTAAAACTTTCAAACTATAGGGGTAGTTAAGTTATGTAACAGGCATCCAAGGGAGATTGCGGAATCTCCATCATTGGAGGTTTATAAGAACAGATCGACAAACACCTGTCAACGATGGTCTATGTTTACTTGGTCCTGCGTCAGCACAGGAGGCTGGACTTGATGACCTCTTGAGGTGTCTACCAGCCCTACATTTCTGTGATTAGCAGTTAGCAGCTTATGACATGCAGTTCCAGCTCCATCCAGTAGAAGGCAGTGGTGAATATTCACATTAGCCAGTTAATTAATATTACTTATTTGTGTTACACTAAAACAGAAGCCACAACCAAAATCAGGTCCCTTTTGTGCTTGGCTCTATTCAGACACATAAGATTTAGTCCCTGTCCTGAAGAGTTTATAATCTATAACTGACAAGACAAAGAGAGTGAGAAGGAAAATAGAGGCACAGAGGAGTGAAGTAGAATGCTGACAGACACTCATAAAGCCAGGAACAGATTCCAGATCTCCTGACTCCCCACCCTGTGCCCTATCCACTGGAAAAATATTGCTCCTCAACAATAATCTTTAAAGTTCATTTCGCTACACCCTGAGAAAGTCTGCTCTTACACTATTTCCCAGCTGGAGACAATCCGGAGGCACCGGAAGTCTCATACGAAATCCTGTCTCATTCTGTCTATAAAGCACTGAACACATTTTGGGGCACTGTAACAGGGTCAGCACCAGCTTCTCGCAAGCACCCCCTTTCTTTGGCCAATGTGCCTGCAATCACAGTCTTCTCATGGGGCAGCGCCCATCTCTCTCAGGCAGCCCCTTCAGCTGGGTGGGTGTGAGCCTCCTTTTGTTTTTTTGGTCTTACATTGGGGTGGCACCTGACTCTCGCAAACACCCCCAGCTGATGGTTCTTTCAGCAGGTCTTCAACATCTCAGCCCTCCAGCTGAGCCACACACACTGTCCCCCCTTCCAGGATATACAGTCCAATTTCTTATCACAGCCCTGGTTTGGGGCCATAGCTCTAAATCTTCTCCCAGCAGCACTGCCTTCTTCAACAACCCAGCTGAGACCCATCTCTGTACCCAAAACTGGTGGTGTTTCAGCAGGCCTCCCTGGGCTCAGTCTTCAACCAGACCAGCAGGGCCCATCTTGGAACCCTCGCTAGCCTGGCCAGGGTCTGTGCTCAGTCCCTGTGGGCTTCAGCCTGCCCGCACTGACCTGCCGCTGGTCCTGCAGATCTTCCTGACAGCCAGGCACCCGATCTTCAGCAGACTTCCTTGGGCTTCAGTCCTGCCTGCAGTGAGCGCTCTGCAGTGAGCTGTCCATGGTACTGCTGCTCTTCCAGTCACCAAGTCTTCAGTCCTCAAGCTCCACACAGCAACTAACTGCTCTGCTCTACTCTGCTGCTTGTCTTATATAGGGCCTTTCTGCCCCCTGATTGGTCTCTCCAGCAGACTCTCTGATTGGCTGCTCCTCTGCAGCAACTCTGGGCTGCTGGAGGACTTCTAACTGCTCTTATTGTGGGGCGGGGTGAGGCAGGACCATGAGGCCTCCAGCAGGGGGCCTCGGACCTAGTCCACCCTGCCGTAGGCACTATACGGACTAGATTTTCCAAAGACTTCAGCTCCCATTTAGGCACCTAAATAACAGTTAACTTTTCAGAAAAACTCAGCAGTTCCCACTGTGACTGTTAGGGCCAGATTTTTAAAAAACAAACAAACAAAAACAAAAACAAAAAACAAGACCTGCACCAAATGAGTGGATCTCTTTTGAAAACCTGAGGCCCTTGTGGCTGCTGAGAGCTTTAGAAAATTTGACCCCATGTAAACAGCCACGACCAAAGTCTAGGTAAAGTACAGACAGTGACAATGAAAGGTTCCTAACAATACCTCATCTTATTTGCTTCAATGCTAATCTAGAGTGACTTCAGCGAGATATGAGAGAGGTTAGTTCTCTCTGTGTAACCATCCAAGTACTGGACTTCTGTGTGGAGACTACCAATAAGGTTGTCACTTGATGTAGTTTTGTGATATGGATATTCATACACTAGGAACTGGGCTGAAACTATCAGTATGTTTCATATTGATCCCACAACATCTAGCATATGTGATATTTAATCATTTCTGTCCCCGGGCTGGGAAGTAACCAATCCCAATCCCCTAAACCATACAATCCCCCTACAGTGATTGCTATGATGTTTGTAAACCACAGTAACAAGGAATGGGTGAAAGGCAAGAACAGGGACTAGGAAGGGTGAGAGGGAATGAAAAAAGATAGTTGGCCAAATACATTGGAAGAAGTTTATTTAAATTATAGACTACATTGTATTCACTGCAGGAAATCATCATTTTCTTTTTGAGGGAAAGCTCATCTTTATCCTTCCTTCCCTGTAATCGACACATATAATAGATCTCTCTTCACATAATCCTGCCTATGAATAAAACATGTCTACTGCCTGACAGCTTTGAGGGGAGGTACTGGGCATTGTATATTACACAAGGAATATTAGACCTTTGCCTATTTTATGCCCATCCATCCCTGAGCTTCACAATACCATGTATCAATTCATTGCTTGTCTGTCACTTCTATCTTCTGCAAGATATAGGTAGAAGACCTTCTTGTATAGTTACATTGCAGACCTACACTGGCAAAAATAGCAACATTAAAGAAATCTTCTCTAAATCCCATATGACTACTTTACAAAAAAGCCCACCATATACATTGCAGAGTATTATTCCTGTACTCACTGATACTGCAGAAGCTGAAGATAGACTAACCTACTTTTGGCACAGCTATATCACATGATTGCAAGGATCAGTGTAGATTATTTCCCCCCCATGAGTATGTAGTATTTGATGCATTTACCAGGAGGGTTTATCAGGGGTGGATTAATAATTTTGCCGCCCCTAGGCCCTGAAATATTTGCCGCCCCTGGCCCCGCCCCGACTCCACCCTTTTCCCTCCCCCATTCCAACCCCTTCCCCAAAGTCCCGCCCTAACTCCGCCCCCTCCCTGCCCCTATTGAATCCCTTCCCCAAATCCCCGCCCCAGCCCCGCCTCTTCCCCAGCACGCCGCGTTCCCCCTCCTCCCCCCTCCCTCTCTGACAAGCGAAACAGCTGCGGAGAAGTTCCCCTGCTCCAGCTGCCTCCTCCGCGAGCGCGCCACCGCTTCCTGTTTCTCTCCCCTCCCTCCCTGACCAGCGAATCAGCTGTTTCGCGGCGCAAGCGCTGGGTGGGAGGGGAGAGAAACAGGAAGTGGCGGCGCTCACGGAGGAGGCAGCTGGAGGATTGGAACCCTTCCGTGGGTGCTCAAATTTGCCGCCCCTGCAAATTTGCCGCCCTAGGCCTGGCGATAATACGCCACTGGGGTTTATTAAAATTCACAAAATTAGGGAAAGTAGCTCTGGATTCTACCTGTGCTTGAAACTAGATGTATAAGCTTTGGTGGAGAGTTATGCAAAAGCACTCTGCATCCTGCATTATACAGTTCAAAAGGAGCTGTCTGTGAATCATCTCTTTCATGTTCACTTGGAGGTTTGAATTTTACCAAATGAACATCCCATCTCCCCTTTTTCATCACAATGGGACCCACCATCTCTCCACAAAACCCCAGCATGTCTCAACTCTCCTCTCTGGGTCTTCGTGATGGGAGTTGGGGAGCAGCTGTGACTCTTCCTGGGTCTCCAAATTACATTTTCAGAGTAGTTTATATGTGGCATGGTTACTTTTCAGATCACAAACACACTTTGGTTCCAGATGTCAACTTCTTTTTCCATGAGAGGTGTATGGCAATAGCAAAAACCTTCAACTGTGCAGGAGGACGTATTGGACCTGTTCTGAGCAGGCTAATTCATGGGATTGAAACCATGAAGGAATCACGCCTTCAGATGGAGTTTCCAGACCTGCGGATGAAGAAGCCAACTGCAGTTCTGGGAGAGGAGATCTGGTCTGTCTGGGAGAGTCCTTGGAGGACAGATGGACATCTGTAGCAGGTAAGGATACCATGTTTGTCTGGGCCAAGCTGGGGCAATAAGTATGACCCGGTCCTTGTCCTCTGTGATCTTGCATAGAACCCTGTGTATCAGTGGAATCGGTGGAAAAGCGTATATGAGGGAGTTGTTCCAAGGAATGAGGAATGCATCCCCTAGAGATGCATGCCCGAGTCCCACTCTGGAGCAAAATAGATGTCATTTGCAGTTTTGAGGAGTGGCAAACAGGTCTATAGATGGATTGCCCCAGTGGGAGAAGAGCTGTTGGAGTATCGTGGAATGTAATTCCCATTCGTGTTCCTTGGAGAAGTGTCTGCTGAGTGTGTCAGCAATAGTGTTGTGACACCCAGGCAGGTAGGAAGCGGTGACTTCTATGTGATGTTGTATGCACCAATTCCATAGTTGGATGGCTTCTGTGCATAGGGAGTGAGATTGTGCTCCTCCCTGCCTGTTGATGTAAAACATACATGCTATATTGTCCATCAGAACTTGGATGGACTTGTTCTTTATGGTGGGAAGAATTTGAAGGCAAGCATACTTGACGACTGAGTTCTAGAAGATTGATGTGCAGACGCATCTCTGAGAGGGACCAACGGCCCTGTACCTTGTGGTCACCTAGGTGCACTCCCCAACCTATCAGGGAAGCATCCGTGGTGAGCATGAGTACTTGGGAGTGTGGATGGAAGGGAACACCTGTGCATAGGTTCTCTGGTTTTGTCCACCAATGTAGGGAGGCCAATATGTTTGGTGGCGGAGTCAGTGTTATGCAGAAACTGTGTCTGCTGGGTTTGTAGTTGGAGTTGAGCCAACCCTGAAGGCATCTCATGTGCAGCCTGGCGTATTTGACCATGAAGGTGGTGGCTGCCATGTGACCAAGAAGCTGTAGGCAGGTCCATGCCTGTATTCTGGGGCGAACAGAGATCGTGTGTATGAAATGCATAATAGTGAGGAATCTGTTGCGTGGAAGCGAGGCTCTGGTTCGAATCAAGTCCAGGTGAGCTCCTGAAAACTCTATCTGCTGTGTAGGTATCAGGGTGGATTTTTGGAAATTTACTTGCAAGCCTAGACTGTGGAAGAGGGAGATGGTAAAGTTTGTCGCTTTTAATGTCTCGTTGTAGGAGCTGGCTTTGATAAGGCAGTCGTCTAAGTAGGGGAAAAGTAAAATCCCGTGTTTGCGGATGTGGGCTACAACTACAGCTAGGGTCTTGGAGAATACTCGTGGTGCTGTGGAGAGACCAAATGGAAGTACTCTGTATTGAAAGTGGTCGTGTCCAAGTGTGAATCGCAGGAAGCGTCTGTGTGCTGGATGAATGGATATATGGAAATAGGCATCTTGTAGGTCAAGGGCTGTGAACCAGTCCCCTTGTTCCAGTGTGGATATTATTGTGCACAATGTGACCATCTTGAATTTTTGTACACGTACAAACTTGTTCAGTTGGCGTAGGTCTAATCTAGGTCTCCATCCCCCACCTTTCTTTTGGGTCAGAAAGTAGTGGGAGTAGAGCCCTTTTCCCCAATGTTGCGTCAGTACATGTTCCACTGCACCTAGGTGGAGAAGATGAGCCACCTCCACGTGGAGAAGGTGCTCATGAGAGGGGTCCCTGAAGAGGGACAGGGAAGGGGAAAGAGTGGGCAGGGAAGATAAGAAAGGGATCTGTCATAAACAGATAGTTAAGGGTTAATGCCTCTTTTACCTGTAAAGGGTTAAGAAGTTCACCTAGCCTAGCTGACACCTGACCAAAGGAACCAATGGGGGGACAAGATGTTTCAAAAGGAAGGAGGGAAGTTCCCTTTGTCTGGGTCAGTTTCAGTTCTGGCCGGAGAGGAAAAGGAATCAGGAATCAAACAGGGTAGTGAGTATTTAGTGAAGGAATTAGCTTATGTTTATTTTCTTTTGTAACCTGTCTTGGGCATTATAGGTATAATCAAATTGGCTATTTTTTGATGTACTAAGAGTTTTGCCCAGGGGAACATCCTCTGTGTTTTAAATCTGTTGTCTGTGAGATCAGCTTGTATGCTATCTCCCAGAGGTTTTTCTTTTACCTTTCTTTTCTTTAATTAAAAGCCTTCTTTTTAGAGACCTGATTGATTTTTCCTTGTTTTAAGATCCAAGGGAGTTGGATCTGGGCTCACCAGGAATTGGTGGGGAAAAGGAGGGGGGATGGTTAATTTCTCCTTGTTTTAAGATCCAAGGATTTTTGGATCGGTGTTCACCAGGGAATTGGTGGAGGAGTCTCTCAAAACTACCCAGGGAAGGGTTATAGTACTTGGGAGGGAAAGGTTTTTGGGGGAGAAGACAGAGTTTCCCAAATGACTCCAATATTTGGGTGGTGGCAGCATACTGATCTAAGCTGGTAATTAAGCTTATGAGTTCCCATGCAGGTCCCCACATTTGTACCCTAAAGTTCAGAGTGGGGGTGAAACCTATGACAGGATGGAATAACCTGACTGAACTATTTCCAGGACACAGCGGTCCTGTGTGATGTGTTGCCAGACATGGTGGAAAGCCTAGAGATGGTAGCCAAATGGGCAAATAGACACCGGAGTCAAGGGGTGGTCGTGCAGACTCCCGACCAGCACTTCAAAATTGTTGTTTGTTACCCGATGGGTGGGAAGTAGTTGGTTGTGCCTGGTTTTGCCTGAGCCTAGGAGGTCTGTTGCGGTTTCTCCCAGTGTCATACGATCTGGACTGGGGTCGGTGATATTGTTGTGCACGGGGCCTCTGATAAGGTTGATACCGTTGTCTCCTAGGGATCGATGGGTAGATGCCCAATGTGCGCAAAGTAGCTCTAGAGTCTTTCATAGTGTGAAGGACTTCATCTTTTTTTTGGAAAAGAGTTTATCTTTGTCAAAGGGAAGATCCTCCACTTTGGTCTGCAAATCCTTGGGGATACCGGATGCAGACAGCCAGGAAGACTGCAGTGGTGCGGGCTGCTGTATCTGCCGTGTCCATGGATGCTTGTAGTGCCATCCTAGACACTAATTGACCATCAATGAGGACTGACTTGAAGTCCGCTCTCCTGTCCTCCGGTATATGGGAGGCAAAATCAAAGAGCTTGTTGTAGTTGTCATAGTCATAGCTTGCGAGGAGGGCGGAATAGTTTGCAATTCTAAATTGTAGAGTAGAAGAGGTATAAACCTTGCGGCCCAGGAGGTCAAGGCGTTTGAAGTCCTTGTCTTGCGGAGTGGGCCGGTAGCGTGGCTGCTTTGTTCTCTGCGTCGCTGCATCCACCACAAGAGAATTGGGTTGTGGGTGGGAAATGAAGAAATCAACGTCCTTCGTGGGCATGTAGTATTTACATTCAGCTTTCTTGCATGTTGGTGGGATGGAGGCAGGGGTCTGCAAGAGAGTATCAGCTGGTTCTAGGAGGGCTTCATTTATGGGTAGTGCAATCTTTGAGGGTGCAGAGGGCTGGAGGATTTTGAGGAGTCTATGTTGTGTCTCCTGGACTTCCTGCAAAGGGATGTTCTGGCTGAGTGCCACTCTCTTGAAAAGTTCCTGAAATTGCTTAAAGTCGTCCATGTTTTGTGGAGGTGGAGGCATGAGGGTATCCTCTGTGGCTGATGGCGAGGCAGGAGCCGGTTAATCCAGGAAGGGTTCATAGCCCACCTCTTCAAGAGGGGGTTCAGGAGCTCTAGATGTTGATGGAGCTGGGGATATAGGTGTAGGACGAGCTTGCGGTCTGGTAGAAGGGGCACAAGGAGGAGTGGTGGCAGGAGCTGACCACGGATACCACTGAGGCCAGGGCACCAGGTAGGAAAAGTTGGGTCCCAACCACTGGGGGACAAAGTAGGGAAACTGAGGCTGATTCTTATGATGCACCATGTCTTGGGGTGTGTATGGCTCTGGTGGAGGGGGAGATTCAGGCGGGGAGAACTCTGCCTGCTGCTGTGTGTCGTTCTCATTATCTGTGAAAGTAGCCAGGTCAGGTGGCGAGAAATGCTGTTCAAACAGTGAGTGCTCCATGTCTAGGAGCGGAGAGTCAGGTTCAGGGGCCACAGAGATATCCTGCTGATGCAGGAATTGTTGCTGCTCCCTAGGCTGCTATGCTGTGGAGCGTGAAGTGTGATCGGCAGCCCTGAGTGATTTTTGTTTCACTTTTGTAGGAGCCGCGGGACATTTGTGAGAGCCCCGCAGGGGGTCTGAATCTGCTCCGGGGCTGGCAGGCAGGCTCGGTGCTGATGTTCCTGTTGGCACTAGGGTGGAACGCGTTGCTGGCACCGGGTCCATTGTCGGTGCCGGCAGGACTGCTGCCGAGGAGAGCTTCGGGTCCCTGCTTTTGCGCCCCACGTGAGTTGCTGCGGAGGTGCTGGAGTGATCAGAGTTGCCTGCTCTTGGCGCTGTCAGCACCCAGGGTAAAGACCTTGCAGGAGATCCTTTACCCTTTTGAGTGTCGCTGAGAGGAGACATTAGGGCTTCTTGCCTCTTCGCGTGAGAGGGTGAAGCTGCGCTCCCGGTCGGTTCTGACTTGGCAGGGGAGCATGAGGGAGAGGGTTTACTGCCCTTCTCCGTAGGCGGCGGCAGAGCTTTCTCCATGAGGAGCATTTTTAGCCGCAAGTCTCTGTCACGGCGAGCTCTAGTTTTTAAGTTGGTAAAGTGGAGACACTTCGCAGGGACGTGTGTCTCGCCAAGGCATTTAGCGCAGATCGAGTGCCCGTCAGACCGCGGCATAGACTCCTTGCAGGCAGCGCCGGCTCCATGGTTTTTGCTGCCCCAGGCAGCAAAAAAAAAAAAAAAAAAAAAAGCCGCGATCGCGAACTGCAGCGGCAATTCGGCGGGAGGTCCTTCGCTCCGAGCGGGAGGGGGGGGCCCTCCGCCGGATTGCCGCCGAATAGCTGGACGTGCCGCCCCTCTGCCGAGGGGCCGCCCCAAGCACCTGCTTGGTCAGCTGGTGCCTGGAGCCGGCCCTGCTTGCAGGAGCCACATTTCTTAAAGCCTGGTGCCCCCGGCATAATGAAAGTATGAGCAGCCAGGGAAGTCTCAACGAGAGACTAACTTGAGGAATTTTTTATTTTATTTTTTTAACTAACAAACTATGCTAAAGGAAAGGGTGAACTGGGAAATGGCTAGCTAACTATTTCTAGTTTTCTCTACTTATTTTCTACAGTAACCAGGGAAGAGATAAGCACTGTCCCAAGTCTCATCTTCAGCCGAGGACAGTTGAGAAGAAACTTAAGGGGGTGCGGTAAGCGCGCGCTCAGGCAGACCCTGATGCCCGCGAGACAGCAGCTGGGCGCCTGCGTCCCGACCAGGCACTGCTACCGAAGATCTCCGATCAGTGGCGCCGGGACGCATCGTCACCTGGAGTGGAGGACCCACAGGGACAGCACTCGACCAAGATTAGTAGTTGTTCCAAAAATCACACATCATGCAGAGTAGGTATGAAAAAGCACAAAGAGGAAAACAGGAAGCTACTGTCACTGTGGGTTGTGGGGGAGAGTTAAGGTTGTTTGAATGCCTTAACTTTGATCTTGGCTTCAAATGTTTAGGGTCTTGTGTGCTTTTTTATTTTATTTTAATATTAACATAAATATAAAAGCTAGTGTCTTTTTAAAATGTTTGTTTTGTTTTTTTAAAACAGGCCTTTTTGTGATACTCACTTTAATTTTCCCATATTTTTTTCAAGTCACTAATATGTACATTCATAATTAACTCCAGTTTAACAAAGTTTTTGTAAAGGTTTATTTTTGTATTTGTTTCATGATCTCTTTTTCCACCGTGGTCTTTATAATGCAAGTGTTGTTGCTTTGACCTTTTCAGTATTCTGCTGTGTATTTGGTTGACTACTCTGCCCTCCCCTACATGCTCAAACAGGAACGTAGAAGAAAGATCTTTACCCACTCATCTGAAGGTCACCGTGGTGTTGTGTTAAAAGCCCTGGAGTGTAGCAGGGAATGTGTGGAATATGACAAGATTCCTTTAGGAGGTTGAAATGATAACTAGTATAATTTTCAAAATGTATCGGGCAAGTAAAGGTGATAACGGTGTCCCCCACTTTCATAAAAAAGGTATGTTGCTTCTTGTTAGAGCAGGAGAATAGGAACCAGTAGTCATAGGTGCTATTTCTGATTCTACAACTGACTTGGTACATGACATCAGACAATCACTCAACCTTGCAGTTCCTCAGTTTCCCCATCTGTAAAACTGGCATAATCTTTACCTATAGTTGAAAAGCTTAATTCATTAATATTAATTCCACATAGTACATAGGTATTTTTTCCCCTTCACAAAAGATCTTTGTGGACACCCGCAACACAGAGCTCTGACTTCTTTGCTCATCTCTGAATTAGATACCAAGTACTCATTAGGAGGCGCTTCTTAGCTTACAGTATGGAAGGGATCATCATTTTGATTTTAATATTCTCTAGTGCCTATGTTTAAAAATGACTTAAGCTTAAAAAATTCCCTAATTTTACAAGGTACAATTTAAAAAGTAAGTCAATTTCCCACTAAGTAGCATTTAAAATTTGGAATGCATCTTTCCAGGCTACAAGCCAGGTACATTTGAATTCTATGGAATCAACAACAGACGATCAAAAACATCATGTATATATTCATTTCTCCTTAGATACAATGGTACTAAGCCAGCTATAATACTTCGTTAGTCATATTTTACTACTTCCCTGTCTATACCGGTTTTCAAAATAAGACAAGTGCTAGTATGTCATTAAATCAGTGTATGGCTTCTCAGGTGACTCTGAGCTGCAGAGGAATTATTCATAGCATCTCTCTCCTTTGTCTACAACTTTCCCGTGTTAGGGCAGTACACCAGTACATTCTCTTTTGGCTTGGGGTACCAATCTTTACACTTGTGTCCTGGGGTGCATCCCTCTGACATCCCTGCACAGGCTACATGGACCCTCAGTCCAGTCATGTAGGGTTAAGGGGGTGCACTGAACTTGGGCAATGAAGCAGGGGGGAGTTAGAAGGCTCTACTCCCTCAACCCCCACACTGGCCAGTGCAACTGGTGTCATAATTTGCTGCTAGGGAATTGTGCCTCAGAGTGGTATCTGAGGCACAATGATATCTGGGTCTATTCCTGACACTGTTGCAGCTCATACACGCCCATTGTTCACAGCTGTGTCTAAACTCAGTGTGGCACTAATTTTGTCTAACCTCTTTCTTACAAGCATACTGGGGTTCAGTGACAAATGATCCTTTCCAAATTATTCTTAGCAAAGGTCCTGTCACTACAAAGCACTACAACATTTCAAGAATTGTTTAGTAGTTGCTAGTGCAAATAGCTTTCCAAAAAGCAATGTCGTCAAATATTTCTAAAAATAAACAAAATACATCATATATTTTTCTCATTTGACTGTGAATGTTATGCCTAGTTTAGTATCAGTTCTGGGAATCTATCCAGCCTCACAGATATCTCTCTCTCTCTCTCTTTACACTGCTATGTTGGTGACTTCCATTCACTTCACAGTAACTTTCCTTACTTAACCTTATTGTCTTTTATTTTCCTGTTTGTGCCAGTCATGAAAGATGGACCCTTTTAATCGGTTGATATGTACCCATGTGGTCATAAACTGTGTGTAGCACCTCCTTGAAGCAGATGTAGGTGAAACAGGCCTCACAGATGCCTGGGGTTTGAGCCGATTGCATCCAGAGGAGCTTGTTAATCCCTTCCTGGCTGGGTTGGGAACGTGTCCCATCACACCATATCTGTGCACTGCCCTTAGCAAACAATGGCTGAAATTCCTTAAAAATTGCTTTAAATTCTTACCTCCCAGTTTCTGTCAATGCAGGAGCATTCTCCAGGCATTTTTCTACCTGTTTCAAGGTCAACAGAAGGACCCAGGAAGTGAAATTTCTACGCTCTCTTCTAACCATCTGTAAAATCTTTTTATAGTTCACCAATCTGGAATATTTGATCCTTTGTTAGTGTACTTTCAGACAGTAAAAACTCTTTGCCCTCTCCTTTAAACAAGAAACTCTGTGACATTATATAAAAGATATGTTTGTAAGAACACAAGGAGAATTAACTATATATTCACTCTGTCAAAACATTCACTGTGTGCTTTTTCCACAATGCAAGCAGATGGAACAAAATAATGCTAGATTAATGTTTGTAAGAGCCTAAATTCAGATTGATCTCCTTTGGCAATCAGTCCTATAACTGGAACCCTACTGCAGAAGATGTCCAAGTCCCACTATTTCTTGACTACAGGTCTGAACTTCTGCGGTACAATTTGCCTTCTTTTGACCACAGTTTTAGATGGAATTTGTTAGACTGAGCTGGCTAATGTGATCTAAAACCACACATTAAAATCCTAATCCAGAGAGAGCCTAGAATCCCATTTTTAGTTAATTCATGTTAATTGGCAAACATTTAACTGAGGTTGAAACAGCAGCACAAACTCTAGTCTAGAAATACCCATAGGTCTTCTCTTGACTAGGAAAAAGGTCGAGTCTAGATAGGGCTTCAGTAATGTGAGAGAGTGAAGACAAATGAAACAACCACTTTTTCTAGTCAAGACAAGGGCATAGTCAGAAGCTGGGTCTATCCAGAGACATCTTCCCTATAGAGCATGTGAAGATCATGTAGGAAGCCGATCCCAATATATTAAGTGCCTTTTAAAAACCCATAGAGTTTACCTCAACCAGCTATCACATAATATAAAACATTTTGTCTATCCACACTAGGCTTGTAAAACAGGTTAGTAAAACATGTTCTAAGGCTGAAAAAAAAGCAAAAACAAAACACACATACACTTTTTATCTTAATCTAGATAAGGCCATAATCACCCAAGGTTCAGGGTCTGATAGAGAGATAAGGGACCTCTTGGTAGTTGTTACAGTAAAGGACTTCCTTCCTTTGTCTATTATATATACACACAGACATAAAGTTCCAGTAGATGGTGCTCAAGAACATGTGGCTTAGTTCCCAAGTTTTGTAGGACCAGTAAAATGGCTTCCTCTTAGTTGCTCTTTATATCACCTCTTAACTGTAATTGCCCCCATCTGATGCCTGGAGAGGCGGTACAAAGTGCAGAGTGCCACCTCAAGGACCAGTTGAACTGATGCAACTATGATGGCTGTGCTCCCTAGCTACATTAATACTAAATTGGTTAAAATCCAACGAATAAGGGCAGAGACACCCACAAGATTTACTCAGAGCTAATACAACTGTAATGATATCGAGAATGCTTATGAAAGATTAGGAGCACTTTTGTTCATGGACACATTGTGTTTCAAAAGTGTTCCGGGCGCTTAAACCAGTTCTTGAAAACACCAAAAAAATTTAACGGAAATGGACCTGTAGATGTTTTTGCCTTTAAATTAAAAAAAAAAAAAAAAAAAAAAAGGGAAAAGAATGTACCTGGAAACACATTGGAAAACAGAGGGAATGCAGTGTTACTGCAGCCCCTGGGCACCATTGTAAACCTAGATACAGACATTTTATGTGTATTTTATATACCAAGTGTATTAACTCTGGTAGCCAATAAAAAACGTATTTTCCACTGCAGCTGCCACACCATGCCTAGTACTGTCTTAAAGAAACATACTCTGCAATTCGTTTCCAGGCAATACTGTCTTTAGCTGTCAAAGCTCAGTAATTTAATAAATTATTTGTTCCACTCTCCCATTGACCCAGATGTTTGCTAGATTGTTTGTTCCTTTATGTTTCTCCCCTACCCCAAGTAATTCTGTACAGGTACAACTAATTGGAAAGAGTAACAAAACTCCACCAAGTAGCGTAGTCAAGGTAACAATGAAACTTCTGTTCAGAATGGATTTTATGCTTTGAAGCAGCATTCCTATGCACTCGGTAATGCTTGTTGTAGAAATAATACATAAATGAAAGCCAAATATAGACAAAGTAAACTAGACATATTTGAATATTTGCATTAACTATCACCTATTCCATGTTAGAAAAGACGAAAAAAAAGAGGTGGGGAATTACAGTAACTCCTCACTTAAAGTCGTCCCGGTTAACATTGTTTCGTTGCTACATTGCTGATCAATTAGGGAACATGCTCGTTTAAAGTTGTGCAATGCTCCCTTCTAACGTCGTTTGGCAGCTGCCTGCTTTGTCCACTGCTTGCAGGAAGAGCAGCCCGTTGCAGCTAGCTGGTGGGGGCTTGGAACCAGGGTGGACCGGCAGCCCCCCTATCAGCTCCCCGCTCCCCTAAATTCCCTGTGCTGCAGCCGCCCAGCAGGCTATCAATTGCCGCTGTCCCTCCCCCCATTGCCATGTGCTGCTCCTGCCCTCTGCCTTGGAGCTGCTCCCAGCGACTCCTGCTTGCTGTGCAGGGGGGAAGAAGGGGGCTAATGTCAGGGTGTCCCCCTGCTCCTGAACACCGCTTACCCCTTCTCCATATAGAGCAGGGAGGGGACATGGACGGCGAGAGACAGAGAGAGCCTGGGGCAGCAGCTGCTGTCTCAACTTCCTGACCCACTTAAAAAGACAATGCACTTAAGAGTGGGTCAGCTTACCTAAAGGGGCAGTGTGCATCTCTCTCTCTCTCTCGCACACACAAGGCGTGTGTCTGTGTCTGTCTGCTATGCTGTCTCCCCTCCCTCATGTTCGTGCTGCCTTGTGTGAGAGGCTACATTAACAACGTGTTAACCCTTGAGGGCTCAGCTGAGTCCTAGTTCATCATTTAGCAGCAAGGCATTCCCTGGGAAATATCCCACCCTCTTCCACCCTCTAACTTCACCACCTCAACCAAGCTTCACAATCATCATAGCTGTGAACAGTATTAAATTGCTTGTTTAAAATGTATCCTGTGTGTATATCTATATAATATATAGTTTTTTGTCTGGTGAAAAAAATTTCCCTGGAACCTAACCCCCCCTATTTACATTAATTCTTATGGGGAAATTGGATTCGCTTAACATCATTTCACTTAAAGTTGCATTTTTCAGGAACATAACTACAACATTAAGCGAGGAGTTACTGTATTTTGGACCAAACAGGTGTTTGATAGTTGGATTTAGACTGCCAGAACTTCAAGATCCACTTTCATTTAGTCTGACATCCCAGCTCAATAAGAGATGAACAAGCACGGTCAAATCTTGGCATCATCCCAACACTGGTTGATATGGTAACCAGATAGAGAGATAACAGTGTGTGATGTGGCTGTTATCTCTGCACTGTATTATTACTGCTATAGCATTGTGATTGTTATGATTTGAAGCATTTATAAGGGAGTATTTCTTGACATGCGGGTCATGAACCAAAAAATGGGCTGCAAGATGTTGCCTGCTGGATTACACCCCATGAATGTAGAAACAAACAAATGAAATGGGTGCTAGGATCCAGCAGGAGTAAGGGAAGAGAAGGAATGGAAAAGCTTGTGCCCTTCCTACTTCTGTTGCTCCCTTCCCACACTGCTTTTGTTCTTGCTACAGAACTACTGCAGTACTCTACCTGCACCATACTCTATTAATGAGAAAGGCACCATTTCAGGTTGCCGTGATGTTGACGGCCACTAAAGCATTAATGATTTGTTGCATTCCAATAGCACCTGTGGGTCCATTTGTGCTAGACACTGTTCATACACAGTGAGAGACAGTCTC
Source organism: Platysternon megacephalum (assembly GCA_003942145.1). Lineage (NCBI taxonomy): Eukaryota > Metazoa > Chordata > Testudines > Platysternidae > Platysternon > Platysternon megacephalum. Next base: position 7,942,694 of record QXTE01000041.1, read on the forward strand.
CAGTTCAAGGAGCTTACATTCTAACTGGACAAGACAAAGGCAGGGAGAAAGGAAGTTCTATTATGTCCATTTCACAGATGGGGAACTAAGGCACAGAGAGATTAAGTGACTTGCCCATAGGTACGCAGGAAGTCTGCGACAGAGCAAAGACCTGAACCAGAATATCCTGAGTCCAGTCCTGTGCCTTAACTACAATCCTACCCCTCCCCTCTTACCTTGAAGCAGCACTTTCTGTGGTAGCAGAGCACAATGCAGGTGGTGGGAGGGAAAAAAATCACATGGTACATATGTAGGTGGCATTTTTAATTTGCCTGAACAGATCCTTGGGCGCAGAATTCTGATGACAGACCAAGTGAGCCATCAGTCTGAGCTCAGTAATGATAATGCTGAATATGAGCCTGAAGAGAACAAAGCAAACTTCAGAACAATTCAAAGGAATTTCACAGATCAAATCCTTTTCCAAGGAAAATCTCTTAAAAATACATAAAAGCCAGTTTCCCTTCCTAACCTGAATTGTTTATATCTTATAGTATGCAAGAAATAATAAGCATCAAGTGTACATGTCTTCTTGCCTGTACAGATCTCAGAGGGTTAGACACATTAGTAATTCTTTCTAACCACGTCATGCTCAGCCTAGATAGTTGTTCTTCCTCTTCCTTTCCCTCCCCCCTCTTTTCTCCAGGGAGTGATAAACCAAACTTTTCACACATCTATATAAATGCCAGGGCTCACGTAGCATCTTTTTCTAGCTGGTAGAGTTTCTCTCAGCTGTTCTCTAGATGTACAGAGTGAGCATAATGAATTATCCAGTCTGCTGGAAAGCCTCTGATTAACAGCTTAAAATGTTTCTGCTGATTTGCTTAAATCACATACTCCAGATTTTTAGACCTTTCCCCAAATTAGTCAATCACAAAAATATTTATAGTTCTAAAAGAGCTATGTATGGTATAAAAACAAACCAACCCATTTGAAGAGATGGCCCCTGATTCAGTCCTATACTTCCTAATGTGCTGGCACTACATTGGCCACCCTGCTCCCTGCCAGCTGCTTCTCTCTCAGCAGCCAGCTACATCTCTTTGCCAAGATGAGCATAGCTCGATAAGCAGAAAACAGGTAGCAGAGCAGCAGTATCCTAGGCAGTTGAGAGAAGAGCAGCCTATACCTGGAGAAGAGAGTGGGGTTAGTTCTGCATTGGAGAAAGGGAGATGAAGAGACCAGAAGGAGGAATAAGTTATAGGATAGGGGGAGAACAGAAGTCATCATGGGATCAGGGGTGGAAAAGTGAGGAGGAAAAGCAAAGGGGGGCACAGAAGGATGTGGACAAAAGGAGCATACAGAGATTCCTGGAGAGGGTGGAGAGCATAGCAGGAGACATGGCAAACATGAGGAGTGTACCAGGAACAATGGAGGAGGCATAGCAGGAACCATCCAGTGGGAAGAAAACAGGGAAAGCCATTTCAGGAAGATGGGGAGCAGCATGTTTTCCTAGGGAAAATTTTCAAATAAGCCTGGTGTCTGGGGGCTGCTGAAAGGCTGCATATACACTCTGGTGAATTTTAGGTTATTTGTTGCTGCTCTTTCCTCTCAATTTTCTTAGAATAAAGTAACCTACAATTTCCCGCATGCATACAGGACCCTCTAAATGCTAGGCATTTAGCAGACCCCAGGTGATTTGGAGACATGTTCCTGGCAAAAATTCTTTGCACATTAGCCCTCATGGATTCCCTGGGAAGTAGCTGCAAAACAAGCTGTGGGCCACCATTTTTATTACATTGGCATACCTCCACTTTCTTCAAGGGCATTGTCCCTGACTTACACTGCTGTTACCGGAAAATCAGCGCCACTGGTTTTTACTGAAGGAAGTTTTCCCACCCTCATCGCCACCCCCACCCCTCCATTAGTGAAGGCGTATATTCTACCAGTTGAAAGAAAAAGGATTCTTCAGCTTTATCTGTAAAGGAGCAGATTAGAGATCTAAAGACAGAGTCCATGTAATTGTATCTGCAAATCGGTCTTGTTGAAGTATAGAATTAGAACCCAATATATCTTCCATCAAAGTCACTGCAAAACTTTCTGTGAAGGTCAATGAGAGCTGGATTGGGTAGTTAGTAGAGGAGCTGTGCAGGAACCAGAAGTTCTGTTTTGTAGGAAATACTGTGATTCTGATATTTGTTTTTGTCACAAATCAGAACAAAAACAAAGTTTTTCTAAGGCGCCTGGGAAAATAATCATTTCAGGTCAATTAAAACATTTTGTTTTGATTTTGATTGTTTTATTTTATATTACATTACAATTTATATTTTCAGTGTTGTTGTAGCTGTGTTGGATATGAGAGTGAGAAGATATGTGAGGTAATATCTTTTATTGGACCAACTTCTGTTGGTGAGGGAGACAAGCTTTCGAGCTACACAGACTTCTTCTTCAGGTCTAGGAAAGGTAATCTGTGTGTCACAGCTAAATACAAGGCAGAACAGATTGTTAAGACTAAGCCCTGGTCTACACTGGGGGGGAGGGGGGAGGTCGATCTAAGTTATGCAACTTCAGCTACGTGAATAACATCGCTGAAGTCAAAGTACTTAGATCAACTTACCATGGTGACTTCACCACGGTGGGTCGACTGCTGCTGCTCCCCCGTCGACTCTGCCTGCGCCTCTCATGGCGCTGGAGTACAGGAGTTGACGGGAGAGGGCTCGGGGGTTGATTTATCACATCTAGACTAGATGAGATAAATTGATCTCCACTGGATCGATCGCTGCCCACCGATCCGGTGGCTAGCGTAGACATACCCTAAGGAGTTAACACATGTTGCAAGAGATCATTGAAGATGAAATGGGCCCACTTCACCTTGAATGGTCTCCTGCAACGTGTGTTAATGCTTAACAATCTGTTCCACCTTGTATTTAGCTGTGACACTCTGATTATAATCTATAACATACTATAAAATAAAATAAATTTCTAAATTTAAAGTCAGAACATTTCATTCCAATAAGATGAAAATGCTTAGATTTGATATTTCTTTATATTGAAATTTCATCAAAATCAACATGTTCCCATGGAATGCTCCATTTTGATGAATCAGCATTTTGCAACAGAAAAATTCTTTGTAGGGAAATGTTTGATCAGTTCCACTGTTTGGGGACTTCTGTATGTGTTGTTCCTTCATGGCTGATTTAGCTCCACAGTGCACACAGTAGAAAAGCTTCATTTTTTTTAGAAAGGTAAGCTGATATAACTTGAACATACAGAGAGCCAAATCCTCATCTGATATAAATCGGCGTAATTCCATTGAAGTCAAAATAGCTACATGGACTTACCCCAGAAGAGGATCTGCCACACAGAGAAGAGCTGTTCAGTACATAAATATCATTGTTAGTTACTTTTCTGACCACAGAAGCAATCACCTGCCCTTTAAGAAATTGGTTAAAACAAAATACAAGCATCAACGCTATGAAAGCCATCCCCCCAGATGTAAATAATGAATATTAATCTTAGTGTGGCACCACTAAGTGTGTTAAAAAACAAACCATGAATATGATTTTTATTTTTCCATCATTTGTGAAAACTCTAACTCTAAAAAGAAATGTTTTTATTTTATTCTCTCTCGTTAAGTTATTCCTTCTCCTCATAAAAGAATATGGGGAAATGGCTGTCTATATTCTCTACTGAAAATATTGAAAGTAAGAAAAAAACCTCAGCATCACTTTTTCAATTTCAGTCACTAATTTTAGTAAGCAAATCAGTCTGAGATTTTTTCAAAGTGAGAAAATTGCAATTGGACATTCCCTAATATTAGAGCTGGTTGAAAATTTTCTGTCAAAACTGTTTTTCAGGAGAAAATTGTGCTTTCAACTGAACTAAATTTTTCACTAAATGTCTGCTTTCTTTGCAGAAAATTTTGATATTTCACCCCCCTCCAAAAAAAAAAAAAAAACCCACATGAAAGATCAAAAAACATTTTTAACCCCAAAACAAACATTTTGATTCAAAACTGTACCGCAGTGTCTCATGGGAACTGTAGTTTGGATGCTCCATGCTTCCATTCTCCTCTATTTGTTGGGCTTTCTGTCTGGACTACATTTTTCATGAAGCACCATGCCTAGGAATTCCTATGTTACAGCCCCTCACCTCACCAAGACAGGAGGAAAAGGTGCATCATGGGAGATGGCTAGCGAGCCAGGTATGTAGAAGAGAATGAGAGCATAAGGCACAAGAACTACAACTCCCATGAGGCATTGCAGAACCATTTTAAATCACAATATCTGCTTTTGGATAAAATATTTTTAATATATATTTTACTAAAATGTTAAAATTTTCCCAGGGAAAAAATATCTTCTGACCAACTCTACATAGTATATATGAAAAAAATGCATGTATTGGTGGCTCCAGGGCGTGTCTGAAAAGAAGTATGCATTGTACAACTCCCACAGATCCGAGTTGAGGCATAAACCACTGCTGGGTAGCTATCTACAAATGGTAGACTAGGATGAATGTAAGAGCAATGTCCAAAGTTTTAAGGACAGTGGTCTTGCAAAATAAGCTAATTTATTAATACTACCATTACCACCACCTTGAAGTCATATAATAATTTTAGAAATCTCAATATAGTTGACAAACATTAAAGAATTAAGCCTCAAGACACCTCTGTGAGGAAAGAATCTCCAATTTACAAATAGGGAAATGAAGAGAGAGAGAGATATTAAATGATTTACCCAAATGCACATAGGGACGAGAACGTTAATCTCCTGACTCCCAAACCACTGCCTTAACCTCAAGACAATCCTTCCTCTTTAAAACCAAATGCCAATTTGGTGTAACTTTAAATTTAAATAAAGAAAGTATCACCTGGTAATAATTGGAGGGACCTGCGATATGCTATCACTTTCTTCCAGACTCTAATACATCTGCTATCCTTGAATTGGCAGCAGCTCTCAGCACTGAGCTCAAACAATACTAATAGACACCTGAAATATGCTAAAGGGACTAAACCACTCTTTTTTTGTCTAGGCCCAGATCTTGATCTGCCAATTCCTCAGTGCAAAATTCAGCCAGAGATGTGAGGCTTGGCTGGGTTTCATGATGCATAAACACCATTGGTAGCTTGAGGCCAGAACCCTTTTCATGTAAGTACTATGTGGTTCCACCAACTCCTACCCCTACCCCAGGGATAGAATCTTAGCTCCCCTGGGCTCTGGACAAGGAAGTTGAGAGGCTCTGTGTATATGCAATGGAAGGTGGGGTAAAATTTCCAGTCAGTAAAAACAACGAGGAGTCCTTGTGGCACCTTAGAGACTAACAAATTTATCTGGGATAAGCTTTCGTGGGCTAAAACTCACTTCATCAGATACATGGAGCAGGAAAGCTTATGCCCAAATAAATTTGTTAGTCCCTAAGGTGACACAAGGACTCCTCATTGTTTTTGCTGATACAGACTAACACGGCTACCACTCTGAAACCTGTTTCCAGTCAGTGACAACCTTAAAGAAAGCACCTGCCCCAGGGCATTCCTGTAGGAGATCTCCAGAACACACCTGTTAGCTGGGAAAGACAATAGGGCCCTACTGGGTCAAAGATCTCCCCTTCTTGCAATCAGAAAGGAGAAGGGGAAAAGACTTTCACTTAATCCCTCAAAAGGAAGATTAAACAGGAGTGAAACCTAAAGCTTCCAGGGCACTAGACTTCTAATTTGGGATTACAGCTTGGTTAGAGATTTACACTCAACTTTTTAGGGGTCACTTGTAGGTATAGGGGGATAATTAATTTTCTATATCCCTTCAGTCCTCAGTCTTTCTGCTCAAAGTGCCATGATGTGGAAATAGGTTGTTCACTAGAGGCCTGATCCAAAGCCCATTGAAATCAATGAGTGTCTGTCCACTGACTTAAATAGGTTTTGGAACAGGGTGTAGGAACTGCTAACTACATCTTGTTGGGCACCGGCTATGGCACAGCCATCAGATGGTAACTAGTTTTGTTCACTGCTGGTCTTTACCATATCCAGCCCATTCACCTGGAAGTGAAATATTCTACATCCACCCACGACAATCCTAAATCATTCAGATCCACCTCCCCTTGATCTTTACACTACTGGCAAAAAGTCCCTCCCCACCTCCAACTTCCCCCACATTTTCCAAGATAATAAATAATAAATATAATAAATAAATAAATAAATAATAGTTAAAATAATAAATTGAAAAATAAGGTTTCTCTGGTTGACTTTCCCCAGCCATCAAGTTTGAAAGGCAAACTCTCCCATTACATCTCAAACCATTCCCCCACCAAGATTTTTGACGATGGGGTAGATGATGCATTTTAAAATAAAGCTTTAATTTACATAAAATACACGTTTGCCTTAGCTCTTGAAAAACACGTCAGAGAATACTTAATTGTGGCAGTATCTTCCCTTCCCCATAATGCATGCAGTTGTAAGCTGCATGCCTGTAATGTATATTTTATTAACCATGCCCAACCCCCCTCGTCCCTCAATTACATCCTTCTGCCAGTTAGTCACAGTGGGAGCTCTGCTGATTTATTGATGGCTCCATGGCTCCCCTACCTGCCTTGTTCCCTCCCCACGTCCCAGTGTTCCTGGACTGATGTCTAGTGGAAAGGCAGACACTACAGCTATAATAAGGCAGATGCATGTACCAATTACCTGTTGTAGCTGCTTCAGCCATAGGATGACATTGTACTTGCCACAAATATCAGGGTTGGAAGGGACCTCAAGAGGTCATCTAGTCCAACCCCCTGCTCAAAGCAGGACCAATCCCCAACTAAATCAGGAGGAGCAGATAAATATTAGAACTCCAAATGGCACTAGCCAAAACAAAAAACCACTGGTTTGGGGGAGCACCGTGGGGAGGACTGAGAAGGAAGTGCTGTTGCTCTGCAGATACTGTTTGCAGAGGCAGGCCTTTGGCATAGCACTCTGCTGGGTGCCAAAAAATGGCAGATGAACAGCGTACAAGTCACATGCAGTTTACTCTGGGAAGCTTTTTATTAACGTAGCCCGGTCTCCAGAGGTGATCTCCAGCATCAACTATTTGCCATAACTATGAAGTGCTGAAGTAAGAGTAGCCATTAGGAGTAATTTATGACTCTTCTTGTATTTTCATCTCAGTAAAAAAATAAGTAATTCAATGAAGAAAATGTTGTTTCAGCCAAAAAATAACCCCCCGCCCCTCCCACAGAGTTTAATTTTGATCCTGTAATTTGCTGAAATTAAAATTACACTCCCCCATAAGAGAGAGTGGCTTTTTGTGTGTGTGTGTGTGTGTGTGTGTGATAGCTTGCTTATTTTTCTACACCTAAAAATAAATAAATAAAATGAAATGAAAAGTAACAGTCAATAAAAGGACCAAGCAGTTCATTGCATCCAAGCATAGAGGAAATGAGAAATACCAAGTGAACCTAGTCCAGCTTGTTGGTGATACAGTGTAATGATCCATTTGGGGGAGCCACTGGGTTATTCATTGCCCAATGGATAATGGAATGTCAAGTAATTAATTAAGGGGAAGTAGCTTGCTTGCAACCTGGCTGACACTAGCAATTAGCCCTGATTCCAGCAATCTGTGGCCTCCTTCTGATATAGCTGCACAGGTGCATATCCCAAGTGTGGACCAGGGAAGTTACTATTTGCTCCAGTGGAGTGTACCCAGGTTTGGCGATAAACTCAGCTGATGCAAATTGTGGCTTTCC
>QXTE01000041.1:7950655-8044182 GCA_003942145.1 Platysternon megacephalum
GATGAAGTGGGTTTTAGCCCATGAAAGCTTATACCCAAATAAATGTGTTAGTCTCTAAGGTGCCACAAGTACTCCAAAATCATAACACACATTCTAGAGCAGGGGTCGGCAACCTTTCAGGAGTGGTGTGCCGAGTCTTCATTTATTCACTCTAATTTAAGGTTTCGCGTGCCAGTAATACATTTTAATGTTTTTAGAAGGTCTCTTTCTATAAGTCTATAATATATAACTAAACTATTGTTGTATGTAAAGTAAATAAGGTTTTTTAAATGTTTAAGAAGCTTCATTTAAAATTAAATTAAAATGCAGAGCCCCCCGGAGCAGTGGCCAGGACCCGGGCAGTGTGAGTGCCACTGAAAATCAGCTCGTGTGCTGCCTTCGGCACGCGTGCCATAGGTTGCCTACCCCTGTTCTAGAGCCTAAGCATAATTAACAAGATTCCCTCTTCTCTAATAAGTCATTGCTTAACCAAAGTCCTTCTCACAGCGTTTTTCAACCAGGATGTCTGAGACCCTCCTGTCACAAGACCAAACCCACTGTCAGTTTGTGTCCCCAGATGGAGGATGCCAGGGCATCTCTCTGTACCTCTAGCTATATTAGACCAGTCATTTGTTCCTCACTGGTAAACAGCTTCCCCCTCATCACTGTTCACCTCTTCCTGTTAATTTCTTCTCCTTAAATCCCCACAATCTCTTCAGTAGTGTTTGACTCTGTATGCAAATATACTTCCATTGTTAGACACACAATATATGCAGTGTTGTGGCCACTTCACCTTGACTGGTCCCTTGAAATATGTGTTAACTTCTTATGCTAAACAATCTGCTGCACCTGGTATTTAGCTGTGACACTGAATACATTTCCCAGACCTGACCAACAGCTCTGTGTAGCTCAGAAGCTTGTCTCTCTCTCACCAACAGAAGTTGATCCAATAAAAGGTATTACCTCACCCACAATACACAGTAGTCAGCCAGGGAAATAAGTGTCTCCCACCTTGTGTCTGGTGGAACCTATCTTAAAGCATGTTAACTCTAGGTGACCTGCCCTTAATGTCAAGGCTTTAAGAACATATTTTCCAAATTCTGCAAACACTTAAGCATGTGCATAACTCTACTCGCAAGAATAATCCAATTTAAGTCAAGATCAATATAACTACTCAATGGGTGAGTGGGTAAGGTTATGCATGTTTAAATGTTTGGTGTTGACATATGTATGTGGGTGTGTATGTGTGGATCCATCTATTTCTGATTTCTGTGTGTGTCTAAATGTGTGTGTGTATATATATACACACACACACATTTAGACACACATAAATCAGAAATAGATATATACAATTTCTCTTTTCATACATTCTATTTTCCCTTTCCCCCCATTTTGTCCCTCTACATTTGTTTTCCACTCTGCTTGCTCTGTGCCCTCTCTTCACCCTAATTTTTCAACTGCTCTCCCCCTCAACCCAAGTCTTACTTATATTTAAAGCAAAGCCATTAACATTTGAGTCAAAATCTTTGAACCTCTGATGTGTGAGTGAACTTGTAATTAGGCAACAATAAGTTCACCTTTTCTTTCCCTAGTTTCTCCCACTGCCTTTATAACAGGAATGGGCCATGTACTTCCCCTCTTCCTCGCTGTGGTGGAGGTGAGTCAAGGTCTGGCCAATGTGGCCTTAATTCATAGAAGGAGTAAGAGGGTCCTTGATACCGCATATGTCCCCTAAAGACTAAAGAAGTCCCTTTGTACAGCACTGGGTGGTTTAGTCTATGCAGGGTTTTAGGGATTAGAGCTAGCCAGAGTGGGAGCATCCTGGGATTACTCAATGTTCCATGCTCTACTTTTGAACCCAGAGGATTTTGCACCAAAGTGGAGCTGCTAGGTGGAATCAGAGAGGGCAGGGAGAGCAGGAGAATCAGTGGGAACATGGCTCCCTAATAGAGTTCAAGGACCACTTTGCACTCCCTACATGAATAGAGGACACATTTTTCCAGAAAGGAAAAATGAGGTCAGAAAGCATTGCAGACAAGCTGCCTCTTCTTGCCATTTCCTGGAGACTGACAGAGTGAGAAGTGGATTTCCTCACAAATCTTTAGGTTCTTCATGATCAGCTAGCCATATCTCATCCTCCTCCATATCGCCACACCCCCAAAGGCCAAGGGGGTAATGCAGCAGGTTCTGTGTGGCAGCAGTTCTTCTCTTGACATTTCCTTTCCACAGAAAAAAAATGTGGAAGGGAAATGTCAAAACTTAATTTGGCCGTACCCTCAGGACTCTATTTCTGCAGCAAGTCTGTTGTTCACAGGAAAAGAGAGAAATGCAGTATTTGGTGCTATATAGTAGCTCACATTTCATCCTCCCTTAGGATATTTTATTCAGTCCATTAAACATTTCCAGTTTTGTTCTGGGCCACTGCAGCAACAAAAAGCCATTACATCACTTCCTTCCTCTTGTGGACTTAACTATTACCTCTCTCGAGAAAGCATTCAGCAGTAAACTACCACATGCACTGGAAAATGAGGTGAAGAGAAAACATCCTCAATTACTTAAAACTGACAGACTTGAAAGGATGCCCACAGTTAGGGCTACAGTGGAATTCTTTTATAAGAAGGATCAATTTGGCAACTCCAATTTAAGTGACCACTACATCCATATCTACAGAGCACTGAAATTCTTAAATCATGCATACAGAGAGAACTTCTGTCATGCAGGGAGAGCCTGAGTTCTACTATCTATTTTAATGCCATTGCAGAACTATCTGGTCAATCTTATTACTGGCTCTAAATAGCACTCCCTACAAGATAGAGCAACAGCAGACAAGATGCATTCAGAGAAGTGTGAAATGCTCATCTATAAAGTTTCTGTAAGGTTAACGTGTGTATTTTTGTCTTGTAAAAAGAACCATGTGCGCTTACTGCAATGTATAAATATTAATTACTTGCAGACAGTAAGGCATCAAGCTAAAAACAATTTCAGGGTCATGCATTAAGGAGGTACCCTAGTTAAAGCCATGTTCAGGTTTTCCCTTTTAAAGTAGGAGGTAGATACACTATTCAAACATACATTATTCTTAAACGTAGTCTTTCAAGCCAGAGGACAAACATTAATTTTCACAATTTTTAAAGTGTTCTTGGTAGAGTTCTAAAAGAAGTTTTATATATGTGTGTGTGTGTGTGTTTGCACAACTTGGCCATAGTTTGCATATAATCACCCACTTATTCCAGCCTAGGTTGTTTCTTTGGACATGAGGAAGGGTTATTCAATACCTAATGCATACCACAGGCTTCCCTTTAGCTAGGAATACCTATGTTTAAAAGTGAATCATAGAGAAAATAATAGGAGTTTTAAATGGCAAGAAAGTAAAGCTGTTGTGACCCTAAACAGAGTTTGCAAAACAATCTCACTCCAGATCTCATCAATCCTTAACTGTACACTAAAATCTTACCTTTTAGTAAACAGTACTGTAGTATAAAGTACTAAGTTGGATAACACTGTGCAGGGGAGTGTTGGGGCTTCCATTGTGAATATAGGAACTATTTGTGGTCAGCTATATATTCTGCAACAGAGAGTACTGATGTTTGTTGTTGTGACATATAGTATGTTGCTATTAAACCTTAATCAGCATCTTCACATATTGGTATGTAGTAATGATGTGGCTGGGGGGAATAAAGCCCATTCCAGTATACCAATATATATTGATAAAAAAGACTAATAAAAGAAAACAATAGGCTTGGTCAGGGCCGTCCTTAGGATTTATGGGGCCCTACGCAGTATTATTAAACTGGTGCCTTTATGCTCCACTGAAGGCGGTCCCCAGACGGCACCGCTGACCCCCCCCCCCACCCATGGACCCCCAGAACCCNGACCCCCCCCCCCCCCATTGCTGACACACACCAAGCTTCGTATGCAGTAGATGCTGCAGCAGTGGCTCAAGGCAGGCTTCGTGCTGTCACATGGGGGCTGCATCTTGCCAGAGCCCACAGCCCTCCTGCAGCCCTTCACCACTCCTAGCTCACCACCAGCATTTTGACAGGAAGGACCAAGCAGTAATAACAACAACAATAATACAAGTGTGAGTGGGTGTGTGTGTGTGTGTGAGAGAGAGAGAGACACACAATCTGAATTGGGGGACTGTGACTCGTGAGAGGCAGAGTGTATGTGGGTGTGAGAGCCAGTCTCTGTGTGTGAGAGAGACTATGTGTGTGTGTTAGGGAAGTGTGAGAGACAGTAAGCGCACTGTCACTTTAAGTCCCCTCTCCTTCACTCCCCCCCCCCCCCGCTGACTCACGTCGAAGTTTTGCTCGTCCTGTCCTGGCCCGCGCCAGAGACCGAGTGGCTCAGGCAGGCAGGGTCCAGTGAGCCTGAGGGAGGTGGTGGGGTTGTGGGCGGGGAGAAGCCCGCCAGCCCAGCATGGGGGAGGGGCCAGAGAAGAGAGGATTCCAGCCACGGCCAGCGAGGGGAATGGTGCCCCAAGTTTTCTGGTGCCCCCACGCAGCCGCATATGCTGTGTATGCCTAGGGACGGCCCTGGGCTTGATTCTCCCCAGCCTTGCACATTGTGCAATCATTTACAGTTCTGTAAACTGAGAGCAGAGTGAGTGTAAAACACTCACAAATCAGAATGGGGGTGTTTAATATGTACTTTGCATAGCTGTAAATGAAGGTGCAAAGCTGTGGAGAATCAGGACCAGTCAGTCCAAAAGATTCTTAGATAATAGTACAATTAGTCGGCATTTGTGATTTCCTTCAACTTTGTTTCAGCTGCACATTTGGAGTGGTAATTACTGAAGAGCTGCATGGCTCACAACAGACTGACTGGCAACCCTCCCATGAAGTGTCTTGTCTTTCAAATGTAATGCAACTTAAAACCCTGGTTTTGGGGGGGCGGGGAACACCAAAAAACAGGCAATTACTGCTATTGTTCACATTTGACGGAGGCTGAAATAAGAGTGAAAAGGGAATGATTTGATTTTTTTTTTTTTTCAAAAATCAGGTATTGCACTGATTAAGAGATAAATAGCAAAGTAAATTTCAAATAGTAGCAAAGGGAAATCCATACGGTGCATATAATCAGTATCAATGATATTCCTCGTGCTGCTTTTGTCCAAATTAGGCCTCAGTTCGGAAAAGTATCCCTCTTGAGGACTTCACTTATATATATGCCTAAAGTTAAGAATGTGCTTAAATTGTGTTCTGAATAGGAATGTATTGAAGCACATACATAAGTCATTTCCTGTGTCAGAGCCTTACAATATATTCCTCTCAGGGCAGAGACCTGAGGCCATGCTCTCCTCTCATGTATACTAAATGGAGTAAATCCTGAGAGGGGCTACTCTGGATTTACTCCAGGGTAACAGGCACAAAATTTGACCCCTGCTCTTGTTACAGTCTTTAAAGCACTAGGGGTACTTATGGCAAGAAATAACAGTGTATTCAGTGCTAGGAGCAGTATTACTGTTATTTATTATTTAGTTTGTGGCAGTTATTAAGATGCGCTAGCTCAGTGGTCCCCAAACTGTGAGTCACACCTAGGGTTGCCAACTTTCTAATTGCAGAAAACTGAACACCCTTGCCCTGCCCCTTCTCTGAGGCCCCACCTACACTCACTCCATGTCCCCCTCCCTCCGTCGCTCACTCTCCCCCACCCTCGCTCACCCACTCACTCATTTTCACTAGGCTCAGGCATGGGGTTGGGATGTGGGAGGGGGTGAGGGCTCTGGGGTGGGCCTGGGGATGAGGGGTTCAGGAGGGGGCTCCAGGCTGGGGAAGGGGGTTGAGGTGCGGGAAGGGGTTCCTGGTGTGGGCCCCAGGCGGCTCCCAGGAAGTGGCAACATGTCCCTCTAGCTCCTAGGTGGAGGGGTGGCCATAGGGGCTCCGCACGCTGCCCCCATCCGCAGGCGCTGACCCTGCAGTTCCCAGTAGCCAATGAGCCACAGCGCTGGCCCTGCCTGTGCCCCCCGCCTCCTGGGGGCAGGGGGTGGACCATGTAAGTGAGGGGTGCAACCAAAAAAGTTAATGTTGTACCAGCTCTCTCTTTCTGGCACTCTGCTTTTCTGCTAAGAAGGTACAGTGTAAGGGGAGAATTGTCATGTGTCGAAAGACATTCTCCTTTACAGATCACCTATAAAATCTGAAATGGACATATAAACCTATCACCAAACCTCTCCACCACACCCCATAACACCTTGACCAACGTAATGTATCACTCATCCATCTAAGAGTAAGATGCATAGTAACTACAGTAGTTCTCATCAATTCCTGTTAACAACACTGTACATTACAGCAATTGATATACCAAATAAGCAGTACTTTCTCAGGCTTGCCCTAGACAGCTCCTGCATAGGGGAGGCACAATCTACCTCTCCTTTGTCCCTTCACCAGTCCTAATCTGGCCCAAAGTGCGAAAGAGAATCAGGCCTAGGATCTCTGTAAACTGGGATAACATTCTGTTCATTTAAGGCAGTGAATTATGTAGAAATATAAAAGTCTAGTGTATTGCAGTAACAACAGATCAAATGGGAATTGTCCATGATATATATTTAGGGGAAATGAGCTAAAAAGGAGATAAATCTGATTTGAGAAAGGTGTATCAACTCTGATGACTGACAGGTTAAGTTAGCAACTGAGTCTAATGGCCTGATTGTTTCTGGCTCTCGAGTGTGTGTGCAGGAAGGGGCACAAGAAATCTCTCTTTGTGGTGCATGCTGCACAAGCCCCAGAGATATTTGCCATCCTTATGACTATTTGCCACAAGGTCCAAGATTACCCCACAGCGGGGGAAAGAGGGATGGGCGGAGCAGAAGTATGGCACTAGGAAGTTCAGTGAAGAATTGAGCCTCCTGAATGGACAATCTTTCCTTAACTTCTCCCTCAGACACTGCAGCTCCTACTCAGGGTTGTAATGTAATGGCACTATCTATAGTTAAGGGAGTTTTTCCTTTGCCTTCAAAGGACTACATTATGAAAGCTGTAAAAATAGTATTATTGCTACAATTCTGTCTCCCACGTAACCAAATGTAGATAACAGTTTTGCAAAATTTTCTAACAATTCCAAGGGAAGGAGTCATGGCTAACATCTTTTATTTTCTGTATGATTTATTTGTCATTGCTTAACTGCATTAGAAGTCTTTTGTGTGCATGTGTGTGAAAATTCAAAGTGCCTTCCAGGATTAATTTTTATGGTTAATTTACTTGTTTCTGACATTTTGAACTGTGTAGCTCAAAAGTTTGTCTCTTTCACCAGTAGAATTCAGCCTCTCTAATACCTTGGGACCAACATGGCTACAAAGAGCACTGCAAATAACATGTGTGAAGAGAGCATTATTAGGCCTGTCCTCTAGTGTGAAGCAGGTAAAATGTGGTGTGAGTGACATCTTGGCTACTCATTGTGGGTTAGGAAGTAGACTGGAAGCTCTGCTCCTATGAGATGCTACTGGGAAACCCGAGGGTGCACAGAGTGAAACAGCCATAAGGGAACAGGTACCATCACTGAAAGAAATAATATTTTAGACATACCATCGCAAAAGAAGCTGCAAAGGAATAAAGGTTTGAAATATTTAAAATCCTTCTTAATTATGTACACTGAGACATTTACTTTCAAATTCCATATTTTTCTTGGTTTCAGTGCTCAGTAATATATTTTAAAAAGGCTCCACGGACTGTCTCATTCTAAAAAGCTCACCTTCGGCATACAGAACTTGGCATAACCAAAACAGGGCACAAAACACCTTTTTATAATACCAGAAAAGAGAAAAACAGTAGAGTCCTTATACATTATTAACTAAAACTTTGCAAAAGTTTGTTTTCATTTCAGTTCCCAGCCTGAAGGCTCCTCGGTGTCACCTGAAGAAAGCCCCGCTCTGGCAAGTAAAATGCACCAGCCAATGAAATATATGCATGTAACCTATGCATATTGTGATGGGTTGGACCCCCCCTTCCAGGGTGCCACCTGATGTACTGGGGTTTCACTGAGCCCGCCTTCTCCACCAGCCTGGGCTCCCTTACAGTTTTTTACTGAGCTAGGCTCTCTGGCCTCCTCCAGCACACACACACACAGGTAGATACACAGCCAGCTGTAGAATCACACAGAGTCTGCATGGGAAGACTCAGCTAGGAAACTGCCCAGCACTCAAGTGCACACCCCCTCTGGCGAGTAAACCCAAAATTGTCTTGTCTTGCACTGCACAGAAAGCTGTACGGCGTGAGCTCATTAAATTCGCTCCCTCCCTCAATGTGGAGGAAGATATGCACAGCTTTCTGCACCCCCAGTTATGAATTGCATAAACTGGGTTTTAGGAAACAAAACAAGCTTATTAACTAAAAAGGATAAATTTTAAGTGATTATAAGGGATAGCAAACAGATCAAAGCAGATTATTGAGCAAATAAAACAAAACACACAAACTAAGCTTAATACAGTAAATTAACTGGTTAAGAATAGCAAATTCTCACCCTAAATGTTGTTTCAAGCAGGTTGCAGAGTTTCTTGAAGGTAAACTGCACTGCTTGCAGCTTAAATCTCCAGGTGTTCCTTTCACAGGCTAGACCTTTCTCGTCTGGGCTCAGCCCCTGCCCACCTCCCACCACCCCAAGCTTAGTTCCTTTGTTTCTTCGGGTGTTTTAAGCAGTCTTCTTTCTTGAGTGGGGAGACAGTGGAGAAGAACCTTGATTACTTCACTTTCCTGCCTGAAATAGGGTTTATATATGGCGGGAAGCCTTTGTCTCTCAGTGTAATTCCCCCCTCTCCCCAGTGGAAAAATACCAGAAGTCCAAAATGGAATCCAGTGCCAGGTGATATGATCACATGGCCCTGAAGTGTCAAAGCAGCATCCCAGGAAGTTTCTCAGGAAGGTGAGAGATTAGAACTCTGAAGATGCTATTGTTTTCCCAAATGGCCCATCCAGGCTGATTGCCTACTCTCTGCTGGGCGTTGCCCAAGTGTAAACACAGTTGAAATTGTTACATAGTCAATATTCCTAACTTCAGATACAGAAATGATACATGCCTACAAATAGGATAATCACATTCAGTAACTCACAACCTTTCCAATGATACCTCACATGACCCATCTTGCGTAAAACATCTTAGTTATGTCATATTCATATCATAAGCATATCTCTATGAAGAATATGGGGCGTAGTGTCACTCACACATATCTCCTGCTTCCTATTATAATAAGAAGGATTTTTAAAAAGCCAAAACCTATGGTGTTGTTTTAGCAACATATCCTGCCCTCAGGTATGAGAACCCAGTTCCCAATGAGTTTTAAGGAATAGCTGAGGGTAGAATTTAGTTTTTAGGTTTTTATTTCTTTAATAATCTCTCTTGTTTGAAACTTTAAAACATCTGCATGTCAGGGTCATCCTTTGTACATGTCTCTAGCCATTACTCAGCCACCAAGCTGGTGCTACTCAAAGTTTTGTGGATAATGAGGCTTAGAAAGAACTCTCAACTATTAATTGGATAGCAAATATCTAGCTTTCCGCCCAAACCTCTGACCCTACTCTGCCTCTCTGTATTCCTGTAAAAAGCTTACAATGCCTTCAGAGAAGAGTAAAACTGTTGCAATTTTTCTTTGACAAGCAAACTAAAAACAAAATAGCAAGAGTCCTAATTCAGTAACAAGTCCTAGTATTACTCTTGCTTCAAAGAACTACTAACAATGTCCAGATTGGCAGGGGCGTTCTCTAGCCGCTTTCATCCAACTCAAAGCTGCAGGTTCACAAACAAGAGCTGCTCATGCTGCAACAATAAATATGGAAGCAACAATAAAGCTTCATCCACCTGTCCTTTGCATATGTTATTTGAAGCTGAGCTCTTAAAGAATTCTATCTTAAGAATGGAAAACAGTTTTTGTGCCCCTTATGGAAACAAGACTGCCTATGGCTTATCAACTGGCTATGACTGTGGCTTTCAAATGAACAGTGGCCTAATCAAAATGCCTAGAGCTGAGATTTTGAAAGCATTCTAGAGGATTTAGACCAATATTTTCCATTCACTTTAATGGAAGTTATTTGTCTAAATCCCCTAGACTGCTTTGAAAATCTGTTTACATTCAGAATTGTGTTCTTAAATGTGAACCAAATTAAACAGAATCACAACTATGCAAAAAAGTAACTCTCATATCTATTTGGTATATCTGATTTAGAAAAGGAAGGATTTAGGGAAGTCATTCAAGGCAAACAAATATTTACTTTATTAATCTGGAAAGATAAGGGGAGAAATGAGCTTGTGCCCACTAAAACAGATGTTGTCTAAATTACCTAATTTCTGGCAGTAATTTTGTAATAATTTCACAAAAAATATGGGAAGTACTTTAAAAAAAATCATATAACTCACAGTTAACTAATGTTTTGTATATTCACCAAGGAATGAGAGATGAGCTGTTCTAATAAGCCTGTAAAATGCAGCCAAGCATCTATAAACCCACTAAAATACCCCCCATAAAGAAAATCTATCATCTTTTAGGAACCATATAAAACTTTAGACAATGTTTCTTTCCAGAAAAAGTCATGAAACACTTTTTGCAAAATTGTTAATTCAGTCAAAAACCCAGATATCTAGCAAAAAACAGTTTTGATGGAAAATTTTCTAGCAGCCCTACTCAGGAATTTAACAATCTCTTGCTTCCCACCCAAACACACAACATGCTGAATGCTTTGCTGGTGTACATATGTGAACATTAATTATTTTTTGTTGTTGAAGTTGTAATGAACATTAATTATTTTTTGCTGTTGAAGTTGTAATTAGGGTTTTGCATTATATTGTGAGGCAGCTAACTGATGTGTGGTATGTTTCCTTATCTGCTGCAAGCAGGTGGGATTTCCCTGTGAACATGTGGACCCTGTCACTGTCAGTGGAAATTTGATGTGTGGGCTTTTAGTTAAGGTTTAAATGTGGCTCATAACTTGGCATGTCCTTACATTTTAGTGTTTACATGGGTTGGGGGTGGGGATGGCTCACTTAACCCACCATAATCCCTTTTAAATAAGTTTTTGTTTGTGGAATTACTACTTAATTCATCTAACTATGTGACTTGAGTGATTACAGTGTAAACACAATGGAATTAATGCAAGTAATTGCTAAAAATACACACATAATGTATGAACCCAAGGGATAATCATAATAAAATAGTTCCTTAAAGTAGTGAACTTTCTGGTTATATGAAGAACTGGTATTTAGTTATTAAAAATGCATATTAAAAATGAATAATCACATAGTGTAATTACACTTCCACTGTATTGTAAAGTGCAACCAAAGTTTTCATGCAAGGTATCACATGTTCACCAGAGCACAACAGTAGCATTAGAATTGCAACCACATGTATACATTGTATGTTAGTTGCCAATTATATTCAGCCCCTTTTCCGTGTGGTTTGCATGATCCACTGGAATGGGAAGAAGACTGGGGACTTTGGAATCTTGGGACTTGGCTCTGCCATTAACTCACTCAATGACATGGGGCAAGTTATTCTACAGAGCTGTGCCTCAGTTTCCCCATATGTAAAATGGAATTAATAAGTATTACTAGTGCTTTGAAATATATGATTTTAAAAAGTGTTCCATGAGGCTGATCGAAATTTTCAATATCAAAATGATTTTTTCCCAATGTTTCATAGAAATTTCAAATTTAAGCAAAAAAAAAAAAATCATCAAAATGTTCATGAATTTTATCTGCTTTTTTTCCCAAACAGCTGTAGACTTATGTACATTTAAATTATTAGTATTATCTAATCCTTCTGCCAGGTGGAGCCGGCAGCAACCAGGACTGGGTTCAGTAATAGCGGTTCCTTTACAACAGTAGAACACAGAACTGGTTCGAGCCCCCACCCAGTAACCTGGGAAAATTACACACCACCACTGGGCACTTCTGAGAGGCAATACTTTAAGAACATAAGAATGGCCGTACTGGGTCAGAACAAAGGTCCATCCAGCCCAGTATCCTGTCTACCGACGGTGGCCAATCCCAGGTGCCCCAGAGGGAGTGAACCTAACAGGTAATGATCAAGTGATCTCTCTCCTGCCATCCATCTCCACCCTCTGACAAACAGAGGCTAGGGACACCATTCCTTACCCATCCTGGCTAATAGCCATTAATGAACTTAACCTCCATTAATTTATCTAGTTCTCTTTTAAACCCTGTTATAGTCCTAGCGTTCACAACCTCCTCAGGCAAGGAGTTCCACAGGTTGACTGTGCGCTATGTGAAGAAGAACTTCCTTTTATTTGTTTTAAACCTGCTGCCCATTAATTTCATTTGGTGGCCCCTAATTCTTATATTATGGGAACAAGTAAATACATTTTCCTTATTCACTTTCTCCACACCACTCATGATTTTATATACCTCTATCATATCCTCCCTTAGTCTCCTCTTTTCCAAGCTGAAAAGTCCTAGCCTCTTTAATCTCTCCTCATATGGGACCTGTTCAAAACCCCTAATCATTTTAGTTGCCCTTCTCTGAACCTTTTCTAATGCCAGTATATCTTTTTTGAGATGAGGAGACCACATCTGTACGCAGTATTCAAGATGCGGCCTTACCATGGATTTATATAAGGGCAATAAGATATTCTCCATCTTATTCTCTATCCCTTTTTTAATGATTCCTAACATCCTCTCTGCTTTTTTGACTGCTGCTGCACACTGCGTGTACCTCTTCAGAGTGGGTGGGGAAGTGCCTTCTGCCTCATGTTTTTGAGTTCCACAACCAAAAGTTCTGTGCCTCTCTCTGCTCCCTCACCATATCCCACTCACAGTGGTTGTACTTGGTCAGTGAGGATGCAAGGTTCAGAGGTACAGCTGTGTCAGTTCACCTCCCACCTAGGGAAGAAGGCACCTTACTTGTTCCACCATCTAAGCACTTTCTCTGGCTGGCTGTCCCACCAGCCACAGTTCCTCTCCACTGGCTGCCTTGCCAGCTGCTCATTCTGCTCCTCTTGCCACCTCACCAGCCACCATTCCACTCGCCAGTCACCTTCTGCCACCCGCCTCTCTGCTGTGACCTCTGCATTTAGTCTCTTGAGGTTTCACCCAGCTCTCAGTGATTTTCCGCTCTTAGGCTGGGCAGAAATGCTGTCCCACCACAAGTGATTGTCAGCTCTTTTGAGCACTTAAAATAACAAAAGGCTTCTAGTGGAGCCTATTTAGCTCTATCTTTGAACAGTGGGGAGATTAAACCAGACTGGGGATCCTTAGGGAGGGTCCACTTCTCCTGGCTGGGACACCTGTCCCCACCCCTCTTACTTTCACAAGGTCTGACATTCGAGCCCCTGGCTTAACAAGGTCCTTTCAGCTGAGGGTGACCCCCTCAGTTGGGATAGGTTAAGCACAGTTCTGCTCCCCTTTATTCATACAATAAAAACAACATTGATAACATTTCACTACCCCTGCATTCAGTACTAAAAAGTGATTTGTAACCCAACACCTGCCAAAATTGATCACTTTGAACAACACCGCTCTATCTGCTGGATATCTAACTAGGCAGAGTAGGTGAGTTCATGTAAATACAGTTTGCTCCTGAAGTCTCTCTCGCTCTCAGCTAGAAGTAAGGGGAGAACTCATTCAGACCCTGCTTACAATTATTAATTTAAAAGTAGAACATTTTCTACAAAACGCAACACAGATGAGAACAAACAAAATTGTGTTTACAAATAACTTGAAATGATTAAAACAAACCAATAAAACTATTTATTTTTCCCTATTGTGCTATTATTTGAAATAAGAGAAATGGTTCAGATTCATTTTCAGGTCAACACTTTAGGTGGCATTAGCAATTTCTACATTCATTGTATTGTATTATTAAGGAAGAACATTTATCATCATACCACTGGAATATTTGATATTAAAAAATAAGTGCATGCTGCAATTTGCATGTTATTTAATTTTGGGGGGTATAGTTTAGATTTTACACTTTTTCATAATAACTGAGAAGATTAATCATTCTCTAATTATTTTATTTCTATGATGGGTTCCAGACATATAATAACCTAAATTCAGCCTGTGTCTCACTTTGTTTGGAACAATATGTGTTTCAATGAAATTGGATTTATTAGCATAATAAATCGTACCCGTGATCAATGAAAGAATATCCTATCTGTTAAGCAATTGTTTGTTTTGCTTTTTAAAGGAAGTGGCATGATGCAAAAAATCCCTTTAATCTTGATACTGTGCTAACAAAAGACTTGCCGAGCAAAATATTTGCTGCTACGTGTACAGAGCTGCTAATGGTTAAGCTTCGGTACATCTTCAGATTACTTCCTACTCTGGGTGATAATATATCAATGTCTCTTTAACACTGTGCCATACTTAAGCATATGGACATTTGATTGTTCCCCATTACAAGAGGTACAGTACATTTTGTTTTTGCACTTAGAAGCTTAAATGACCCCCCTTTCTTTTCTGCATGCACTGGGAGGAAGTCAACACATTTAAGTAAATGCTTTCATTACAAGGGGAGTTGGCAGGAGGGGCTGAGGAAGGAGATTTAATAATTTAGATGTTGAGAAGAGAAACCCATGTTTGACCATTGTATTATTCCAGAAGGTGAAAGAGATACATTTTTCCACTAACAAACATGGATGTTTTGGGGATGAAGCTTTGGTCAGAATGCGGAGGTACAGGTCAAATTATTAGTTTTTGGCCAGTACAGAATACAGTAAGGCCTTGATCATGTAAAACATTTAATTTTGCACACATGTGTGCACAACATTAAGCACATGTGTAACTGTTTGCAGGATCAGTGCCTACATAGTCTTAAAAATAAGTATGAAACCATGCAATGTAATAGTCCTCAAGAAAGAAAGTGGAGCAGACAATGCCGATAAACTAAATTGCAAAGAATAGCCAACTTCTTTTCAGGAAGGACAGTAAGAGTCTTAGAGGTAATTAATTTTTACCATGGTGAAAAAGTCCTATAACATGTAATTGTTATGAAGCAAATAGGGTTCTATAGAGATTTAATAGAGTTTTATAGAAATTATTCCCTATTAAATTATCTGTCTTTTCAGAGCAATGTCCCTTCTATTTTTTTATTTTTGTTTTTAAACCACCTATAGAACTACTGTTGCTGCACTGCTGAGCTATGATAGAAGTTAGTGCCTTGCAGGTCAACTTTTTATTGGAGGAGAAATCAGCAGTGTAGAGTCTGGGTATACTGTGGCAACTTGTTTTATTTACACACCTACAGCAGCACTGGAACAAGGGTGATCATAAAGACCACACAATCTCAGCCTAAACGTCAGTGACTAGTTCCAGGGAGCAACCCTGGCTCAAGAACTGACTTCAGTTAGAGAGTAAGGATGAGAGCAAACTCACTCAGCTGCTTACCACAGCTCCCCTAAAGAAAAAAATCACCACTGCACAGCATATCTTCCAAGACTTGCTCACACAGTTTAAAAATATCTGGAAAGGTTTTATAATTTAATAAATAATTATAACGGCATTTGCATCGCTTCCTCTCTCTGCTTTTTTTGTACAGCAAAGGGATGCCTTCCAAGTCCTTTACTGGAGATCAACAGCTCCAACTCCTTTCCAGTCCCCCCGCCCTATTATAAGGAAAGTGAGCCGATCTTTCCCTCCCAGCATGCCTTACTGCAGTCATCCTCAGCACCCAGTTGTCCCCTTTCAGAGTACTTTGGTGTTGAGCAGGGACCAGGAGCAGGGCCATGCTGGATTTCTCACCTGCTTTAAAGAGCTTGTACACCCTGCTCTAGTATACAATTCATCATCATCATCTTAATTACATTTTTATTTATAGTGTACTGATGCCCAAAGTACTTATGGCAATTAACAACACATGACAGGAAATATAATCCCAAACCATCAGAACCAAACAAACCACTCAGTGTGGCAGAAAAACAATAAGACAGATTCTCTAATGACAGCAGTGGTGGAAAGGAGCCATTATCTAGCTGCAGATGCTCAGCAGAGAATTCCATTGGCCTAGGGGAACTCCATGCTGAGCATCTGCACCACAACTTGGCCCTATGCCTCTGCATTAACTGTCCCACACTGTGCCTCTCCCAGCATACAGGGCATGTCCAGGGCAGCATCATCAAACCCTAGAATTAGTAAAAAAGTTGAAATCCTGGCACATTCAGGTTAAACTGTACACTCAGAGATTTCACCAAAAATAATGTTGTCAGTTGTTTTCAGTTTTGTACGCATGTTTTCTTAAAAAAAAAAAAAAAGCCCTTCAACATTTCACACAGTGCTAATGGTGATCACACTAATCTGGTGCTGCTGGAATGATAGTTCCATTAAAATAGAGCAAGAAATAATGTAATGCATTTCTGGCAGCAAAACCCTACAGCCTTGAGAGCAGGTTCCAAACCATTGATTTTTTTCTAAATGTATTTTTTATTGAACCTGGCCCTCTAATTGAAATTCTGAACAGATTCTCAGATAATTAACTTCAAAAATAGAGAAATATATACTCTCTCCGGTTCCATGTTCTAAGGCCCTGATCCTATCAAAATTCCCTTTGGCTTCACTGAGTGCAGGATCAGGTCCCTAAGTGAGAGAAGTAATTTCTTCTGAGTAAGACTTGCTTTTGAACATCTTTATTAATGTCACTTCTAAATGTAACTGGCTTACAGTTAAGAGTGACTTGATGATATGTTTCTTGTGTCAGCTAATGGGGAAAACAGGCCCTTTGCACTTGCAGGAGGAATTAATTGGCCCAGTTTGTCTTCAAGCAAACATTTCTTACGGTTTGTCTTGTATAGGATTTTATTTAGTAGGTAGAAGACTTGGGGTATGTCTACATTGAAATATAAGCCTAGAATTAGTAGAACTCAAATTAGCAGATCCTGGATTTGTTAACCTAGGATCTGAGCATCAACACTCATTGTAACCCCAGGTTAGGAATCGTTGAACCCTGGGTCCCAACCTGGGACTCCAGTGTCTATTCTGCATTATGAAGACCTGAGTCCAACTACCCATATCCCAGACATCCTAGTGCCCTCCCAAAATAGGGCCACTCCAGCCCTTTGTTCACGGTG
Organism: Platysternon megacephalum; assembly: GCA_003942145.1. Taxonomy (NCBI): domain Eukaryota; kingdom Metazoa; phylum Chordata; order Testudines; family Platysternidae; genus Platysternon; species Platysternon megacephalum. The sequence goes on from QXTE01000041.1 coordinate 7,967,638, forward strand.
CAGTGTGGAAAAACTTGGCAGTCCACCAAACTTGACTGTCCAGGGGACAAAAAGTCAGACTGTGGGATACTTTTGTGGTGGACTCCCAGAGCACAAGTCCCATGGGTCTGTGTCTACATTGCAAAGCAACAGCTTCAACCCTGGGTCCTGGGACCCTGAGTCTGAGCCTGGGTTAGCGCAATGTATGTATGTAGATAGCAGGTGGGTTAGGTTTGAGTCTGAGTTCAACCCTTGGGCTTACACTGCATACAGACATACCCTTAGATCTTAAAAAAAGAAAAACGGGTTGATGAATGCAGAAGCTCTCTTTGATTTGGTAAAGAAAGAGCAAGGAGCAGGATCTCAGGCTGTGGAGAACTAGTGAAAAGGCATATAAAATAAAGATAAGAGAAAGAGGATAGTGAAAGGAATGATGTGAGTTGACAATGGTTAGTTATCCTGTTATCTTGTCTGTCTGTTGTAACCACTGTAACCACCTTTTGTATCTCATCTTATTCTTAGACTGTAAGCTATTTGGGGCAGAGACAATTTGTTCTGTTACATGTTTGCACAGCTCCTAGCACAATGGGGCTGGGACCTCAGGACACTACTGCAATACAAATGATAATATTAAGAGTTTGCAACCCTTTATTTAAAGTAAAAAGAAAGTCACAATTCCCCTTTATGTTTACTAAAAGAGTAAAAAATGAGTTGATGATGAAAATGATCAGCCCATATAATACAGCAAATATATCAAATCACACAAATGTTGATGTTTTTAGCTGCCACAAACTTATTCTGGAAGTTGAACTTTTCTTGTTTTAGAATTGCAATGAAATTTTCAATGCCTCATGACTTCCACCTCTTGGGGTCCTGCCCACCAGTTAAGAAACATAGCTCTAAGGTAATGAGTGCCCCGAAATCCCACTGGAGTTAATGGGAGGCAAGAACGCTCTGTACATTGTCGAATTAGGTTCTGTTTCTTAAATGAAGCATTCAAGTAATTACATGGTGTCCTGGGGTTTTAAATGCACCACAAAAATACTGCCCCAAAAGGTTGATAGCAAATTCAATGAACCCTCCCACCATTAGTTGTTTCTTAATCTTAACCACCATACATTCTTAGAGAACGTGCACTTCCCACAGACATGATGTATACACATATTGCAAGCACTGCTACCCATACTCACAGCGAAAGACTATGTCAGATTTATCGTTCTATTTGCAGCTACTGTCGCTTCAGGGGGAGATTCCCCCTCCACCTCCACAACAAATAGTTTTTTTGTGGCAGCAAAACATTGAGTTACAAGAGCGCCTCTCTTTGATCATATAGTTTTAGAGTAAGAACAATGGCTGCATTTCCTGCCTGAAAGACTTACACTTAAAATCTTCAAATTGGAAACTTAAAAAGGAAAAAAAAAAAAAAAGTCACAAGCAGCAATGCAGATTTAAAAGACACTTACATTTTCCAGCAGGCATCTGCAGTGAGAATTGGCCTGGAAAGATCATGAGAACATGCTCTCTCATAAGATGTATGGTATTTCCTGTTTCTGACTGAGGCAGACATTTTCTTGCCAATAAACTTGTATCCTAGGCCAGAACCAAGAAATGCAGAATTGTTTGAAAATGAAAAATACATTTAAAATACATGTTCAAATATTTTCATACCTTAAGCATTTGATTCAAGATTTAGCCAACAGTTCTGATCCATTCATTCATATTTTAGCCTAAGTGGCTTCCTTCTCCCTAGCTGTTGTCGCTGACTACAAGGAAATGATCTGTATTATATAATGCTTACCAACATAAGTAGTAGTGCAAGTAACAACACAACTTCACTAGCCATGGATCACCTATTACAACCATATTTGCAGATACTGGAATCCTTGCTAATATGCTATTGTGCCCATTGATTTAATGGAATTACAGCAATGCAAAACTTGTTACACTATTCACCAATATAAAATGGCAGACTGCAAAAGGAAAATTTGAAAGTAATGGTACACTGTTTATCACCAATATCTTTGGCGTGACTATAATGATGAGAGTTAACTATGACACTAGCACCAGTATCACAGCAAGTACAGATGAGCACATCTTACTGTATATCCAGTGAATATAAGTTAGTCAATATCATTGCTTCTAATCATTTTCTGTTCTGGCATTGCTTCATCTACTATAGGGTAAAGAAATACAAGCAAACACAAAGATAAAGGAAAATCTACATAAATATATTCACCAGGAGGATATAAAAGATGATAAATCTTCCTTAGAATCTATCCATACTGTGTCCTTACTGCTAACTTGTGGTCATTATTAATTCACTAGGTATTCCCTGTAATAATGTTAATTATGATGAACTAATGCAATGTTAATGTAGAAGATCACTGAAATTTAACAATTAAATAACATGCCATTATCTTCATATATTACTTTTACATCCTAATTAATTCATATCAATGAACAAAGTCACAAGTCTTGCATTAATAGCCTGAGTCAGCGCCTCTGGAAGTCAATGAGAGTCTTTCCTTTGACTTCCAAAAACATTGCATCAGGTCCAAAGATAGTCCTGTGCAATCGGACACAAAATACAGACCCTTGAACTCAACCAAGTTTAACCTGGATACTGTAAACAAATTGACACAAAAGGAAATTAAAAAGCAGTATTCTGTTCTCTTTCATTTCCTCTTTGCATGTTACTGATATTTCTAGGTTCCCACCCAACTTCTTAGCAGGCGAGCAAAGAAGTAAAAATATCAGGGAAATTAGAAGCCATAAAATAAGTTGAAAGTACTATAGCATCAGCAATGGCAAATTTATTTGGAGGGGTAGGTGTGTGTGTGTGTTTACTCTTACAGTACAATGACTAATGAGCACTGATCATCCCTATTGCAACAGGGCCAATCTTTCAGGGTATTTGATGACTAATATTAACAAATCTGACAATTTCAAGATGCAAGGAGGAGGGGAAAATCTAGCAGACAATATATACCTCACTGGTGGCACAAGATCAGCAGAGGTGTTACCATGTAAGCTTAAAATTCCCAGCATCCCCCTCCTGGCTAGCATTGAGAGATTGTTAGCAAAATTCCCATAAAGCTTTGCAAAAAAGTAATGCTAAGCAATATAGTACAGAATTACTATCAGACAGAAGCTAGACTGCTCATATAGTGAAAATGCATGACCTTTTTATGACCTGTCTTTGCAGCCTGCTTAAGGTTGTTTTTGTGTTTGTGATTGGCTTCAACTACTGGAGTAACAAATTATAATGTAGTAATGGAAACCACAAGACAGGATTAACATTTAAAAAACTGTTAAAGGAGAAACAATGTTAATTATGTTTTTATAAACAATGGTGGCTAGTGTAGACATAGCCCCAAAGTCCAACCATGTTTACAACACTTTCATGTTTGCTTTCAACAAACCTTTAAATGCTCAAGCTGCTCTAATACATATATTTGAGGGTTTTTTTTCACTCAAACGCTCACCTATTTGCCAAAACCAAATCTTGAATTGGGTATTTGATAGTAAAATCCACAGTTTACACTGTTACTTATAAAACCACCACAGTGTGAATCACAACTGTTGATATGTTTACAAATGAATGCAGTAGTTCATATCTCTAACTTATGTAACATAAATTATATACGAGTTGCATAAGTTTCAGCACAGATTTCAGCGTGTATACTCTATTACACATTCGCACATTGGTTTAAGCCACCCTCCAACTTCTGTTACTCAATCGGCAAGTTTATCTACATCTTTTATTAGTTCTGGGAAGGAGGCTGGCTTCTCAGACATCATTGATTTTATTAAAGACAATAATTCACTAACATCTGCCTTTGTGGCAGACAGTCCTATCTTTGTCCATTGTACCGTGCTTTGTTTACAAGGGGAACATTGGCCCAAGGAGCACCTCACAGTAGTTTGATTCTTGTCTTTGGAAGCTTGCAATTAGGTCTTAATATCAGACCTGTGTTTCAGTGCAAGCACCAGTATTTGAGGCTCTCCAGATACTTATTAGTTGAGGTTTCAGAAACTCCAAGCCACTTATACTGGCACATGTAAAGACTGCTGCAGTGGAGTTCTAGTGTTCAGTAGATGTCTTACCGGCATGATGTAACTGGACTCCTTCTCTGCCACTATGTAGGTTTAGTATGTTACAAAATAGAGTAAAAGAAAGGAAGAAAGAGAAAATGTGGGGGGAAAACCTGTAAAGGCTCATGCATTTTTCAGTACTCTGCAACCCTGCTGGTGAAATCTTCATGATTGGAGGATGGGGTGTGAAGTTCTGGGGACCACAGTAAGGAGTTCTGTCATTGCCTGTCTTGTACCCTTGGGTAACTTTATGCTATGCAGGTTTCATTCAGATTCCTGATAACAATAACCTGCCCAGTAGCACAAGGTCTCACTGTGACTCTCATGAGCTTAGTTACGCCTTGCAAGGTGACTCCAACAGCCCTTCCAGTTCTGAATCTCCCCAAATCCATCCACTCCAAGTTCTTAACTATCAGACACTTGGACTTTTCCTCTCTGGTTCTTCACCCCTGAAGGCATGAACCCAGCCCCCAGCATACTTTGGCACACATGCTCCGTTTGAACCTGCTTGGAGCAAAAATAAACAAACAAAAAAATCAACAGAAAACCCAAATATTCAAATATGAAATAATAAGGAAAAACTAACATATACAAGTTACACAGAAAATAAACAAAGATGCCACTTCAGGCTTTACACTTCCAAAATTAGATAAAATCCCTTTTCTAATACAGGCTACCTATTGTCTCTGAACTGTTTCCCAGCATACTCTCTTCCATAAAGGGGATGCCACTTTTCCTGAACAGCACCCACCAAGTGACAGTGTGACGTTGTGCAGTCTATATGGTTTTATAAAAACATGATAATAAGTGAATATAATGTAACTGGAATAGTTTTATAAAAACATAAGTGAATATAATGTAACTGGAATATGCTTCATGCAAAAGGTCTCTTGTAAGGTATCATTACAAAGCTTATAATCTACTGAGTGTGATCATCCTATTTGTATAAATGTACCACTCTTGTATCTAAAACTAGAAATATAAAATATAACTCGGAGGGCCTATTGTAATTATGCAAAGTGTGGGCATTTAATGGTGGTTTGGAATCTTGATGACTCCCATTAACCAGGACCATTGTCTGCAGATGGCTGTATTTACCTGTGAGTCTTCCTGTATATGTGTGTGCTCGCAAGTGGGTAATGAAGTCTTACAGTGACATGTGATCATGTCACCTGAACTGGAATCCATCTTTAACCTGGTGCTTTTCCAGTGAGGGGGGGTGGAAACCAAGAGGGACAAAGGATTCCCGCCTTATGCAAAAGATATATAAAGGGGTGGAAAAGACCAGAGGGGAGAGAGGAGCCATCATGAAGAATCCCCTAGCTATCACCTGAGCTGGAACAAGAGCTGTACCAGGGGAAAGAATTGGCCCAGGCCTGGAAGGTGTCCAGTCTGAGAAAAAACTTACTGAAGCATCTTTGAGGGTGAGATTATCTGTATTCAGTTTGATTAGACATAGATTTGCGCATTTTATTTTATTTTGCTGGGTAACTTACTTTGTTCTGTCTGTTACTACTTGGAATCACTGAAATCCTACTTTCTGTATTTAATAAAATCACTTTCTACTTATTAATGAGCTCAGAGTATGTATTAATACCTGGGGGAGCAAACAACTGTGCATATCTCTCCATCAGTGTTATAGAGGGCGAACAATTTATGAGTTTACCCTGTATAAACTTTATACAGGGTAAAACGGATTTATTTGGGTTTAGACCCCATTGGGAGTTGGGCATCTGAGTGCTAAAGACAAGCACACCTCTGTGAGCTGTTTTCCAGTAAACCTGCAGCTTTGGGACAAGTAATTCAGACCCTGGGTCTGTGCTGGAGCAGACGGGTGTGTCTGGCTCAACAAGACAGGGTGCTAGAGCCCGGAGCGGGCAGGGAAAACAGGCACAGGGGTAGTCTTGGTACATTAGGTGGCAGCTCCCAAGGGGGTTTCTGTGATCCAACCTGTCACAGACTCCCTCTCAGTTTCTGGATGGGCTTCAGTTGAAACTCTTCCTTTTTAAAAAGGGTTCCTTTTTTTTCCTCTCTCACTCTGACTATGCTGACTCATGGTTATGCAGATTGATACTTTCTGACTAGAATTTCCCCAGTGTCTTCCCATTAACTCTAATGGGCCATCATTTATCTTTTTCTGGTTTGTACAAGAAACCTCCAGGAGGCTGGAGCTAGTCTTGTTTCGTTAGGGAGATAGGCCCTCCCTAACTGCCCACCGGCCTGCTGAGAGATGGAGCTGAATGTTGCGGCACAAATTATGAGCACATTTTAATAAATTCATAACCACAGTCTGTAGGCATATCTTGTAACTACAAAGTTTAGAACATTCCAAGCTTACACAAAATACAGTACTCTATATACGTTTATAGTCCAATGACATTGTATACAATTAGTTAATTTAGCCAGTTATCCTTTGATGTTCAGCCTCCATGTTCTCCCCTTGACGTGTCTGGACCCTGATTATCACAGGAGAAAGGAAAATGCTTCTGTCCTATCTCTTCTGTCATAATACACCAAAGTGTATTTGCTGTTCAGTGAATGACTCCAAGATTTTGTCAACTGGTTGCATAGGGAGGAGTTAGTTGGCTAAATTATTGGTTGAAAAGTATTTGTCCTGTTCATGACACACAAATGAGTTTTTAGCATGTAAAAAAAACATTAAAAATAAAACAATCAGCCAGAAGCAAGTCACACCAATTGAATAATAACAACAAAAATGCACAGATTTTTTTTTTTCCCTTCCCAGGATCTTAATCTGCCTGGCCCCTTCCGAGATGGATTGCCTACTGTGAGGGGGTGTTCACCCCACACCAGCAAGGAACGGGTTAAAAGCAGCCTTGGTTGCCCTCTGCGCAGCCCCCAATCAGAGAGAAACTGCATGAAGCAACCAATCAGACTTACATAAAAGGGGGCAGAGTAGGGTCAGTTGCTGCATGGGGCCAAGGGAGAGAGGACTGTGTTCCTAGCAGGCTGTAGGAAGGTAGCACATTAGACAGAGCAGTTTCTGGCAGGGACCAGGGGAGTGAGAAGGAGCTCCTAGTTGGCTGCTGGGACTTGCGGGCTGGAGGCCCTGGGAAGAGGGTGAAGAAGGTATTGGGACCACAGGGAAGTGGCCCAGGGAACTGAAGCAGCACTGGTGCAGCAGTTAAGGAGAGGCAGCTGGAGGCTGCTAGCTACAGGTTCCCTGGGCCATGAACCAGAGTAGTGGGTGGGCCCAGGTTCCCCCCCACCCCACCACTGGGGAAGTGTCTGGACTATAGAACTGGGAGATACTTCCCCCTGGAAGGATGAAAACATGGATGGTGGCATGGCCAGAGGACTGAGTCAGGAAAAGAATACTGCAGTTCCTGGACTGAGATGGGTCTGCAGGCAGAGAAGGTGGTGGGAGAGGCACCACCATGAGAGGGCATGCCCATTGAGAAAGCTAATCCCTGAGACGGCCAGCAGGAGGCACCGCTCTGGTGGGTGAATCCCATCACACCTATTAAAAACCTTTTTTGCTGGTGTATGGAAGAACACAAACAAGCCCCCAACATTCCAAAGTACTGGGTTATTTCCTCCCCCCCCCCTTTTTTTTTTTTGAGAAAAGAAGGGTTTTCTCCAGCTCTCTCTGAATCTCCCTATTCTGGATAAGCATGCTCTCTGCCACTAAGAGCAATAGGGATTTTCCTACATCACCTCCCTGAGACCACTTCCTCTTCCTCACTGACCATGTCCCCTGCCACATAGATCTCGTACCTGGAATGGGGTAATACTGGTCCAGAATAATTCCCTTCTGTGACAGAGTGCTGAAAGATAGCAAGTGAGCCAGTACTCTGATCACTTAGCCACCAATCAGTTCCCTCTGACAAGGCTGACTGGGGATGTGCCACCTAATTGGCTAATCAGACTGGGAAGTTGGATAAGCCAATTAGTCCACCAGCAGAGAGGTACAAGGAAGACACAGGAAGGAAGTCCGGGGTGGGGGGAGAAAGGGAGAGAGGATCTGGACTGGGTTAGCTGAGCCCAGTGTGTTCAGAGATTTCAAGAAAGGGAGACCCTCTTCCTCTCATCCCCTGTGAGCAAAAAAAAGGGTCTAAAGGCAGAGAAGCACTGTAAATAATTTGCTGCACAAGACTGTATTGATGTTGGCCATGGGAATGTAAATAAATCACATGAAGCTGCCACTTACTGGACAGAATCGGAGAGGTTTCTGAGGCATCAGAGGATGGGGATGGATCATGCCCCATTACACCTTCCTAAAACCTTAAAGAGTTGGTACGCGCCACTACAGGCTGCTTTTATAGCTACTGGGGTGATGAGTACAGAATATTTCGATTAGATAAATACAACTGAAAGCCCCACAAATAACCTTCAGTGATCACCCAACTTCCAGTGCAATTAAACTATTTGCATACCATGACACCATATCATGCAATTAGAAGCAAAGTTTAGCTGGTAATTAGCCTGCATTGCTTCTTGTGCATGATAAATATCACAGAAATCAAATACCTTAAAATACTTTATTTTAGAGGAAATTTAGTATTTATTTTTTTGGAGGGGGGGGGCAAAGAAGGGGAAGTGAAGGAGAGAGATAGGGGTGAGGGAAAAAGTTTCCTAATAATGGATATCCATGAACAGTGAAAAGCAACAAAGAGTCCTGTGGCACCTTAAAGACTAACAGTTGTATTGGAGCATAAGCTTTCGTGGGTGAATGCACACTTCGTCAGACGCATGTAATGGAAATTTCCAGAGGCAGGTATAAATAACTAACACAGCTACCCCTCTGATACATGAACAGTGAAAGTGTCCAAATGGACATCATGCTTGTAAATACATTAATCCCAATGTGTTTTATCTGAATATGCACCTTCACAGAAGGTGAGATTGATGCCATTTTGGTTTATGGCTTAGTGCTGCAGATGACTGATTATGCTACAGGTTGTGATTATGGCATCCAAGCTGAAGAGCTAGGGGTAGGAGGGAGGGAAGGAAGGAAGAAAACTACAAGTATCAGCACCCCGTCGCCTGACACCTTTGCATAAGACAGTGAAAAATGCTCCTGGTAATCAGTGAAGCACAGATAGAGTGGCTGATTAAATTTCTTAGACTTTTTTCATCAGAAATCCTCTAGCAGGGGAGGAAATGATCCTGATTTCCTATTGCGGGCCCTTCCGCAATGCTGCCTGTTCACATATAACCAACCCCGACTTCATCTTGCTGGAGGCACAATTTGGAGTGACATGCAGCAGCAGCAGGTCCAGAATCACAGGTGAGACTAATGAGATTGTTCTGCAGGGCTCACATTGCTTCTTGAGGTCTCCTTTTGATTTGGGTTGATTTGTTCCAGTCTACAGGGCCATTCCTCTGTTTCCCATATGCCTAGATGAATTTTCTGGAAACATGCTAACTGCAGAGTTGACAGTCTGCTTCATGAACTCAGATATACTATTATCTCTATCTCAGGCAGCTCCTAGCTTGAATGTTGTTTCTTTTTCCATTGTAGTTTTAATCCCTGCACCACAAAAGGTAAAGGCCCCTCTTCTGCCAGCAGCATACCTTATCCTCATCCTTGGATTCTCTCCAAATGCTTAAAACTTTTTTCCTTCTTCCCAGTATTTCTTAATGTCTTCCTGTGCAGTTAGCACTTTGCCATCTGCTGCCTTGATGACACTGCAGTAGGGAATGAGTGCTTTGGGTGATGTTTTCTGAACCATGAGGAAAAAGTGTGTCTGTAGTCCCCTTCCTTGCTGTGCCACTTTAAATACACTGTGTTCTTTCTGCTGATGTATTGCTGCCTATCATCAGTCACTAACTGTTGTCTCTTTCAGTCCAGATGCTTGCATTTTAAGATCTACTCATCCCATTGTCCTTTCTCTACCAAGTCTAATGGCTCATATTCTCTTTACGTGTCAATGCTAATCTGCATTGTTTCTTTATCATATTTGTTGGGTCCAGGATGACATCTTTGTCTTCAGATCATTGTTTATTAAGATTTGGATATATGAAATGACTTCTGATTATTATTATTGTTCTGCCCACCTCCTTGGGTTCAATTCCCTGCTCTTCCACAGATGTCCTTTGTGACCTTGAGCAAGTCACTTAATCTCCCTGTGCCTCAGTTCTCTAGCTGTAAAATGGGGATAAAAGTACACCTATTGCCTAGGACTGTTGTGAGGATACATTAAAGATTGTGAGGGGCTTAGATACTATCATAGTAAGGGACATATTAATGCCTCAGAAAGATAGCTTTATGCTGGTGAAACCACACTGATTTCAATAGTTATACTGATATGACAGAGTGGAGATTCGGGCTCTTGAATTTTACAAAAAGATACTATAATATATAAATACTATCAACTATCTAACAATAGACTAAAATACATCTGACAGTATTATTGGGAGTCATGATAGTGACTCCATAGCTAAGGTTGAAAATCATGTTCATTATTTAACTATCTCACCTGCCAGTCTTCTAAGATAGTTCCTTCTAGCCTGCAATATTTCCTAGTTAGTCTGAGGACAAAAAAGAATTGTTTGAAAATCTAAATTACATATTGTGTTCTGTTTATGAGTTTCGGGTCTTGCAAAGTTAGTGGGCTTTCCTTTTCAAAACCTAATGTCGCCATTGCTTGCTCACTCCTAGCTCAGAAATAAATTTGGTCTATGAATTTCAAAATTGTCTTATTCATAATATGTCAATGAAAACTCATCCAATTTTATGAATCCTGAACTCCAATTTTTAAAGCTATCAAAAGACCAATTTTTAATGTGGAGAGAACCCTGAAGGCTCTTACTGGATGTTGCAAGTACGATCAGGCATCTAATGAACATTGTTACCCCCTCTGACCTGATCAATTAGTCAAATTCAGAGTGCTATGGATTGTTTGAGTTTGGAGGAGAAATTGATGATGGAATCAAGTATTTTCTTTGATGTAATCTTACTTGCAGAGATTATAGAGAGAGTCCTGTTTCCCTGAACACAGTAGAGATCAAGCACCGGGAGACAGTACCTTCACTCGCTGTTCCAAACCTGCCTTTCCAGCCAGCACTCTGTATCCCAAAGATTTCACTCTTAGCTCTCTTTCTGGGCCACATTACTAGTGTTTCTGTTCCTGTCTACTTAGCTTTCTCACTGCTTCTGTCTCCCTGTCCTGCTTGTCACTCACAGGCACCCCTCCCACCCAAAACAATATGCAGTCAATCCCCTGCCCACATAGTTCAAATTCCAAAGTGGCCTTTGATGTGCCTATGTTTTGGCTGGAGATAGGGGCCTGCATTTGGGGTGGAGGTTGCATAACTGTTTCAGCCACCGCATTACAATGGTTTTTGCCTTTACCCTGAATGTAGTTACACCCAACTCACAACAAGGTTTAACCCAACCTATGGCCACATCTACATTTAAAATGCTACAGAGGCACAGGGCAGTGCTACCACTGTAGCGCTTGAGTGTCAAAACTTATTACAGAAATGGGAGGGGTTCTCCCATTGTTGTAGGTTATCCACCTTTCCAAGAGGCAATAGCTAGCTCTATGAAAGAATTCTTCGGTGGACAGCGAGCTGTCTACACAGGGAGTTAGGTCAGCTTCATTGTGTCTCACAGGTGTGGATTTCACACCCATCAGGGGTGTGGATTTTTCACACCCATGAGAGACTTAGCTGGATCAATATATCTTCAGTGTAGACCAGCCCTAAAACATTATAAATGTTGTCAGCCCCAATCCAGATATAATGGTTTTGATTCTAATCGCATTTATTCACTTATGTAAATCAGGAGTACCACAGTGGGAGAGCTGATTTAAAAAAATGTCAGGAGAAGAAAAAAATTGTGATTTTCTTTAGAAAGTTTTTCATCAAAAGCTAGATTCTTTAAAAAGAAAGTTGACCCATGGTTAAAAAAAATCATGAAAAATATTTACAATTTTTCCCACAGATATTTCAAAAAGGTGAACACATTGGACCTATTGTGCTCAGTGTTATAGTATTACAGAAGTCGGTCCCTCTGAGTGTCACCAGAGACGTGACAAACTTTACTGGCATCCTGCTGAATATTATACATTGATGTAAGAGATGTGTGTTGAACTTTGTAAATGTCACCAACACGTCAGTGGTGTTCATAAGAAGTGACAGACATTATCCTCAGGCACATAGAGAACATTATAAATGTCAGTGGCGTATCAGCTATGTTTCTTAGCACTATTACCATAGACAAAAGAACTCTTCATGGTTATAAATGCTACTGATAAAGGAACATTAATTTAAAGGGATTGTCTTCACTGCAGTGTGTGACTCCTCTCGAGTTAACCTCCCATTCGGAGAGTGATCACACTGCAAAACACAGTGAGATGCACTGGGTGACTGTATTAGAAACACTGAGTACCGGAGCTCAAACATCAGCAGCACTGGAGTTTCAACTCTCACTACCTGACAAGTCAGCTAGCAAAAGTTCAAAGCAGAACTTAACTTGAGCTACAGCTTTGTGCGGGAGCCCAGGAGTCAGGTTACGGGCAACACTTGAATTATATACGTCAAGCTAATACTACAGCGAAAACAAGCCCTAAATGATTTGAGCCCTTCATTATACCACTCACTGCCCTTTTACATAGAGGAGAATTGCTGGTGACTATCATTGCCGATGGTATACTAGCAGCACCTTTAAGCAGAAGCATCCAATAATTATAGCCGTGCCACTGTACTTGCAACTCTAGTTATCCTGGACAAATGAACTCTTGGAAGTACTGATAATGTGTCCCCAGTTTCCCTAACTGGTATGAGTCAAATCACTGACAGAAGGACCCTCAAGAGTTTTGGCCGCTATCTATATGCTGGGGGTGTTTGTAGGTGTTGTGCACCATTAACAGCTCTGCAGGCTTTCCAGCATTATTGGCAGCTGCTGTGGACTCTTAAGAATGCTACTCACTCAGTGGTTACAAGCACCAGTGATCTCCCAGTGTGGTAGCTAAAGGCTGTGAACCCTGACATATATTACTCAAGAGTTACAAGGTCTACCGCTTTGGGACTGTTCATTGTGACAGCCACAAACCATGAAGTGTGTCATGAAAGATGGTTGTTACTGGAGCTTGCAACCTTCATAGACTCTGAAAGTAATGAATAATAAAGCCATAAACCCACAATTATTGGGTTACAACAAACTGCAACAGGGTAACATTCGCTGCTGCCCTTCAAGCTAGTATTTGCTCTGAGATCAGTACAATAGTTCTAACTTTTGGGAAACTCCATGAGCTTCCAAATGGTGCTTTTAATATCCACAAGGATTGGACGTTTACCAGCTGGGCTCATGACTACTAAGTCATACGGGGTTTGATAGGGAACAGTTAAAATCTACTTCCCTACCCATATTTTTTCCTTCGCTGAAGTGGGCCCAACCAGGTAATTCCACCTTATATTCCAAGCACAGAAACTCCTCTATTATTTTAATAACCTCTTTCTCTCTAGCTTCCCAATCTAGTGGAGTCATTCAGAGAACTCATTACCTCTCTAACTCCCCAGCCAACTGCCCCAGCTGAGAAGGTAAAATAGAAATTCTGATGAATAAAGAAGAAGATTAGCCATCTCCAAGCAGGATACTATTTTATTATACAAAACAGAAATGAAGGCGTACAGCAAAGCATGATCCCAGTGTGAGAGAAATGTGACTCTAAAAGCCAATCTTTATGCCACCTAGCAAAAGGGAGCACCCAACACCCTGTTGTCAGAATATTTTGCCAAACAGTGTCTTGTAAGATCTCATAGGTAAACTGGTTACACTGTAGTCATGAAAACCACCTGAAAAAGAGAAATGGCAGGCAGAGATCAACATAAAAGCTGAGAGAGAGCAGACATGCACACACCCAATAGGAGCCACTCAGCACTCACTTTAGGTGAGTGGCCCCCGCTACAAAATCATTACCACAAATTGTCAATCTCACATGTCAAAATATACGAAGTAAATATCCTTAAATTGTACCTGTTTACATTACTCATTCCCTAATCCATTTGTAACAAGCCTAATTCAAAAGCCTAAATCGCTGGATTTTGACTAAGTCTCAGGGAGCATTTTTCTTTCTTTGCCCATTTGTATATTTTGATTATTATTGATGGGAATATTTTTTGTCTGTGGGTGTGTTCAATGAAATGAACATTTACCTATTTAAAAAAAAACAAATCCTTCCAAGCCTATTATCTAGTCTGTTAGGGAAAGGGTGCTAATTAGGAGCTGCATTCCTGTATTTGTAGAAGGATAGTAAAAGGCCAGGAAGGGGTGGTTGTTGTGAAATGGTCATGGAGAATAAGATGTAAAATGTACCATAGTAATATCTGGCTTTGAAGAAGAATTTGGACAGGTTTGATTCTGCAACTTACATTTCTGTTTGTTTAGCAATTTTAGGCAAGTGCATCAAGTGTTGATGGAAAATTTTGTGCCTGACTGAGGCATAACATTTGGTGCTACATCATTATGTTGAGGTGGGATTTTTTTTATAATATTTTAAAAGGAGTTATACATGCAGCCTTAATTCTATCTTTTATACGTTTTTTTTTTTGTTTGGAATTTGCTTTGAAGAGAATTGTACATAGTAATCATGTTGGTGTATATGTGCCAATCTTTATAAACTCTCTCTGAAGTCAATGGAGTTTTAAACTAATGTCAGTGCTATGATTCAGGGCTTGTATTATAACTGATGTGATTCCTATGATGAAAATAGAGCTAGTTGAAATTTAGAAATTCTGTTCCATGAAATTAATTTTATTTCTTTAATTGAAATAACAAAAGCAAAAATTACTACAAAATTAAATTAAAAAAAAATCACTTTGATCAATACACGGTCTCAATTTTGACTTTTTAATATTTAATTTTATATTTTTATCTTAAAAGTAAAGGTTAGTAATTAAACTATGAAATAAAAATGGTGACTGGTATTGTAATTGGTAAGTATTTGGCCATTGATATTCTAGTTGGGATAATATAAAAAAAGTAAAAAACAAAAAAACAATTAATGAAAAGTCCTATTGAAACATCATATTCCAATATGGTCTGAACTGAACATTTTGAATTTAACAAAACAATTCATTTCAGGTTCATTTTGTTTCTTTAAAATGATACATTCTTGTCAATTTTTTCTTTCAAATTGGCAGATCTGTAAGTGAAGAACTTTTCTCCATCAAAAACCACTTATGTTCCATGATCCATTACAACTGGGTTACTGCTCCTCATCTTGCGAGTACAGAGGGTCATCTTAATCTACTACTACTAAAAAACCTCTCTTCAGTGTTGCGATGCATTACCAACTGGTGGGACTGTGTGTGCTCACTGACACTTACAAATGTGTCACCTCCGCTTGAAGTTGGAGAGGACCAAGTTGAGAATGTTGAGAAGAAATCAGAGAGGTAGGTTGGGACAGACTTCTGTCAGGCCTTAAAGGTAGGGACAAGGAGGTAAATGGCATGGAAAATTTTGGGCAGTACAATAATTCCAGAATTATATGCTGAGTTACTGCTGTTAGTACATAACTGTAAGGAACTGGGGAAATCCACACAAAAGCCAGGCTTCTCCTGACACCAAGGTGTGATTAAAAAGAATTTGAAACACCAAAAGAAAACCAAAGAAAATCAAAAAACAATGACGGCAGCAAGAAAAATAATATAACATGTTTAGATTTGTAAAACTATTCAAGGATAACCCAGAATGACTTTGAGGTGAGATCCAACACCCACTGAAGTCAATGGAAAGATTCCCATTGACTTCAGTGGCCTTTGGATCAGGCACTTCCAACAAAGGGATAAATCAAGGATGGGCTCAATCAAGGAAACCAAAAGACATACAATATCATTATTAATTAAAGGAGGCATGATCTACACATAAACAGGAGTGGGAGCCAGGAACACCAGCATTCCAATGTCAGCTTTGCTACTGATTATCTTTGTGGCTTAGGCAAGTCATTTAACTGCTTCAATTTCCTCATCTGTAAAATGGGGATCACTGTACTTAAAATCACAGGGCTGAACTGCTGAGAAACATTGTTTTTGAAAACCAAGGAAGTAGGGGCTCCACTGCTCACCATCCCTTAGAAAAGTATAGATGTCAGGTATGTTTGCATTTCATTTTGTGGTTGCCCGATGCTTGGTATTAGTGATAGAAATCTCCCTCTGTGAAAGCAATAGTGCTCTGTTTAAGGGTACACAATGAAGTTTGGATAAAACCAGAAACTGAATTTCATGCTAAATCAGGGGTGGGCAAACTTTTTGGCCCAAGGGCCACATCGGGGTTGCAAAACTGTATGGAGGGCCAGGAACAGAAGTCTATGCCTCCCCAAACAGCCTGGCCACCACCCCCTATCCGCCCCCTCCCACGTCCCGCCCCCTGACTGTTCCCCTCAGAACCGCCGACCCATCCAGCCCCCCCTGCTCCTTGTCCCCTGACCGTCCTCTCCCTGGACCCCCTGCCTGTAACCACCCCCCAGGGACCTCACCCCCTAGCCAACTCCCCCTGCTCCCTGACTGCCCTATTCACACTGCCGCCCCGACAGGCCCCCTGGGACTCCCACGCTTATCCAACCCCTGCCCTTGTTCCCCGTCCCCTGGCCGCCCCACCCCGAACCTCCGCCCCATCCAACCGCCCCCTGATCCCTGTCCCCTGACTGCCCCCCGGGGCCCCCCGCTCCCCGACCCCTTACCATGCTGGAGCCAGCCACGCCGCTGCGATGCCCGGCAGGAGCGGCGGGCCAGAGCACTGGCGACATGGCGCGCTGAGGCGGCGGGGGAGGGGGGAGCAGGGGAGGGGCCAGGGACTAGCCTCCCCGGCCGGGAGCTCAGGGGCCGGGCAGGACAGTCCCGTGGGCCGGATGTGGCCCGTAGTTTGCCCACCCTCTGTGCTAAATTGAACCTTCTTTTCAATATTAAAAAAAGATCAACCCTCAATTATCTGCACTTCTCAGTTTTGTGCTACTAGAAGCAGCGAGTACTAGAAAGCTCATGATAAAGCCTGTTTCCACCAGATTTCAAAGTTCATTTTATATCCCCATACCCTGGATTAATATAACCAACCAAATTTTTCCCTGCTGTTACTCAGTTGAATTAAGTTGGGGGAGAACTTAATATTTAGGTGCTAATCGAACTCCAATTTTTTTCTTATTTCCGCCATAGTCATCATTGTCTCAAGAAGAACAAACATGTAAGGGTGGGTAGGGGCCACCTTTGGAACACTAAAAAAGGTTGAGCAATTTGTTTTAATCCAAATGCCAATAAAATGCCATGGCTGGCCTTCAAGTCATTCATCTCCAAGGAAGGAATGTTTTTCTCTTTTTTGGGGGGGCGGGGGGGTAGACAGAGGGGAGGGAGAAGATCTTCGGTGCATGCAGGTATGGTGTTATGGGACTGATTCATACAGGTCTCTCTTTCATTAAGACAGACTACTTTAGCTCAATAAAAGTAATACAGGTCTGTCACATTTTAGGCACATTTAACATGTGCGTTTTCAGCTTTACGCGGTCGGCAAAAACAAGAAAAAAACAAAAACAAAAGTGAAAAATAACAATTTAAATACTGTTTCTGTAGTGCGGGCGATTCCGCCCGCCATTACACTCAATGTAATTTTGACTATACGCAATTTTCACTTTACGCGCTGACTGCAGAACGTAACCCCAGTGTAAGATGAGACAGACCTGTACCTTAGTCTGTGTATTTAAAAATATTGTGCATTACTTTTATTATACAAAGGTTAATCAAAGGTCATGGCTCAGGGCACACTGATCACCACAAGGATCAGGAAGGATTTCCCCCACATCTTCAGGTATGTCTACACCGTAGCTGTGAGTGACCCTCCCAGCACGAGTCTGTCTGCCCGTGCCAGCAAGGCTCTAGCTAGCATGCTAAAAACAGCAGTGTGGACGCTGCGGCTCAGGCTGCAGCTTGGGCTTTTAAGCCTAAGGGGCTTAACACCATCAGACTGTTATAATCTCCTCTCGACTATGTCAGCTCTTACTTTGCTTTGCAGGTTAACAATAGGTTAATCCCTGAATTCACCCCAATCCCTGAATTCACTTTGAAGTGTTCCCGTGTAGAACCCAACCTCTGTTATGGGACACTCTCAGAAATTACAAGATAAACTATCCCCAAAGGAACAATGCACACACTAGTCTGTTTGATTCAACTGAGCACCTCAACTCCAATTTAATAACACAGCACTGACAAATATTTATCATGAAAACAATTGTTAGTTTATTATCTAAAATTTAAGAGATAGTGAGTAAGGATACCAAGTGGGAACAGAAATGCTTATCTATAAAACAAGAAGTATAACATGCTTCTTAGAGTCTAAACTTTAACAGGCTAAAATAATAATATTTAGTGCTGCCTCAGTGCAGGGAACTGGATTAGATGACTTATCAAGGTTCCATCCAGTCCTGTATTTCTGCGAGTCTTTGAAAATCCTTGTATATGATAGTTTGTCACCTAAAGCAATCTTTCAGTATCAACCAGCATAGCTAGGATTCCCCTTTCGTGAATGCAAAAAGTTCTGTCCTTTTTGCTTCCTCAGTGAAGGATAAATATGTATCATTTTGCCTTCTTATAACCCAAATTTTATTGTTTTTTCCCCCCTCAGAGTCAGGATGACTCCCCGGTTTATTCCCTTCACATACAAACGGGTTTCCATTATGCTGGCTTGCAATGCTTATGTTACATGTGAACATATATCCTTTGTCTGGTCAAAACCTGCTTGACAATCTTGCTTTGATGCAGGCTTTAAAACATTTCCCCATATACATACTCAACTCCTTAAATATCTGTACACACATCTCACAAAGATTATGAAGATCAGTAGGACACATGCTTTCATTAAATAACTTACTTGACCCTGTTTGGATAAATACTACACTCAACACATTGCTTTCATAGTATCAGGCTTGTCAGGGGCTACTGCTACAGAACAGAGAACCCTTTACCGTTGGCATTGAGATGTTTTTATGGTCACATTCTTATCTTCAGTATGAAAACAGGACCAGGTCATCAGCTGAAGTAAATATGCATAGCGCTGTTGAAGTTAATGGAGTTGCATTAATTTACATCAGCTCAGGATATGACGCTCCATTTTTATATTTAAAGTATGTCTGTTCAACATAATTCAGATCAACTTGGAGCATAACAACATCAACTTCAGTGAAACTTTGTTTGGAATAAATGCTTGAGGGAGGAGAACTTAAATACTTGACACTAGATGTAGTCACTAGGCAGGCCATAACTTTTCATTTCGTGAGCTAGCAGGTATAAGTAAGGTGTCCCCTTATAAATAATAGTGTTTTGTTCTAATTTTAGTAGGACGTAAGTGTCATGTTATTTGCAGGGCCGGCTCTAGGTTTTTTGCTGCCCCAAGCAAAAACATTTTTGGCTGCCCCCCACCCCAGCCCTGGGCTCCCACCCACACCCCCTGCCGCCCCAGCGCTGGGCTCCCCCCTTACCTACCCACCCACACCCCCTGCCGCCCCAGCGCTGGGCTCCCCCCTCACCTACCCACCCACCCCCCTGCTGCCCCAGCCCTGGGCTCTCCCCCCCAACCTGCACCCTCCTGCTGTCCCAGCCCTGGGTCACTGGTAACTCGCTCCCAGGGCGGGTCATTCAGCAGGAATTTTGGATGTGCACAGAACACAGACAGGATTGGTTCCCATATAGTTACAGAACTGCAGTAAAGTGAAACAATTTTCAGCTTGTGTGATTGGAGGATATCTGGATGCATATTATAAGACAGTCCTACATAAATGAGGAACAGTTGAGGTGCCTTTATTATTCTTTTGCTCCACTCTTTGTTTCTATGGGGAATTTGCCAATGCAATATCACTGTCTTCCTTTTAAACAAATAAAACTAAAAAAAAAAAAAGCAATGGCTGTTGAAAATAGCAATTCCAGTCCTAATAACCACTGGGAAGCGTTTCTTGCTCAATTTTATCCTACTTTATCTACAGCAAGTTACAGTGGATCAGTATATTTGATTTGGGAGAAATGAAGTAACAGCTGCCCAAATTGAGCGTGAGCACTCCTGAATTTTGAGGGTGTTCAAATCTGGAGGGCAGGTGCTAGATTCCCTTTCTGAATATTAGCTAAATCTAGAAAGGAAAAGCCAATTTCTGCTTCCATGGTTCAGAAGTGGAAATCCTCCTACGTGCCTGGTACTGTATCTAAAGCTGCCCAAGTCCTCTAGTAGAGCTTCCCCTCTTTCAGTTTTCATTTTAAATTCTAGTGGGATCCACGTACCTCCCTTGCTAGGCTTCAGATACAGAGGTACATTGTCCATTTAGTCCACCCAGTTCCTTCTTTGGGGGCTGCAAGGTGAGGTTACACCAGTATCCCTAATCCAGTCTGGGGAAGTCTTCTGAAGGGGATCTCTGCACCAAAGCCGCCTACCCCTTGGGCTGGGCACACTTGTTCCCCATTCACAGGGCCACCCCTTTCAACTCACAGCAAGCTACAGCATGGCTCAGCTACGTCACTCCTTCCCCCTCCCTTTCCTGTTGATAGCGGCCAAGGGATTGCTGGGAAATGTAGTTCTTTCCCTGCTCCAGGGCTGGCTCTCTAGGCAGGGAGCTAGCCAAGGAACTACAGCTCCCAGGGTCCTGTGGGTTCTCAGCAGCCATGCTGGATCCCCAGCTGCTCCGTGGCTCCGCTTCTAAAGGGTTGTGAGAGGGGAAGAAGTGAGTTAAAAAAACAAAAACAAGGATGGCCCGAATGCCGCCCCCTGCAAATGTGCTGCCCCAAGCAGCTGCTTGGTTTGCTGGTGCCTAGAGCCGGCCCTGGTTATTTGACCTTTTCTGCTGAAAAAAGGCTCAAGGTAGTGACAGCAGCAATTTCATACATCTTGGCTCTGATTATCATTTTGAAGGTGTCATTGCTAGAAGTAGTACAGGCATGGGAACCTACTGCCTTAGCAGGGCTATAGAGCTAATAATAGCAACCAAGTATTCCTCACCTGCTACTTGATTTCCATTGCAGGACGCCACAGATACAGATAATGGGGGTATTCCTGTCAGTCTGCCAGATGGTGTCCAAACAGTAGAAATATTTTGGCTCTAGCTCCTCCTTCATGCAGGCTCCCAGTTTCCATAAACATCCAGTGGCAAAAATAAAATTTTAATTAGCCTGCAGTACATCACTTAAGGGACACTCGCGGACAGGACATGTGGGGTATCTGTAGTGGAATTGTAATGCACGGAAGCCACATAGCAAATAAGAACATTTTGTTTAATCTCTGATGTTTTTGCCACCTGCACAGATGAGCCTCATTAGTCACATTCAAAAATCTCGAGTAAAAGCTAGCAGTGCCTGGAGTGCTGTTCTAACCTGCACTGGAGCTAGGCCACTTGATATCCCTCCCCGCACTCTACTGCATCCAGCAGATGCATGGCAAAACAGCACTGGGGCCACAGAGTCTAAATGTTTCCTGGCATATCTGGGGAAAAAAACGATGCGCCCCTCACAAGTCTGACTCAGCTTCCCCTCGGTTTAGGTGTGCTACTTCTGTGCTATTTGTCCATGAAGATGGGTTTGTGACCATGGTGTCCCAGAGGAAGAAAGACTAGGTGTACAGCTCAGAATTCCAGTATACTGAGATGCTACGTCATTCCTCTGCTGGATCACGTGGCTTGAATCAAATTTCAGGGAAGCAACCCCCCTCCAAAACACTGGTGTCTGTCATCACATGAAGTCAGGAGTTTTAGCTTCGTTTAGAAATTTCTTGACTGACAAGAAGATCTGGAGAATGTAATATAAATTGTTGAAAGGAACAGGAGCGAACCTGAGTCTATGTAACCAGCACTGGCAGAGGACAAGACTCACATTAGTAATACAGAGACCTGGACAGAGATCTGTCAATTGACTAGGACCTATAATTCTCCAAATAAAGAACACAATCTGAGAAATAGAACAGGAGTACTTGTGGCACCTTAGAGACTAACAAATTTATTTGAGCATAAGCTTTCGTGGGCTACAGTCCACTTCTTCGGATGCATAGAATGGAACATACAGTAAGAAGATATTTATACATACAGAGAACATGAGAAGGTGGAAGTAGCCATACCAACTGTAAGAGGCTAATTAATTAAGAGAAGCTATTAACAGCAGGGGAGAAAAACTGTTGAAGTGATAATCAAGATGGCCCATTTCAGACAGTTGACATGAAAGTGTGAGGCTACTTCAACGTGGGGAAATAGATTCAATTAGTGTAATAAGCTAATGTAATGTAATGTGCTAATAAGTGATGGTCACATAAACACCATCCTATACCGGAAACCTACTGACCGCTATACTTACCTACATGCCTCCAGTTTCCATCCAAGACACACCACACGATCCATTGTCTACAGCCAAGCTCT
This sequence comes from Platysternon megacephalum, assembly GCA_003942145.1. NCBI lineage: Eukaryota > Metazoa > Chordata > Testudines > Platysternidae > Platysternon > Platysternon megacephalum. Next base: position 7,990,047 of record QXTE01000041.1, read on the forward strand.
AAGTTACAACCGCATTTGCTCCAATCCCTCAGACAGAGACAAACACCTACAAGAGCTCTATCAAGCATTCTTAAAACTACAATACTGCTGAAGTGAAAAAACAGATTGACAGAGCCAGAAGAGTACCCAGAAGTCACCTACTACAGGACAGGCCCAACAAAGAAAATAACAGAACGCCACTAGCCGTCACCTTTAGCCCCCAACTAAAACCTCTCCAGCGCATCATCAAAGATCTACAACCTATCCTGAAAGATGATCCCTCACTCTCACAGATCTTGGGAGACAGACCTGTCCTCGCTTACAGACAGCCCCCCAACCTGAAGCAAATACTCACCAGCAACCACACACCATACAACAAAAACACTAACCCAGGAACCTACCCTTGCAACAAACCCCGCTGCCAACTCTGTCCACATATCTATTCAAGTGACACCATCACAGGACCTAATCACATCAGCCATGCCATCAGGGGCTCGTTCACCTGCACATCTACCAATGTGATATATGCCATCATGTGCCAGCAATGCCCCTCTGCCATGTACATTGGCCAAACCGGACAGTCTCTTCGCAAAAGAATAAACGGACACAAATCTGACATCAGGAATCATAACATTCAAAAACCAGTAGGAGAACACTTCAACCTCCCTAATCACTCAGTGACAGACGTTAAGGTGGCAATTTTGCAACAAAAAAGCTTCAAAAACAGACTCCAACGAGAAGCTGCTGAACTTGAATTGATATGCAAACTAGATACAATCAACTTAGGTTTGAACAGAGACTGGGAATGGCTCGGTCATTACACTAATTGAATCTATTTCCCCATGTTGAAGCAGCCTCACACTTTCGTGTCAACTGTCCGAAATGGGCCATCATGATTATCACTTCAAAAGTTTTTCTCCCCTGCTGTTAATAGCTTCTCTTAATTAATTAGCCTCTTACAGTTGGTATGGCTACTTCCACCTTCTCATGTTCTCTGTATGTATAAATATCTTCTTACTGTATGTTCCATTCTATGCATCCGAAGAAGTGGACTGTAGCCCACGAAAGCTTATGCTCAAATAAATTTGTTAGTCTCTAAGGTGCCACAAGTACTCCTGTTCTTTTTGCTGATACAGACTAACACGGCTGCTACTCTGAAACCTGTCAATTTGAGAAATGTTGAACAAATGGACCACAATCACCAAGATTTATCCCCTTCTTATTCCTAAGTCAAGAATGGAAAAGGGAAAGAGACTGGATATTGTGACAAATGGAAATACAGAGGGTCATAAAATAACTGCCGTGTAATATCTAGATATTGCTGCAATGTTTTTGTCACAATAGCCGATCTCTGCACACAATGATATTGGGTTGCAATGACGCAACTTCACAAAATAAGTGTTGCAACAGTGTTGAGATGTTGAATTATGATTATTATGTCTCTCTCACTGACCTCAATAGATAATGAAGTTTGCTGTCAAGATGTTCAAAAACAGAGTATTACTGATGCTTAGATAGATAAGATGATGCGGGAGAAGAGTTTGGATTTATATATTGGTAAGGAACATGAATATATAGTGTTATGGAGTGGTATGAATACACAAACTGAAATGCTCTTACTGTCCTCAGGTACCTACAACTCCCATCCAAGAAAAGGGGAGCTGTTTGAGAACAGCTTTTGGTCCTACAATATTTGAAAGGTGTTTAAAAATGGGGATAACAACAAGAAATGCCACCCTCCCCCACATTTTCAGTATTTTTTAAAAATAGAATACAATATTATAATTTTCAATAAAGGTTTCTGAAGATGATTAAAACCTCCGTAAAATGTAATTTACAAACTCTCAGTAAGTGGCTCTTTATTAATAATGTTGTTTTTTGAGAATACTATGGTATACAAAGCCCTCACATGGGCTATGCAATCAAAGAACCCTGGGAAAGCAAAAAACAACAAAATAAAGTAATTAGTTCATTCATGTAAATAACTCAAAGTAAAAACATTTCTAGCTTTCTCCAAGTGTAAACCTTGATGTAAAACAGAAAGTCACCACAAGAAGCAATTTGGAACAGCATATACAACAAGCATATTTGGCCCTGTGTTCTCTCCTGTGGAGAAACCGGTGGGAGGATGGAAAAAATCATGAGGATGTGGTGTGTTTACAATGGGAATTCTAGCTACATACTTCCCTCAAGGATCGGGGATTTAAGGCTTTGTGGCTCAGGAATCCTGCAGAGAGTGTGTGTCACGGGGCTTACTCACCACTGCAGCACCTCCTGTTGGCCATCACAGGGTTTAGCTTTGCTAGCCAGTGAGCACTCTCCTGGTGGTACCTCACTCGTCATCGTCACCACCTGCAGACCTGCCTCAGTCCAAGTACTGCAGCATCCTCTTCTTGACTTGGCCCTTTGGTGGTGTCACTGTTTTCCCACTTCCAGGGGGCGGTCTCTCAGTTCTAGAGTCCAGCCACTTCCCCAGTGGAGAATGGGGGGGGGGGGGAACCTGGGCCCACCCACTACTCCGGGTCCCAGCCCAGGAACCCACTAGCTAGCAGCCTTCTGCTGCCTCTCTCTCCATTGCTGTCTCCCCCTGGGCCACTTCCCCATGGCCCCAGCACCTTCTTCACCCTTCCTCAGGGCATGCAACTATCCAGTCCCAGCAGCCACTCAGGAGCTCCTCTTGTTCCCCTAGCCCCTGACAGCAGATGCTCTGTCCAAGGTACCACAGGTATCAGCCTGCTAGAGACACAGTGCTCACCCCTTGAGTTCCCAGAAGCAACTGGCCACCTTTGCCTCCGCAGCTTTTTTTATATGGGCCTGCTGGGCCCTGATTGGCTGCTTCTTGCAGCCTCTCTCGGATTGGCTGTTCCCTGAGCAGTCTCTCTCCTCTGCTTTTAACCCTTTCTCTGCCACTGTGTGGTGGATGACACATCACACATAGGAATGGCAGTGATATCGAGATCCATACTACCTGGTCTCCAGGCCTTTGTGCCTCTTTTTGTACCCCAAGGCTTTAGGCATTCTGGGCAGTGAAATGCCTAAATAAAATTAATGGGCAACGAATGACTCTCAGCCTTTGACATGCTAAGGCCCTTTGTTGCCCTTTGTGCTCCTCACCCAGCACCTACTCTCTAAGCCCCCTGTGAGGTGGGTGTATGCTCAGAGGTGAAATGAATATCTTTTTCATTGCAAATCTCTGCTCTGGTATCCAGTGGTTTCTAAGGGCATCATGCTGCCAGTAATCTCTCTCTCTCCGCCTCCGACTCTAACAAACCAGGGCAGAGAGATTCAGGGGCAAAGGATGGGAAGGTTGGGTTACTGAGTGCCCATCATGTTTCCACCACTCCCTTTCTTTCCACTGCTGTTTATTTTTTGGGGGGTAGGCGGGGATCTACTCTATATTCCTGTCACTCATTTTTTTCCTGCATTCCAAACTTCTGCAGTCACATCTTTGTAAATAAACTCTTCCAGGTGAAGAAGGAGGGGTGTCAGAAGTGTAGAGGTGAATCCAAACACTAGAATACCTAAGTTCCCTTTTTAACTAACCCTGATCACTAACCAGCCCCCACATTATAAAATATTGGTTATTAGCACTGCATTAACTCACATTTGTGTATTCACGTAGTCTCCAATGGAGAATGCTGAAGAAAAAGAGTTTCCCGTCCTGCCAGTATTATCCTCCCACCCAACCCCACTGCCAAAATTCCAGAGGACCCTCCACAGAATTGGATTTTGAGCAGCATGCTATGGACCTCTCGGTCCATGGTGGGTTGGTCCAGGTTTAAATTCTCTCCCCTCATGTTAGCAGGGGAAAGAATATGAACCAAATTGCAATATTTGGGTGAGTTTCCTTCTGGATCATATTTGGCTTTTACTTTATAGCCTGTTGTCCTGTTGGAAAATGCTGGGAATTTTATGGGTTTCTCTGATGAGTGACAAATGGGAGCATTTTTACATGTGCCAACCAGAAGATAGGCAGTAACATTGACAGACTGAAATAAATGATGTGGCTGGTAGTTAAGATGGGTTTTAAGAAACCCAAAACACAAATGTGTATTTCTTCCTTTGTACTGCTTGTCTAATGTTATCTTCATTGTCATTTGTAATAAGACCAGAGGAAAGACCTTGGGAGGCAATCCAGACACTTATTTGTTCTTGAAGCTTTGCTGCTATGCGATCATTATTAAGCCCTGAGCTGTTAAATGCAATGTCTTGTTGAAAGTGGCTGTGAGGAGCAAAGAAAAATGCTTAGAATAACAGTGAGTTGTAATAGGGCACATTCAAAGCTACATTCCTCATGTACATTCCTAGTTCCGTGAATACTGGAGGCAGAGTTCTGCCATTGGTTGCCTGCATACACAATTCCCATTGAAGTGAGTGGAAGACACACACGCAGAGTGTAGTTGAAGGGATAGGGCACTAGGCTGGGACTCAGACCTAGATTCTAGTTTAGACTGTTCCAGGGCTGCACAGTCTTTCGCCAGTCTTCACTGCTGTTGCCCCTCTTATCCTTCATCTGTCTTGTCCATTGAAGTTGTAAGCTCTTTGTGGCAGGGACTGCGTTTTACTGTGTGTTCTACAGCATCTAACACAATCGGGGTCAACATCAGTTAGAGTCCGCAGACACTGCTGTAAAATAAATAATAAACATACAAAGGCAGAAGCTGGATTTGGCCATATAATTTCACAGACTCGAAGCTGTTAATATGCACAGGGACATAGCGTTCAGCTATATCACTATACGAGAGAGTTTCACACTGGTACCTCACACTATGGCTGCAACTAGAGAAAACCTGAGGGTATGTCGACACAGCAAAGAAAATCCTGCTGCTGGCCCATGCCAGCTGACTCAGGCTTCTGAGGTTTGGGCTGCGTGGTTGTTTCATTGCTGTATAAACTTCTAGGCTCAGGCTGGGGCTCAGGCTTTAGGACCCCTGCGAGGTGAGAAGGTCCCAGAGCTCAGGCTGCAGCCCAAGCCTGGAAGTCTACAAAACAATGAGAGTCCCACACCCTGAGCCCTGCAAGCCCAAGTTGGCTGGCACGGGCCAGCTCCAGGTTTTTCTTTGCTGTGTAGGCATTCCTTTCTACAATGTTTTGGTGTATTTGACAAATTTAGCCTTGTTCTGATTTGTAAATTGTCTGAACAATTTGCATTGTTCTCGCATTTTGAAGTTATTTCTCAAATAATTTTTGGTCTGTAAGTTGTTCCTCAGCTGTCCGTTATGATATCCAATATCTAACACTGGATCTCTCAATTAAAGTTTAGTTCAACAGCCAGCTGGATTTGGTGCAGAGAAATTAAGTTTGGGTTCAATCCAGCAGACCTTACTCACACAATATGAGCAATCAACTTGAATTTCCAGTGAGTAAGAGTTACCAGACCGGTCACTTTACCTGAACTTGTTTGAACTTAGTTCCATCTCAATGAGAGACCGAATATGTTCTCTTATACAATATCTGACACTTCTTTAGTCTGCCCAGGTTGGAAATATCCCCAACAGAGATTTTTCAGTTGTATTTCAGTACCCCCATTTCTGGCTATAATCATAAAGTAGCAAGGTACACGGAAACGGAAGTTTTAAAATACCAGAAGGAGAAAAAGTTAACTTCGGCTTTTGAAACTTAATATTGATTTGAGTTCACAGCAAGTGTTCAGATTGTTTTTTCATGTACTCAGACATAGCCCTTCCTAATCATAGTGCCAAACCTCGTCAGAAGCACTTTGGCCCATTATTGTGTATTAGTTACTATGGTAGGGACTCCCTACCTACAAACAATCTTTAAAATGCATTTGCACTTAACCCCCATGAACATTAGAGCTGTTACATGTCAAGATGACCCTACACCTTATAATCTTTGAAGCCACTGGATAATTAGTGGAACCTTTGGATTCCACTCTAGGGCAGCCCTTGATAGTTAACATTTTTTTAGTAGCATAAATGTTAAGTTAATGCTTTAAAAACTTAAAAAGACATTTATGTATATTGGTAAGTTGTCAACCAAACAAATATTCAGGACCTAATTTTCCACATTTTAAATTGTTCTTCTTAAATTACTAGTCTCACGCTCCACATTCTTTCCTCTATCGCTCAATTCTTTAAATAAAATTTAAAATGCTATTATGGAAGCTAGTTCACAGTCCCATCCTTTCCCTTCTGTGTCTCTTATTGACTTGTAGAGTTTGAGTAACTATTTCACCCACCTACACAGATCATGTTCAGAATGAAAATCAACATGCGGTAAATGTTAAGGCTTTTTTTTTTTGGTCTGTTTGTTTTGTTTTTAAATCCACTGTGTAATTATGCATCACTGATCACATACTTTTAAGCCACACATTTGCACATGCACTCACAAATTTTGTGTAGGTCAGGGGACAGAACCAGTCAGAAAGGGGTAAGTTAAGTGTTTAAGACAACCCTGAACAATTAAAAGCATTCTTATATATTAAATAGTGTAAATGGTAGGTGATGCCGCCTCTACTCCCATCAGAAAATATATCACCTTAAATATATACTATGATTAAATTGGTCATTAATATTGATCTCCAAAAAGCTGAACTCAAGTTTGCAAACTAAATTTTGAAGGAAATATGGGGTTTTGGATCTTTGCTGCAGGACTCATAGCTCCAGAGGATTGTGTATTATATACACAAGCTATTTTGTAGACTGCAGCAATATTTACAGCACTCTAATAATTGTGAAATAATAAACTCCTCCATGTCAATGGGTTTCAAGAGACACGCTAAGTGAGGTAAATTAGCCCAGAGCTTGTGCCCAGTTTTTACTCAAGTTGTCATTTAACTTGAGCTGACACAGTAGTGATGGTAAATGCTAGTTTAGACACTCCACAAATGTTTGAGCCAGGACACAAACATTTGATGACTGTCTAGACTAGTCCTTACTATTGTTAGTCAACTTGTGGTAACTGGCAATAAAAGCAATTAAAAATCAGTGAAAACAGGACCACAAACTCTACTCTAGATAAATCAATTCCCAGTTTAGCTTGAAGACTATGCAGCTGAGCTCTTCACATTGCAGAGAAGAGAGAGGAACTTTGCTTTCACTATAACCCAAAACTGACCATGTTGCTTATACTTGGGGCCAGATTTTCAGAGGTGCTAACTACTTACATGAACTTCAGCTGGAGTTGTGGGTACTTTGCATCTGTGAAAAATTAGACCTTAGATGTCTCAAGGGTGCCATCCACAAACAATGGCACCCAAAATGAATAGACCCTTGAAAATGCTGATCTCAGTTTCTTGGAGAACGTCTATTAAATTTGAGTGGTATTGAATTAAAACTAATACACACACACCAAGATTGGTATGTGAAGGGGTTCTCAAATTTAAAAATTCTGGCACTTCTCAGGATTTATCTGAAATAAAGTTTATTTTAGAAGTTGCCTGTATAGGGCCAGACTGTGCCACCCTTACTCCTGTTGAGCAGTACCTTATTTTGTGAATAGCTCTATTTGTTTCACTTGTACTAGGTATTATTCAGCATGTGTATTAGAATCTGACCTATAGTTACTGAACTGGTTCAATTAAAAGTAGATTTATGTCTTTATTTTTCAGAACTCTCCAAATCTTGTCCCATATGATTTTGAAAGCAAAGCTGAACTGTTTATAGGTCATTTACATATCATAGCATCAGTTGGCCAAAATCGGGTATCACAGACTTGCAAGAAAAAAAAAGAAATGGTTATACAAGAAATCATTTAAAAAATGGTGTAATTTATCAGAGTAACCGCCATTAGCATAAAGTCATAATAATCAATTCATTTTGTCTGGAAAGATTGGTTAGTAATTCAGAAAGCTGTCATAGTTTTATAGATTATGCAGTGAAGTAGCACAGGTTTTCATTGAGCGTAATTACATAATAAATGTTTCCTGTGATACAAACCAGTCAGCTTCTTATAAAGTCAATAGATTGCACATTATCAAGCATGCTTCAGCCGTCTTTTTCATATTTGGGACACAATTATCAGATAAAGCCTTATTACTTTGTATCTCTACCTATAAGGCAATGGAAATCTTGCAAAAAGACATTGGTTTACATTAGTAATATTTTAATTCTACAAATGTTAATCAAGCTGGGGTGTGTGTTTTTGGCCTGGCATTTCCTATTTTTCTGAAAGTTAAAAATCTGATGCTGCAAAAATTGAATTTCAAGTTAGTTTTACGGGCCACTGAAGAACATTCAAAGAATGGATTTCATTTTTGTTAAGGTTTATTGTTGGCTAAAATGCAAAATTGCACTGCATCCTTTAGAACAAAAACTGTACAGGTATTTCTAACCCCTCTAGCACTGCAGTTTCTGGTTAAGTGACCTTCCCTGGGAGCTACGGAAGTTAAATGTTCTAAATGAAGGACTCTGAAGGGATATCCAGGGTTATTCTAGAATTAGTTTAGCATGAAGCCAAGGCTCTGTAGTTGAGGGTCACAAAGGATATGCTGTACTCGCAGAGAACTTATAATAACGATGAAGCAGGTTTTCTTTGGTGCGACTTAATTCTAAGCTTGCTAGACCTATAAGCTTCTTTACAACCAAACTGTCTACATTCTGACAACCACATGGGCACCTCTGCTTGCTATGATGCAAGCAGCAATGCAACATGCACTGCTCTTCAGTGTTCTAAACCGGTGTTCCTCCTTATACCAAGAGAAGCCCATTTGTTGATTTTTGCCTGGCCTTCCATTGTGCCAGAAGTCAGTTATGTAATGAATGACCTTTTCATCATACAGTAACAATGAGACAAGACCATGAATGTGCACCTAATATGACAAAAGTATAACAACAAGAATGGAGGCAAGACTATGGATACCCGAACAAGACAATCAGAATCACAAACTATCCTCTGCAAATCAGCCTCTATGTACTGTAAGACATGTTAGCTACATTGTTGTAAAACAACAGAACATTTCCTTTCCACTAACGGGGATTACACCTCACTCTCTTGATCAGCCTATATTGCTTGCCCATTTTTTTTTTTTTTTCAAATGAATGGCTTCTTCGTGGTAGAAATTTAACAATTGCTTCTCACATCACTGCCCCAAGCTTTGAACTCTATGACTTGGTCTCATATTGAATCCTAGATTTCTCATGGCTTAAAAAGGCTTTAAAACCTCATAGTAAACCGCCACCTACACCATAAAATCATACATGCCATGCAGTTCTTCTCCATTAAACCTTAAATAGTTAAGTCCTCTGTTGACAGAGCATGACCCATTTCTAGGATAACTGGTCTCTGTAGAAAATGTATCTGTTTTCCTTTCATTTAGTGAAACAGAAGAAAACTAGATGTGAACTTCTCCAAGAAGTATATTTCAGGGTGTAGCCATGTGCCAAGCAGTTAAAGACATCTGACAAAAAAGGCTTATGGTAAATCATGTTTGTATTATCTGCTAGAAGATTTGATCTTTTCCAACCGTTCTTGTGGTGCTATAAAGAAATCCTGAGGCTTATTTACCATACTTACAAATACATTTATCAACGAGACTTTTTTGGGGGGGGGGGGGGGGAAGGAATCACAGCTGTTTCATGTACCATAACAGCAAGCAATCTTGGGTTGAAGCTGGAAGTGAGCATGATTTAATGACAGTTGGGAGGATAAAAAGGCAGAGCACTCACTTCTGTGTAACACTCAGAAAATCCCATAGCTGTGGTTATGTTAGGGTAGCCATATCCTGCTGTTGAACCAATTGCTTTTTGATTAAAATAGGGCCAGATACTTCCCTTCTTCAGAAGAAACTAATACAGAACCCTTTTCATGGAGTTGGAACTTCATTCTCTCCTCAAAAGGGAAGAGGGCTTGGGCTAACATTTTCCAAGCATCTAAAGAAAAGAAGCCTGCTGAGCATATGCAACTGCCCTGACTCCTATGGGAGGTTTAGAATTTTGCTCTTTGTTTACAACACAAACACCAACACACAAATTCAACAGGGAAAGCAAAGCACAAGCAAGTGGATCTTCAGTCATCCCGGGCATGACATTCCTGTCCACACTATTCTCTGAGGAGTCCATGCTCCATTAAAGCAACACTCTTCTCACAACAGTGTGCCCCCCTTTCCTTCAGTGGCATCATTCTTAATCTATGTTATGTGTGAGGAGAAGGAGGCTCTCCATGTGTAACATGGACTTAGTACTATTTAGCCAAGATTGTAAAACACCTGGAGATCCTTGGATAAAAGGTGCTGTGTAAATACAAGATCTTAGCACATTAACATCAACAGTAGCCAATAGTGCTAAACTGCATCAGGATGCGTGACCACTGATTTCAATTACTGTTACCAATGGGTGAAAAACTGTCTTCAAAGGCAATAGACAAAACATGGATTTGTGTCTCTCTGCTTATATACAGTTACTGTAACCACGGCCAGAGCAGTGAACAGTTTGTTGCTAGTTGAGTAACACATTAAAGTCGGAGGCCAAATTCTGCCCTGAATTACGTCCCATACAAGCCCACTGGCTTCAGTGAGATCCCCTGGGGTGTAAATTATGGAAGAATTCTGCCAAGGGTGTTTTGTTCATATCAAGAAGAAGTGGTGATCTCTGAAGAAGAGGGAAATAAAATGCCCTTCTTCCAAGAATTAGCTGAAAGGAAAAAAAGTTTTTGTTTTTTTTTAAATAATATGGAAACATAGACAGATGTGGTGGCACAAATAAGAAATAAATGTGTATTATTAGCTGGATTGTTCACAGTACAAAGGACTGCCTAATCTACCAGCAGTAAATGATAGGGCCAAATCCTGTGCATATTGCTCACTTAAGCAATCATGTTGGGTCAATTCCACTTACACTAGTCGGAATCTAGAGCGACTCTGGATTTACACCATTATTATAGAACTGAATTTCACCAACTGACTTCAATAGTGAATGGGCAGAACAAAAATCAAATGCCATCACTAGTGATTTGTATTGTACTATATTAAGCAGTTGGGTAAATTTTAATGTGACATGTATACAGTTATGACATACCAATATTTTGCTTTTGTTGATGCAACAAAGGAGTATTTCCAGTATCCTTTGCAAGCAACATTAGCTAAGTGTCATTTTTGCACATCAGAAGATCGTAGACACAGTGAATTACCTCCTGCCACAAAGAACATATGGGATAAGGTCACTTTTGAGGTCAATATTTGACAGCCAGATTGTTCTTGAGATTGTAGATGACTGAGCTAAGGAAGACTGCATCTTTGACAAAGCACTCCAATCAGATAGCAAGTCAGAAACGTATGAGGTAACGTGTAGATAACCATTTTGCCCTAATAGTTCAAAGATTAGAAAAGGGAGTCTGCTGGTGATCACCACTCTCCCCTTGTTGCACCTAGACTAGAAATAAATGTCAAAGTGTAGTGGAGTCTTTTAGAAGATAGACATATAAATGTCTATCTTATTGAACATACAATTCCTTTAAGAAGTCATTGGGCCTGAAACTCCACTAACTTGCAGTCATTTACCCTTGGGCAAAAGGAGTGTAAAAAAAACCACCATTCAGATTTACATCCATAGGAATGAAACTTAAATTAGCAAAGTTAAAGTTAAAATAGAAGCAAACGATTTATATACTATATTGGTTCCTGAACCTTCCCCACATAAAAAGGGCATGGCACCGAATAAACAAGATTAGTAATATTTTTCAAAAGGTGGCATATATGAAGAAATACACTGAATCTAAAAAATACACGTTTTCATGTAGCCAGGACAGTTACCATGTGTCATCTAAAGAGGTCATGAACTTGTTTATTTCCCCTAGCCTTCGGGTGTTCGGCTGAAGTGAGTTTGATCAGCCACTTGGAACCAATCCTTCTCAGAAACACCATACAAACTATCGCACCAATTCCCCACCGACCCTCCTGTATGTAGAGGCACATAGGGTTTTGGGGTGCACAGGAGTAAGATTGGCTGTGAGCAGCTGAATGTGAAGTATTAGAAAATCTTGCCAAAGGCAATCTCAGCATGCTTTGGACACGAGTCATTTGTGCATGATGGAGAGCGATGTTAGAAGAGCCTAGTTACACTGAAACCATTAAACTGCAGATTTCAAGAAAGTACTAGCAGAGCGAAACCCAGTTGTCGCAGTATCTTTGGATCTCTGCATCTTAGAACTGCAGAATTCAAAGCTTGATGACCTTATATGAGAGAAAAAAAAAAATTATCCGTTGCTGACAAGCTTTGCTCAAAACAGGATGGGCTCAGTCTCCCCCCGCCCCTCCCCTGTAACATCTCCTCAGCGATAAGAAAGGGAAAATGTAACAGGTAGGTTTTCCCTCTGGAAGAGAAAAACGCAACAAGGAGCAGTCAAACAACAAAATGCCCACTATAGGAAGAACTGGTCTTGGTGCAAGCTAACTGGTGGATGCAAGCTAACTTCAGAACCATCCCAGAGGGGGTCATTACTGGTAGTCCAGCTCCCCCATATCTGGAGGGCAGCTTTCCTCTAGATGCTCCACAGCGGCCAGTTGGTAGTCTTTGCCAACTTTGGGGAACCTGGACTTTAACTAAAAAAAGTGAACAGTGGATGTCAGCTATACTCATTCAGAACAACTCCAAGGTAATGCAATGAAACTTTAATTGCCTTGGATTCTGGTTATTAGGTCCATATTATAATACTCAGTGCACAGTGATTGCTTGAAATCTTTCAGAAATTTGCACTGATGTTTTATTCCAGGGTGAAGATGCACATTTAATTAATTCTGGTTTCCCCAAGAGATATTTTGGCACGCATCTTCCCTTCACATGGGGCTCTGATACATTTTCAGAGCATGTATTTGTCAGTCCAATGTGCCTACCATTGCTATGTATAAGTGTCACGGAGAGTGGGGGAGTCCGGGCTCTGCACCCCTCTTCCTGGGATTCACCGTGACTCTCAGCCAGTCAGTAAAACGGAAGGTTTATTAGATGACAGGAACACAGCCCCAAGCAGAACATGTAGGTACCACCAGATCCCCTCAATCCAGTCCTTCTGGGGGGTTTAGGGAACTTAGCCCCCAGCTTGGGGTTCCCTGCGTTTCACCACCCAGCCCAAAACTCAAAACTAAAAAAAAAACCCTCCAGAAGGTCTACTNCTTAGCCCCCAGCTTGGGGTTCCCTGCGTTTCACCACCCAGCCCCAAACTCAAAACTAAAAAAAAACCCCTCCAGCAGGTCTACTCCTCCCCCTGCTCCTCCTCTCCTTTGTTCAGTCTCCCAGTCAAAGGTGTCACTGCTCCCCACCCCCCTCCTGGCTCAGGTTACAGCTCAGGTAGCTTCCTTCCCACCCCCAATGTAACTCCCCTGCAACATTCCCAGGTCAAATCCGCCCTGCTCCCTGCTCCGTCACAATAAGGTATTAAAATTATAAACACTCAGTACAAACTGAAATATGAAAGACTAGCCAATTTGCAGATCAGTGTTGTATCTCAAATCATGAGTAGCTTATAATTGTAAAAAGCTGCCAAATCAGATTAATAAAATAATTAAAATTTGATAAGTTAACTTTTTTCCCCAGAGTCTTTATAATGTCATTAGGTAATTTCCACTTAAAGTGCATTTTCCAGTTTTCAAAATCCTCATGCTGGGTAAAGTCACTGTTCTTGTTAATACAGTATAGAAGCTTAAGTCACTGCTTCAGACTCTTCCAGGTTGCTCAACCCGGTGTATTCTTGCTAATGCTGTATTCTGTATTCAAATCATGAATGTGTACTCTTCACAAGAAAACAAAACTGCATAGATCAAGATCTCCATAGAACTGGACATAGCCATAACTAGAAAGCTGTCAGAGAAGATGGATCAACCTGAATTCAAGTGGCCTTGTTTTCAAACCAAAGCACAAAGTGATAAAAATAAATAAATACAAATGAGAAAAGTAAAATAGGAGTGGAATCAAGTACTCTTCCCTCAGATTTATATTGGATAGAGAGAACTCAGAGTCTGTTATATTTCTTACAGTTTAAAATGTCACATGCACACACAGTACTCGGGGCTAACTGGTTTATTTTATTCATACTTCCAATTTATGAATAAATTATGTCTGAGAGCAGTGTAGGAAGGGAACATCACGTGCACCTCGACAGCAGTGCAGGGAGGCACGAAGCATGTGGAAGTCAATGCCTCTAGGGGTGCCTCTTGACCATAAACAGGAGCCGGACGTCTTGCTCAAGATATAGGAAAGATGTAACCTGCTCTAGCTCATCTGTCCCACTGTGCATAGCTGCTAGCACTTGGCTATGAGCAGAGGCTTGGAAAGCCCATCCTTTCTCAGCTCCGATATTTGCCTTCAAGTGCCAGTTAGTACACTGGGCAGCACTAGATTATCCTTACCATTAGTTAGTGTGCCTAACCCATGATGGCTGCCTCCAGAGCAGGTTTGCTGAGAAGGTTAGGGGAGGGCTCTTCCAGTGTCCTCTACCTCCTCAAGAGCACCAGCGTAGGGCCAGCTATAAATTGGCTGTTAGAGACCAGATCCTCAGCTGGTGTAAATTGGCATAGCTAGGTTGAAATCAATGGACTCGCACCAATTTACACAAGCTGACAATTAGCCCCCTAACGTTTGGATGACAACAGAGAGAGTTTTTGCAACTGGCAATTAAGCTTTCAATACATTAGACTTGATTCTCTCCCTCAGTAAAAGCATAATGCTCTCATTGTTAGAGTCCCACGCAAGTGCACTGACTAAATCAATATTCTAAAAGGATATATTCTCCAGACAGTGGGGGCTAAATTTTAAAAGAAATGCAGCTGACATATGGCAGAAATGGATAATTGTGAATGCAGTTGGGAGAATAAGTACATTCATGCCAACCTGAAGATTTTCAACAGGTAAGGAGTTGAGAACACAAGATCTAGTGTGTGCCTAAACAAGACACTCCAATAAGTAGTCGGGCCTGGTAAAAGGCCATGTGTTTAAGTGTGAGAGTGCATTTTCGGCATATTGAGAAGCACAATGTGCCAGATCATATTTAAAATACTCACGAATTATTGAAGAGTGCTTTGTAATGTTTTACTCCCCATTCCCTATACATCAAATTACTAAAAGGATGTATTTGGTTGGGAACATATTTGATGCTTATTATTTTGCTTTCTTCCTTTTGTACTTAACATGTGCAAGTGTCTAGCACAACACCCTCCCCACCCACAACTAACCATTGAAAAATACATGAAACAAAGTTAAGTACAAATCAACAATGAAAATCATGTCTCGTAAACAGTTGTGATAAAAACACTAATCACCACATTTCATTTACTTACACATATAATATTAAGTCAAATAATTTAATCACTTATTGGAAAGCGATCCCCAATTGAATTTACATCTCAGAGTGCAACTCATGAAAAGGCTGCCAAATCTTTCTAAATACATCCCACTGATCTTATACATTCTCATCTTACAATATTGTGACAAAATAAGTGTAGCTTGTCTGATATGAATTTTACCTCTTGTATAAGTATTACCAGTGATTTGAACACCTCAGTTTATAAATAATTACCGTATGCATTGGAACATAAGTTGTTCTGCTGGTTTGCAGTACATGAAAAAAGCCATTTTCCTTTGCCTGGTAATGAAGAAATCAATACTCCAATAAGCATATATGCAGCGATTCCAAGACATCATTCTACTCACTCTTCGATCACAAATATCACTGTTAGATCAAAATATTGGCTGGCAGTGGAGAACACCCATTGTTAAATAGATGGGGGAAAACCCAAGAATTTAGCATAAAGCAGTATGTGGAGAGAGGGCACAATGTTTTATGAAGGCTAAGGTGATCATCTTGGTTGTATAGCATGAAATGAACTGTATTATCCTGTATTCATTCAGAATAACATCCTTCCAACAACGGTGTACGGAGCCAGATGTATTTATCAGGCCAAATCCAGGTCCCACTGAAGTCAATGGGATTATTGCCACTGGCTTCAATAGGACTAGGATTTCACAGTTCATGATAGATGAAAGGATTATACCTAGAGGGTTTCTCCAACACAGGAGAATGCTGCCTGCTAAAGACACAGGTTTAGGTCGCAGACTAGACCAGACTCAAAAAGATGTATAGACCAGGGGTCGGCAACCTTTCAGAAGTGCTGTGCCGAGTCTTCATTTATTCACTCTAATTTAAGGTTTCGCGTGCCAGTAATACATTTTAACGTTTTTAGAAGGTCTCTTTCTAGAAGTCTATAATATATAACTAAACTATTGCTGTATGTAAAGTAAATAAGGTTTTAAAAATGTTTAAGAAGCTTCATTTAAAATTAAATTAAAATGCAGAGCCCCCCGGACCAGCGGCCAGGACCCGGGCAGTGTGAGTGCCACTGACAATCACCTCGCGTGCCGCCTTCGGCCCGCGTGCCATAGGTTGCCTATCCCTGGTATAGACTATACTCCTAATTACTAAGAAGGGCTTGCTTGTATTTAAAGCTCCTTACCCTGTTTTAGGGTGCAAGTTCTCCATTTCGCCTCCTGAGATGTGATCTTTGAAAAGTAGGGTTGCCCCACTGATGATGGGAGAACATTTGCATGTTATATAGAAAAAGGCGATCTTTTCACACCCTCACATCCATAACTCTGGTAATTTGTGAGGAGTCCCTTTTATCACCAAGGTTTTTCTGTGTTGCTGACCCACATGTTCTTTTCTGTTCATCAAAAGTTGTTCCCTATTCGAGTTCAACCAAGAGTGCTTAGTTTTTCCTTTGAAATAGCAGGAACTTGTTTTTGCCTACAAACTCCCATTCCTTTATTTTTGACATGTTCCAGAACCCAGAGCCATCTGTCTTCCAGTTTGTTTGGAAGAGGTGAAGTTATCATCAGGCTTTTCTTACCAGTTGCTTGCTTGTTTATCTGTATTTCAAAATAGCAGGCAACTCTGGCATCCACTCGCAGAACTGTTTCAAAAGTGATGGTCACACTAACACCACCCTATACCGAAAACCTACCGACCGCTATGCCTACCTTCATGCCTCCAGCTTCCATCCTGGGCACACCACAAGATCCATTGTCTACAGCCAAGCACTGAGGTACAACCGCATCTGCTCTAACCCCTCAGACAGAGACCAACACTTACAAAATCTCCACCACGCATTCTCAAAACTACAGTACCCGCATGAGGAAATAAGGAAACAGATCAACAGAGCCAGACAAACCCAAGAAAGAAACCAACTGGCCATCACATACAGAAAGACTCCACTGGCCATCACATACAGTCCCCAGCTAAAACCCCTCCAACGCATCATCAGGGATCTACAACCCATCCTGGACAATGATCCCACACTTTCACAAACCTTGGGTGGCAGGCCAGTCCTCGCCCACAGACAACCTGCCAACCTGAAGCACATTCTCACCAGTAACTGCACACCGCACCATAGTAACTCTAGCTCAGGAACCAATCCATGCAACAAACCTCGATGCCAACTCTGCCCACATATCTACACCAGCGACACCATCACAGGACCTAACCAGATCAGCCACACCATCACTGGTTCATTCACCTGCACATCCACCAATGTAATATACGCCATCATATGCCAGCAATGCCCCTCTGCTATGTACATCGGCCAAACTGGACAGTCTCTAAGGAAAAGGATAAATGGACACAAATCAGATATTAGGAATGGCAATATACAAAAACCTGTAGGAGAACACTTCAACCTCCCTGGACACACAATAGCAGATCTTAAGGTGGCCATCCTACAGCAAAAAAACTTCAGGACCAGACTTCAAAGAGAAACTGCTGAGCTTCAGTTCATCTGCAAATTTGACACCATCAGCTCAGGATTAAACAAAGACTGTGAATGGCTTGCCAACTACAGAACCAGTTTCTCCTCCCTTGGTTTTCACACCTCTACTGCTAGAACAGGGCCTCATCCTCCCTGATTGAACAAACCTCGTTATCTCTAGCTTGCTTCTTGCTTGCATATATATACCTGCCCCTGGAAATTTCCACTACTTGCATCCGAAGAAGTGGGTATTCACCCACGAAAGCTCATGCTGCAAAACGTCTGTTAGTCTATAAGGTGCCACAGGATTCTTTGCTGCTGTTCCAATAACAACTCTTCTCAAAGGTTGTGCCACTAGAATTACTCCATCTGCAAAATAGGAGTTTAAATTGCACAGTTTTAACATTTCTTGTATTACTCATAGTATCCATTGTTATTTGTCAACTCAGAGGTATAACATTCTTTCAGAAACCCTTTAAACATCTTAGATAGTTATTCTAACTGTAGTATTAGCTTTAAGATTCAGACAACTCCTTAACATTCTCATTAATATTCCTATTTTGGGGTTGTCTTGTGCGGGAAACCAGAAGATTTCTCTTCCTAAACTTGCCTCCCACTAGAAGCCCCAAGGTGTTTCTTTGAGCAATCTAGGACAAAGAAGAAAAACCATCTCAGAGGCAGGCTGGCTGAGACTCAATGTTGTCTTAGAAGTCTGAGCTTGCCAAACTCAAACCTCCATGCACACCTGAATGGGATCGATAGCTCCCAAGTGCCTACAAACCAAACACCTCGGATTGAGTTGTGCTCACTGAGTGAGCCAAACCTTGAAGTGTTTTCACACATGAGCCTTCACTTGCTATTCATTTTAATCAGTCTCAAAAAGCCTATTATTTACTCAAAGGAAGAGAAGAATGAAGCTGCTGCAAACAGTAGGAAAGATCATGTATGTTAGTGAACAGAGGATGCGTTATCAATATGCAATAGTGAGCATTTTCACACATAGTTGCCCCTTATTGCAGCTTGATTTTCAAAACTGCAGTTTGATTGGTTGGGCCTTTTTGATGATGGCACTTTTTTCAATTATCAGAAGTCCCTACAGACCACAGGAGTGACCTCCCCAGCTTCCACCTCACATCATCTCATGTAAAGAATAGATCATTATACACTTGCTGAAAAAGGAAAAAGATGTGAGAGAAAGGAAATGGGTATTCCCTACAACCCAAATTTTTACAATCAGGTCTCATGGCCGTACTGTGCAAGGCATGGTAAAGAAGGACAAGATGGTCCCTACCCCAAAGGAATTTACAATCTAAGTGGGCGAAATTATACCCTTAAATATATGGCATGCATTTTATTGATTAAGTCTTCAGTTCTCATCACAGCTGGCCAATGGGTGTTGTGCATGTATTTGCAAGGGCAGAATTTGGCTCACTCTGTTATGCTATCCTCCTCAGGAATTCCTGCTTATTTCCCACTTTTCCTTGCCCCACCAGTCTGTCTTGGTGTTTGTTTCAATTTTTAAAAATACAAAAACATTAAGGGCAATGATGTTCCAGTTGTTTTAAGTGTGAATCCAAAAAACACCATGTCAGCAGAACCTGCCATCTCAGAACAACTGAGCACACAGGCAAATGGTACATCGAAGAAAGGGACTGGGAATGAACAGCTGTTCCTATGAGCAGAACCTTTGTAATAAGAAAAGTAAAAGTTGAAAACCTCTTGGATGCCAGTGAAGAACTGGTTGATGTAACAGGACAAAGATAGAAAAAGGTTCCAGAGTAAGGGTGCAAGAAGCCTTGCCAGGAAAGGGCAAAAAAAAACCCAAACTAGAAATAATTTGTAAAGTAACCACCACCAAAAAAGATTCTTTAATACAAAGCAGAAAAGGCATCTCTACTAGATTTTTCTTCCACACACGGAGAGATCTTTTCTCTTAAAAAACAAAAAGAAACATTGCAAATCAGCCCACACACACTGGAAAAAGATTTCAGAAATATTTAAAAAAGTTTTCAAAGATTTATAATCAAAATAGAAAAATGGGAGATAACTCTCAATCTTTGATAATTTTACCCAACATGCTACAGTACTATGCTAAAGAGAACAGCATTCACATGGCAGAATGACCAGGAAAGTTCAGAAACTTAGGCAAAGTAAACTTATCACAAGGATGTTTTCCAGACTGTGGTTTGCAAATATGCTCACACACAGAGCTGGTTGCAGTTTTTCCAAAGACTTTTATCATCAGAAACTGGCTCCCCAACCCCTCCAAAAAAGTAACAAAATTCAGTCTCTTTGGTTTTTTTCCATACCTTTATGTTCATTTTTTAACCCAAAAAGTCTGTACTGAATTTTTGTTTAGCAAAAAGAGGTTTTCAGGGGAAAAAATTATAGCCATTTTGATAAAAAGTTTTCAAAGATTTTTTAAAAAGATTAAAAAAAAAAAATTAGTCTGTGTCCAACACTTTGAAATGAAATGAAAACAACCTGGCAAAATTAGGTTTTTGTTGATTTACCAGTCCTACTCAAATAGTATTATACACAGGCAGCTCATCTACATGGTCATTTGGTGTCCGCAAGCAAGCCAAGGTTTGTCACACACACTAACTCATTGTACAGACATTGCTTCAGCTCTTGTCCTGGTGACACCTTTATTTTTCCCCTTGTTTCTTGTAATCTCTCTTCCCATTTTTGTATCCTCTACCTCTTCACTAATTCCTTCTCCTCCACATCTTTCCTCAACCCTTACCCATAACATTATCTATTTCTCCCAGTGCCCCATCTCCTCTCTGTTCCCTGTTTATTCTCCCATCCTCATTCCAGAACCCTTTCCCTCTGGCTTCCAGCATCTACCACTTCTCCACAAGACCCTCTTTCCCATGTTTTCTTTACTCTTTTTTTCCCTCTTGCCCTCAGCCCTTACTGGAACCTCTCTCTCTCTCTCTCTCTCTTTCCCCATTTCTTTTTCATGCTCAGCAGTCCCTTCATCCATCCAGCTTTTGCCCCATGTCTATCCTCAGCTTCCCAGCCCCAGCAGTCCCTCTGTCTGCAATCAAGTCCCCTGTCCTCCCATTCCCCTGCTACTAAAATCAATTCTGTTCTCCTCCAACTCACCTACTGTTACAGGAATGCTCTTTACATGCAGTTCTTAATACCAGCATGGGATTTTTTTCTCTCCATCCAAACAGGAGGCTCTCAAACTCAACAGCTGGGAGCAGTTTCCCAGAGCAGGGATGAGTGCTTAGGTGTTGAGAGGAAAGCAATCCTATAATAAACATTTCTCTGCCTGGGCCCACACAGAGTCAATAGTTCACCTATCCTGTTTCCCTTGCTAGGTCCTTGGGGTTCTCCTTGCCCAGCAAAAGGAGCACCCCAAGCAGTTCTCCCCCCTGCCATAAGGAGTCAGCTAGTAGCCGGTGGAGCACTGCTGAGCACCTTCAACAAGGGCGAGACAGAGCAGGTGCAGGAGTGTGTTTGTCCTGCTCCTGCAGGCAGCACTTCCAGAACGTTCCAGAGGCCATGAGGTAAATAAGGAGCTAGCTGTGGAGAGACAGTGATTGTCTAGGTCGCTGGTGCAAATCTGCCCTGCAACAGCAGTAAATAAAAATTCTTACAACTGGGGGCTGTTTGCTGGTTTATGTGAAATGAATGGGTAATCTCAGTATAATGCCACATTGTTAGGGGCAGGGTGGGAGGATTTTTTTTTTTCATCATATAGTGCCTCCTCCCCTCCCCCTTCATCTCAAGAGAAGGAATTTGGAGCTCTTCCACTTTTTATAAATAATTAATGAGCAGTTGGAGTAGGGACTTGAATCTCCCACACCCTAAGTGAGTGCTCTTAACACCTACAGTGCTGTTCTCACTCTCCTTCCTGGCCTAATGACTATCCAATGTCAGGATATGCAGTTTCACCATGAATGAACAGAGTGGGCCATGAAAAAACAACCACCACCCAAAATCACAAGAAAGACTCTGCAGCCTTAGCTATGCTGTGGGTGACCCCATGTTCCAGTTCCTGCCCCAATAACTATTTAAGTGGAATAGCTTAAAGAAGAGAGATTGACAAAGGTCCCATACCCGAATAGCCCGGTGGCTATGATGACCCCCACCCCCCCCGCCCCCCATGCTGCAGGAGACTCAAATATCTTCTTCACATCAGGCAAAGGGAGGAAACCGATCCCAAGTCTCCCACATCCCAGGTGAATGTGTACTGGGTTAAAAGTTATAAGGCGACTCTGCGCCTCAGCTGGCCATCTTGTCAATCTAGTCTTCCTTTGCTCTTATTAAAAGTGAGCAAAATCTAAAAGAATAATTTTGCACTGGGTCAAAATCAAACATGTTGCTTTGACCCAACTCAATTTTTTTTCCAACTTTTTCATTAGCCATAAATAAATACATAAATAAGCTTCCATTTTTTACCTGAAACCAGCCTTTTTTGATATTTCAGAGTTGCCAGTGAACTGAAAAATTCATTAATCACCCAGTTCTAGTCAGGATTTTGTGTCAGAAATTCTACTGTTATAAATGGCTTCTTTGTTAGATTGAGATAGGCAACTGACTGTATAGCTATGGAGACTGAGCTACCATCTCAGCCCTAGAGATGATCCATCCAGGCTATGATCGCATCATCTTGGAGAAGGCTTGGTTTGACAAAACCTTTACTGCCACTGTACAAGCTGTTCAGGTTCTGTGGCTACCTAGAAGTCTGAAGTGATGAGGCACTCTAATCAATACAAAACCCAAAGATCATATTTCAAAGTAACAGGGGGAAAAATTGAATAGCTACATTGGTCCCACAGAAAGTAGGACTTGGGGGAAGGGTCTGTCAGAGCTATCACAGGGATCTGGGGAGAGGATTCTGGGGTTTTAATGGGAGCTAGAGAGAATGAAATTGTCAAACAACAGGGAACTTCCAACCCAGGATCAGAAGTAAGGGAAACTGTTGCCAGAAGTGTATAGAAAGGTGCACTCAGTCAGGCCTGAATTTTCTTGGCCCTAAAGGCAGGCTGGTGTCAATTTGTTATTAATAATTATTATTTAGGCATACGGGGAATGGTATGGAAAGGTTTAGGTATTTCCTTGGAATTTTTATGGAGTTTTGTATTATATAAGAGGGTTAAATTGGCTGATGGCAACTTGGTTTCCCTGTTGTACATAGATATACTTTCAGAATCTGCATAAGCCTATGTGCAAATTGCTAAATTGAGAGGAAACTTCAGAAGCCAACTCACATCTGCTGCCTTTATTACATAGAGCACCACATGTGATTATGAAGACATATGCATAGAATGGGTAACTATGTGTTCTTCATCCCTGCCTTATTTTAAAATTTCTATTGCAAACACTGTTGACTCATACTGTGCATGTGGTATTACATTGACTAATCCTATAACCATAAATTTTAAAGTTTGAATAGTTCTATTCTAATAAGGCATAAGCTATAATCTTGTCTGACAGGCACCAAATGCAATTGCAATATTTATCAGTACACAGAACCCATCATTTATTCATTTTGGTTTCAGTTTTGCTAGCCAGGTAAGTACATAGAATAAACTTTTATTTCCCTGTATCTCTCAGTAGTCAGACAACAAGTAAATAGACAAAAGTAGAGATCAAGTAGAGAACTAATCTTGATATCACATTTTTTTCCTATACTGAAAATAAGGAATAAATGTGATAGCTGTATGGCATCTGTTGGTAAATGCTGACTTTTAAATGGCAGCTCTTCTGAATCACGATCGTTTTATGGCTGTTGTCATCTATAGGCAGTGCTCCAGTCAGGAGGAGGCCTGGTAGTGAATGATTTTTGCCTATTGTCAATTCTGACTTCCCCCCCTCTCAACTTCCTTCAACAGTGAACACCACAGGCTGTTTACACTTTACATCTGACATTCCATGAAGTGGCGGGGCCACCAGAAACCATCTGCAGCAGTTAAGCCCTGCAGTGCCCCTCCAGGACAAGGGGAGCATGTTGCAAGCAGAACAGTTATGCAGCGGGGAGTCTGCGTAGAGAGGAATTACGCTTACCTATAAACCCTACCATAAAACGAAAAAGCCTTGAGAATCAACAGTTGATGATATTAGTGTTACTGTGTCTCCTGCTCCTGGAGAGAGCAAGGCCCTTTCATAGGTTGCTCCTTTAGGTGCCTTCTATATTTCTATAGGGGATGGAGAGGGGAATACTGAAATCAGGATGACAGCACCACAACTGTTACCCAGGGTTATCTGAACCAAAGCTATGGTAACTATTCTCTGTTTTCCAGGCAGTGTCAGGAAATAAATTGGGGGGACGGGGGACATGACAGCACCTCCATCTGATAAATGATTGGTACACGTGAGTGATTCAACTCAAAAATCTCTGTTTTTCTTGAGTACATAGCATACATCTAAAACAGCAACAGTCTCAGAGTACCAAAAATAGTTACCCAAAGTCTGAGGGGGTATTGAGGGACAGGGTTTTGGTGGCAGCTTTTCTCTACCCACTGGGGAGTTAGGTGTCCATCTCTTGACTCATAGAAAATCGCTTGAACTTCTCCAAAGTAAAGTCTCTAACTAAACTCTTTTATAGATACATTAAAACAAAGCAACAACTCGTAACCCCTAGTAGTGGGCTAACCGTTTCCCTAGCAGCAGAAAAGAATTCATAATCTCTACTTATCAGCAAAGCAACTTCTCAGCAAAAAAACCTTAGAATCACACAGACTCAAGGTTAGCTATCCTTGTCAGTAATACTGCAGCGGTTAGCCTAAGCAAGGCCAGATTCTCTCTCGCTGTGTAGCGTCCTAGCTTCCAGCTCATGGCGGGGGGGTGGGGGTGCAGGTAGGTGCACAAGATGGCTGCGAGTTATGTCAAATCCAGTTCTCTCACAACACAACCACCACATAATCTCCTCTCACCAACAATGCGGATGTCATCTATTTGACCAATCACTCAGATTTCAATCACCATTCCACCCACTTATACAGAATTTGCATATAGCCTGCGTTAACACACAGTATAATTGGCCATCAGATTTTATAACCAAAACCCATGCAGGATCATCCTGAAGTAAGTTTATGGCATTTGTCTGACTTCAAGATGTACATTGCCTGGTGACAATGGCAAGAATACCATACCTCAGTGCTTTGAAGCAAATTTAAGTGACGACAATCTTTACTTGACGTTCCTTCAAGTAGAAACTAGTAATTTACATTTCTATTTTCATGCAAGCAAAATCATTCATCTCTCTTCACATTTTGATTACTTCACTTTGTTTTAAAAAAACATCCTTCTAAAACCACGGTACTGGGTTTTCACTTGGCTACAAAACCATTTCAAACCCCAACAGCATGGAGTTGTAGACTGCACTCATCATAGAAAAGGCAGATGATTCTCAATTCATTATTCCTTCTCTCTCCATTAATTTTCTTGCTATCATTGGCAATCACACTAACTGCATGAGTTCTCTTCACCAGTTATTGCTTCAGCCACCAAGCACGACCTAATCATCAAGAATCACAATTTTCCATGAAGCATGCATCACATTGCAAGCTCCTAATGCATCAGTCAGAAAAAAGCAGAAAATCATAACTATATTTTGGGACGATCCACAATTATTATTTATTATTGGCATTACCTAAAGTTTATGCACTCCAACTAAGCTCAGAATCCATTGTTCTAGGTGCTGTATATAAGAAACAGTCCTTACCTCAAAGAGATTACCGTCTAAATAGAGACATGAATACAGCTGGGCACAAATAAATTAAATTTAAAAAATGCAGATTCAGGTCAACCAAAACATTTTCTGAATTTGGGTTGAATTTTCCAAATTGTTTTGGTCAGGGAAAAAAACTCCCTCCACATCCACCCCTCCCCCCCCATCAATGTTTCAGTTTTGATTTAAAATGCTATTTTGTTCCAAAATTTACTGTAATTTTAATAGAAAAGTTAAAAAAACCCTCAAAACACAATATTTAATTTCAGGTTCAATGAAACATTTTATTTTACCCAAACCAAAATTTGACCATTTTACTTTACAAAAAAATTCAAAAAAATGTGTTTTGGGTCAACCTGGCATTGGCCACTGTCGGCAGACAGGATACTGGGCTAGATGGACCTTTGACCTGGTACGGCCTTTCTTATGTTCTATTTTTTTTTCCAGTTTGGCCACTAAACCAAAACACTCAGTTATTTGCACAGATCTAGAGGAGAACATGTCACAGCAGCAACACTTTCCTGACTTCTGCCATCCTATTATAAACACAGTACTTAAATTGCACCCTTTCCTCCTTCTTACACACTAGGTGACACTGTATGCCAGTCTTCTTGCTGATATAGAGGTTGATCAGAAGGGGTGAAGTCATGGCGCCACTGAAGTAAATGGGAGTTTTGCCACTGATATCAGTAGAACGAGGATTTCACTGTGTGTGTCACAGGTAACACCACCCTCCAAGTTTCATACTTTTATTCCTGAAATCTTCATCTAAAACTCCAGCTGAAGACAAAAGAAGTCATATGGGCAATTTTTTCCACCATCAGCATTAATACAGATTGAAGAAACAAGATAACGCACCAATGATTATGGCCACAACTGTAACAACCAAACTGTATTAAAAGTTAACATTAGCATCCCCAGTGATGTTACTACCAGCAAGCCTTCCCAATGCCGTATTCCACACTGGACATCCGGCCATGAAAACTCCTCATTCCTGGAAAGGGAAGCCTTCCTCCCTTGCAGCTCATCACTGAGGATAAAACTGAGGCCAAATTCCATTCCTCATGTGAAGAGTTTGGGCATTGACAAGGGTGCTTCAGTCCATGCTTGCTCTTGCAGTCCAGTATGCCTGTCCTACTCCTCACTTCATTCAGTCCCAAGACTGTATTCAGAAATGGGAGCAGTTAAAGAGCCTTAGATAATGAACCATTGCGACAAGGGGATATATGGGACACCAATAAAGGCACCCACAGCCTTGAAATTGCTGGGTACATCTATCTCCCCAACCTGAGAATCTAGGTGGGAAGGGCTCCAGCTCAAAGACCCCAGGATGTCTCTTTCCTTGGTGATCTTCCCAAAGCCCCACTTTGAGTGAAAATTGGCAAGACATATTATTAGCTCGCTCTTTAACAACCCCAAACGATCATTTTACAAAGAACTTGTGTTGTTGCTGTTCATTTCACTGAATTCTACCATCTCTTAAAGAGGCAATGGTATTTTTGTTCTTTTCCTTATTTCCAGCATCAATTCCCTTATTCTTTAAATCTAACCCAGAGCACTTGCAGTCATAACTGATAATACTGTGCTACATGTACCTTATAAAGGAAGGTAAGTTATGGGTATGATTATACCTATTATGCAGGTAGGGAGCAGGGAAAGATTAAGTGACTTGCTCAAGGTTCTCTCTTTCGTTCTGTTAGAAAAGAGCATACCCACATATGTGAAACTAGCAAATCTCTATTTGTTCTGCCAAGTATTTTGCTATATATTGTGGAGGGAAAATAGCTCCTGAGACAGCTGTAGCATTTAATGGCATAAACCCTGCCTTGTGTGTCATCTGGAGTACAGTGAACTTGAAGTACTCTCCAACTCTGCAAATAAAAGGTTTATGTGGTTGTTGTTTTAATCAGCTCATTTCCAAAGCGGCTATCAGAAGCAAAAACTACCGTATGCAGTCATGACAGAACCCTCTCTGTTCTTCAGCAGATCAGCTGATAATGCAAACATTACCCACATGGAAAGTAGCATCTGTTAAACATGGGAAACAGTTTCAATTAGTTTCTTCATATACATGTCTAGACTCTAGTTGACAGGGAAGGTGAAATAAATTCTTAAGTAATGGAAAAGTAAAACAAACCCGCACAGAATGGACAAGAGGAGGGAAATAATTTTGCACCCCTGTTCAATTACAGGTGGAACGTCATCAATGTTTGGGGGGCAGGGGAGTTGTACAAGCAATTCCCCAAAGTCATGCTTTTGAGGCACAACATAAGTTATGTCAGTCTGTGTCAAGGCCTGTTTAATTATCACTTCAATGATAAAGTAATGGGGGAGGCAAGAGTGTCTCCTTTTCTGGTTTTCTTTACAGAGCATAAGGCAGAATATTTAGCTGGTATAAGTCAGCATAGTTCAATAGAGTTATGCCAATTTACCCCAGCTGAGGAGCTGGCCGTATTTGTGCAGGAAGATGGAAGAAACTAATTGATATCTTCATCTCTGGGAAGAATGATATTAGGAATTGCCATACTGACTCAGTGGTCCATCTTGTCCCGTGTCCTGTTATCAACAATGGCCAGTACCAGATGCTTCAAGGAATACACAAGAAACCTTGCTGTAGGTAATTATGGGATATCCTGCCTCTGGAAAAAAGGTTCTGCTTAATGTCCAATAGTTAGAGGTTGGCTTGTGCTCTGAAGCATGAGGATTTATCTCCTTTCTGAAATTGTTTATTTTTAATATTTACTATTTTAACACCTGTTATCAATATAAAAATGTCAAATCCCTTTTAAAATGTCCTTAGATCTTGGCTTCAAGAGCCTATTGTGTAAATTAATTCCACAGGCTAATTGTGTGAAAAAGTATTTTCTATTCTTAGTTTTTAACATAGATTTTAACATGTCATCTATCAATTTCATTCAATCAAGACAGAGTGGATAGAAGTTCCTAATTTTCCTTCTCTATACCATCTATTACTTTGTATCTTTTCAAAATGTCCTCTTTTATTCATCTCCCCTCTACAATAAACAGTCCCAATCTTTGCAATCTGCTTTCATTTGAAGATTTTCCCATATGCTTAATTGTAGTCTTATGCAGTCTCTGAATCCCTCCTCCCCTTAATTTGGCTATACCCTTTTCGGGAAGGATTAACTAGAACTAAATTCAGTATTCTAAGTGAGAGCATAACATTGTCTTGTTGCATAAAACTGGGAAAGCAAGGACAAAAGCAGATGCCATAAGGCTATGGTATAGGTGCTGAGATAGCAATAATATCCCTCAAGGTCACAAGTAAAGCAAGGGGTTAAAGTGTCCAGGTGGACAATGATGCACAGATTTTCAAAGGTCTTTAGGTATGTACTTTTGAAAATCCCAGTGGGCACCTAGCTGCATATATACCTAAACAGCTTTAAAACTCTGGCCTCAAGGCAGCCTTAATTCTGCTCCACAGTGTCACCATGAAAAATAAGTTAAAATAAAATAGAAAAAACTAACAAGTTTTAAAAGTGAGTAATTTAGTCTGGACCCACAGACACTTAACTGTATATTCATTATAAAATAGCATGGTAATTGCATGGAATCACTGTAGGACAGAGTTAAGGTTATCTCTGTACCTTAACATGTTTGGGGTTTTCTTTTTAAATGTTCTGGATTTGTAATTCTTCTTCTGAAGTTAATTACAATGTCAGGCCAACTTTTTTTAAAAAATCCTCAAATAATTTGTATTCCCAGACTTATTTCCATTTTAAGTTTTTTTTGGTGGGTGGAGGAATGAGTGTGTGCGCATGCGCCTGGTAATTATATTATCTGAAATTTTGCTCTTCAAGTACATAATGAAGATAAGGAAGGAGAAGCCTACTATTAGGAAGTGGTAGTCTTCTGAAGATTAATTGAGACACTGAACTGCATACAACTGCAAAAACAGAATGTCCTAATGATGCTAAAGATGTGAGATTAATTACTCCTTTCCTCATATTAATTTTTAATGAAGAACAACAATTAAGTTGACAGGCTAATTATTATAGCATTCCAGGCCCCTGCAAAAAAATAACAGTCATAATGTACTAGTCAAACAAAGTGCAACTCTTATAAGACTTTTGTTCTTGACTATCCCAACATGGTTTTTTTGGTCATTTAAACTAGATGGCCTCCTTGGTCTGGATTTCAAATGAAATCCTTCAAAGTTAGGAGGTGTTTGGACCCAGTTTTTGTTTGGGCTAATTAACAAATTACCTACCTGAGAAATTTGGAGCCAGATTCCAGTTCCAAGCCCTTGCAAAGTTCAGTAGTATTTGCATCCAGGGTGTTGTTTCAAGCAGTTTAAAAGAAAGATGCCAAAAGTTAGCTCTGGGAGTGATGTAGGAGCTACTATGCTTGAGAATTCTAACTCTAATGCGGTGCTCTGCTTATGGTTGGTTGAGAGCCACATGTGTGGCTGTTGTGACCAAATGAATCAATAATGGCTGGTCAGTTATAAATATTTCCCCCTTTTCTTTTCAGTAAAAAGACTGGGTATTTAACAAATGTATTAACACATTTAAGGCCACAAGACAAATTGGGTGTTGGGTTTTTGGTATCTTCTACCCACAGTGTGTCTCTACCCTTACTGGAGATGGTTAAAAGAAAGTGTTAAAAAAATTTCACAGGTCCCATGGCAAAATTTCTGTGGTTTTCAGTGGGAACAGGATAAGGCCCCACAGCACAATCTTACCAATTAAATCATCTCTATTTTATATTCTGTCTCGAGCATCATCTTAATTTGATACTCATTCTTAATTAAACAGATGGAGATGTACCAAAAAAAATTCCCTGAAAGACAAACACTTTCACTGGTTCTAAGAAAAAAAAAAAAAAGAACGAAACCTACCTCTTCATTTATTAACAAAACCCCCCACAACCAACCAACCACTTCTTCCATTTACCACACCACTTGGCTCATGGACTGTGCGGATGGAGGGGTAGAAAGGGGGAAGAGGAAAAAAGAAATATACATCATAGCCCAGAAGGGGTTTGAAGGGCAGAGGCTAAATTCCCCTTGCTGTGCCAAGTTTTCAAGGTCTGACGTGTCTTTTTTTTTTGCCAGCTGTGCTTACATTGAAGAGGGGGACAGTGCAGAGAAGGACAGAAACTGTTTAAAAATATAAATATCTATATATCTATATCTATATCTAATCTATATCTATAGATATAGATATATATCTCCAACATTACTGCAAGTGACTGAGTTCTTTTTCCTTAGAAGTCTAAAGGAAACATTCTTCTCATTTATGTTGGAAGAGTCTTTCTTAAAATGCTTGTGTCTGGTCAACTCTGGGTGTGATCAGTAAAAGGCTGAAGTGAAGCAGGGAACAAAACAAGGGATGGCAAGAATTTTGCCACAACATATATTGCCACCTTCAAAGCTTCTTCCAGTTTGGATTATTTTTTCATATCAGCTTATATTTCTTCATCTCCCCTCCCCCCTCCTTCTCTTGGTGTCTACATTTCTTTAACTTCCCAGTAAAGGCAAATTTTAGAAAGAGGTTCACTACCTCAGACATTTTTGACAACAGTTTCATCTCCCTATGTTTATTAATGGTTTTATCTCTAGTGCTTCTTTTGCTCACTTCATTTTTGAAAAGTCTTTTTATTCTCTGTAAGCCTTTTGGCAACAATACTTCTATATGCTCATTCTTTTCCCCCTCTCAGGCATAAATCATAAGTAACAGAGTACTCATTTGATTATCTCCCCTCTTTTCCATTAAAAGAACACCCCCCACCTCCAAATACCGGCCTTTGAACATTTCCTTGTAAAACCATATTAGCTTCTTGCCACTTAACACCTAAAATTTGAAAAACATGCCAACTATGTGGCTGACTGGCAGCAAATTAAAATGTATTAAAGAGTTCAATTGAACCAGCTTGTTTATGCAATTCCTTCATAATACTTTACAGATAAATTACAGGGTGAGAAAAACAAAGTTCCCAAAGTCACTTCCTCTCTCTTAAGGCACATAGCCCTTCCGGTATTTTATTCCACACCACAAAAATACACTGTATTTTAGGGACTCAGTAGTTAGAGTTTCATCCTGTTCATTCCCCCTTTAATGAGAATATTTCAATGTTCAACCACTGCTGGGCTCACTCACTTACTGTCTTAACTCTTACTGCCAAATACTGTCTAGCTATGTTCTGAGGTGCTGTGCACCCCCAGCTCTAACTGAAGACTGTGGGAGTGGCAGGTTCTTGGCACCTGTTTTAAAAAAAAGTAGTGTGATAACCATACATTCCCCCTGCCCTAAAATTACCACTAACAGCCAGCCATTTTCCAAAAGGTGTGAGGAATGCCTAAGGACAAAGAGGTTTCTTCTTCCAAATGGCATGCCGGTGTCTTGTGCAGATGGAGTGAGAATAGCTAATGGGAGTTGTATGTGGAATTCCCATATAACTTTGAAGAGTGACCCTCCAGCATGGAGGTGACTTTTTTATTTTTAAATAGCTATAGGAGGTGTCCCTTTGTAACAGTATTTAGATACCAGCTATGCAATTTGCACAGTTATCTATCTATTGGTATTTAGAGGGTATTTCTCACCACAGTGTATATGCACTACATGCTTACTTTCTCTCCTCCATTATAGGGATAAATAGTCTCTGCCAAAGTGGTTGAGCAGTATATCCGGAAAGGAAGTGATTGCCCTTGAGGCAGGGAAATAAACTTAACTCTCCCTTCAGTTTTGTGGCAGAATTTTATCCAGGGGCTTTC
The DNA here is from genome assembly GCA_003942145.1 of Platysternon megacephalum. Taxonomy (NCBI): domain Eukaryota; kingdom Metazoa; phylum Chordata; order Testudines; family Platysternidae; genus Platysternon; species Platysternon megacephalum. The sequence continues at coordinate 8,022,135 of QXTE01000041.1, forward strand.
TAGAGTGTGTTCCCGCCCCCAGCACATTCACGTTCCCGAGGTCCTTTCGGCTCTACAGATGTCTTCTTATAGGTATTTCTGTGGGAAGGGGTGATGCAATCACAATAAATTATAGAATTGGCCACTAGAGGCAAAAAGGAATGACAAGACATTTACACTTTCTATGTATGTTATTTCAGAGAACAATACTATTTCTTTGATCTGTCACCTAATGACATTTCTCTTTTTTGGGGGCGGAGGAGAGGGGGAAAGAGGTAAACAAAGACTGTTTTGTTATTTTTTAAAAAACTTTTTAAAGAAGTTTTTCGCAGAAGCATTTTTTGCTAACTTCTGGCTTCCAAGAATTAAACATGATCTGGTCATATAATTATGATTAATAAATTTGCTTATCATAGGAACTTTTATCTCCTCAAGAAAGACCTTCCAAAGTATCTACAGTAACCTCTCAAAAAAATCAGCTAAATAAGGAGGGAGGACATCTAATAAAAGTGAATCTTATTTATTTTTTTAATTCCTAATGTGTTTGGAGGACTGTTTACACAAGTTGGCTATCATTCGTATGGACTTTACTTCTTTTAATTTGTCAGTCAATATGGACTTATTGTAGTGATGTTAAATATGAAAAATAGATACAATTTTTTTTAAAAAAGGAGCAAAAAATTAGAAATAGGTAGTCTCACAATAGGAAGGGTGAGCTGCAGAATTTTACTGTACTAGCCACAAAAATAATAGAAAATAGGTCTTGCCTAACATTAGCTGAAGAAATAACCATTAGGCTATTCGACCTCTACTTTAAACTGATAACTGCATGAGCAGAAGGGTAATGTGGCTGAGGTTTTAAGAGTGACAGTACTGCACGTGAAAAACAGAAGATGGGACAGATATGAAGGGCATCATCAAAACAGACAATGATGCATGAAATGGAATGTTTCATTATTAGGGGCAAAGGCCAAAATTCAAATATTACTGTTATCCACTGCCATATGAAGCACAGCGATTCGTGTGCTCAGAGGGGGATCTGGTGACACCTGATAGTAGGCAAAGAGACAAAAATATTAGAAGAGCCAGTTTATATCAGTGGGGGTCTCTGATCTTTGCAGTTCCCAGACTCAAGAAGAGACAGTAGGGGCAATGCTTATCAAACCGATACTGAGGAGCTGCCACTGTTTAAGTGGTTGTGTGCCTTGTAATGGAAAATGTCACTTTATGTAAGGAGTCTACAGATTTGTTGTAACATGGCAGTCTGTGAAATTAAATTCACTTACTTGGAAGATGCCATTGGTTTGCATGTTTAACATAATGTTTGCATAAGTAGTGTACCTTTCCATGAGCTTTACATTGATTTGTGTAGCTCAGATTAAGTAGATTTTGAATTATTCTGGTTGATTTTCTTTCCTCGAGCACATGACCTACACCTGATGAGGTTGATCCAGTGCTATGACCTCACTTCAGTACCTGCCACATTTTCTTCTCAGAAATACTAGAGCTACTCTTTGCTTCTGCCACCAAGAGTTATTGCTGAATGCCCCAAGGGAGCAGAGAACATTCTTTCTCCTCTGCCTCATTTTCCCCAATATGGCCATAATAAAAGCAAAAACTTCACCACCAAACCCTGCAACCCTGTGTCCGGTGGCCGCGGCAGCACCGGGGGGAGGCAGAGCCTCCCATGGCCTATTATACCCGCCGCCTATGCATATTATGGTTCATCAGGTTAGGGGACAGGGCAGAATCACATTTTGTGCATGCACGGTATAGTCTGAGCAGTGTTTTCAGCAATAATAAATCTAGACTGATACATCTGGACAGATTTATTATTGATGGTCCTATTGTTCTTGTTACACCATTCCACACATGAAGTTCTGATAAGCAGCAGGTTTAAAACAAGCATACAAAGTACCACTTCACACAATGCACAGTTAACCTGCAAAACTCATTGTCGGGGTTGTTGTGAAGACCAATAGTGTAACTGTGTTCAAAAAGAATTAGATAAGTTCAAGGAGGATAGGTCCATCAATGGGTATTAGCAAAGATGGTCAGGGACGCAACCCCATGCTCTGGGTGTTCCTAAATCTGACTGCCAGAAGCCGGGACTGGACAACAGGGCGTGGATCACTCTATACGTACTCTATTCATCCTTCTGAAGCATCTGGCAGTGGCTACTGTTAGATGACAGTATATTGGGCTAGATAGATCATTGGTCTGACCCAGTATGGCCATTCTTATGTTGCTCACCGACCTGCAGGACATACAGCTATGAAGGGACATACATACATATTTTACGGTTTGTTTGTCAAATTGCAGCTTCACTCCCCCATAGGTTTTTGTTTTTACATTTGCTATGCTCAATTAGTTTCTTTAATTCAATTAAGATCTTGGTTTCCTGCACAGTACAGTTTGTCAGACTCAATATTCTAAATTCTAAAAACAAAATATGTGACAGTGTTAATACTGTATGTTGATGAACACAAATGACTTCTAGAACTTTAAACCAGCCAATACCCAAATTTCTTTGAAATTCTCTTTTTAAAAATTGACAGATATTCATAACAATCAGGACCATCAATAATAAATCTGGCTAGTTTGTCATTTAGTCCATCTGATGAAATCAGAAGTGTAGGACTGAAAGGGACCTTGAGAGGTCTTCTAGTCCAGTCCCCTGCACTCAAGGCAGGACTAAACATTATCGAGACCATCCCTGACAGGTGTTTGCCTAATCTGCTCTTAAAAACCTCCAATGACAGAAATTCCACAATGTCCCTAGGCAATTTATTCCAGTGCTTAACTACCTTGACAGTTAAGAAGATTTTCCTAATGTCCAACCTAAACCTTGTTGCTGCAATTTAAGCCCATTGCTTCTTGTCCTAACGTCAGAGGTTAAAGAGAACAATTTTCCTCCCTCCTCCTTGTAACAACCTTTTATGTTCTTACATTGTTATGTCCACTCTCAGTCTTCTCTTCTTCAGATTAAACAAACTCAGGTTTGTTTGTTTTTCCCAATCTTGCCTCATAGGTCATGTTTTCTAGACCTTTCATCATTTTTGTTGCTCTCCTCTAGACTCTCTCCCATTTGTCCACATCCTTCCTGAAATGTGGCCTGGCATCCTGAACGGGACACAATACTCCAGTTGCGGTCTTATCAGCACAGAGTAGCGCGGAAGAATTACCGTACTTCTCTTGCTTACCATACTCCTGCTAATACATCCCAGAATGATGTTTGCTTTTTTTGCAATAGTGTTACCCTGTTGACTCATAGCTAGCTTGTGATCCACTATGATTCCCAGATCCCTTTCTGTAGTACTCCTTCCTAGGCAGTACTTTCCCATTTTGTATGTGTACAATTGATTGTTCCTTCCTAAGTGGAGTAGTTGGCATTTGTCCTTATTGAATTTCGTCCTGTTTATTTCAGACCATTTCTCCAGTTTGTCCAGATCATTTTGAATTTTAAATCCTATCCTCAAAGCAGTTGTAACCCCTCCCAGATTGGTATCATCCATGAACTTTATAAGTGTACTCTCTATGCCATTATCTAAATCATTGATAATAATATATGGAGATGTACCTATCTCATAGAACTGGAAGGGACCCTGAAAGGTCATCAAGTCCAGCCCCCTGCCTTCACTAGCAGGACCAAGTACTGATTTTTGCCCCAGATCCCTAAGTGGCCCCCTCAAAGATTGAACTCACAACCCTGGGTTTACCAGGCCAATGCTCAAACCACTGAGCTATCCCTCCCCCCTTGATGAAGATATTTAATAATAATTTGACCCAGGACCGATCCCTGTGGGACCCCACTCATTATGCCCTTCCAGCTTGACTGTGAACCACTGATAACTACTCTTTTGAAATGGTTTTCCAAGTAGTTATGCACCCACCTTACACTAGGTCCATCTAGGTTGCATTTCCCTAGTTTGTTTATGAGAAGGTCATGCGAGACAGTATCAAAAGCCTTACTAAAGTCAAGATATCTAATGTTTTCCTCCTATCCACAAGGCTTGTTATCCTGTCAAAAAAAAAAAAAAAAAAAGCTGTTCGGTTGGTTTGACAGGATTTGTTCTTGGCAAATCCATACTGACTGTTACTTATCACCTTCTAGGTTACTTATTATTGTCTAGGTGTTTGCAAACTGATTGCTTAATTATTTGCTCCATTATCTTTCTGGGTACTGAAGTTAAGCTGACTGGTCTATAAACCCTAGGGTTGTCCTTATTCCCCCTTTTATAGATGGGCAAATATAGTGCCATTTTCCAGTTCCCTGGAATCTCTCCTGTCTTCCATGACTTTTCAAAAATAATTGCTAATGGCTCAGATATCTCCTCAATTAGCTCCTTGAATATTCTAGGATGCATTTAATCAGGCCCTGGCAAATTGAAGACATCTAATTTGTCTAAATAATTTTTAACTTGTTCTTTTCCTATTTTAGCCTCAGATCCTCTCTCATTTTCACTAGTGTTCACTATGTTAGACATTGAATTGCTACTAAACTTGTTGGTGGGGAAAAAAAAGTCATTTAGCACTGCTGCCCTTTCCACATTCTGTTATATTGTTTCTCCCCCCTCCCCAATTGAGTAATGGGCCGACCCTGTCCTTGGTCATCCTCCTGCTTCTAATGTATTTCTAGAAGGTTTTCCTTTGTCTCTAATTTAATCTCATTTTGTGCCTTGTCCTTTCTAATTTTGTCCCTACAGGAGTGTTGTTGTTGTTTATATTCATCCTTCGTAATATGACCTAGTTTCCACTTTTTGTAGGACACTTGAGTTTCAGATCATTGAAAATCTCCTGGTTAAGCCAGGGTTGTCTCTTACCATACTTCCTATCTTTCCTAGGCAGTGCCCTTAATAATGTCTCTGAGAAGCTGCCAACTCTCTCGAACTATTTTTCAAGAGCAATACACGTCTTTTCAATACAGCACTTTTGTAAAAAAACAACAACACACCGAGAGCGTATGGGAGATGTGCAGATATTATTAATGATTTGTATTGCAATAGTACCTAGAAGCTCCAATTAGGGATCCAGGCTGCATTGTTTTATGTGCTGTATAAACACACAACAAGAGACAGTCCCTGCCTTGAAGAGCTTACAAATTAAGGCCCGGATTCAGCAAGGTACTTAACCAAATACTTTAAATGCAAGTATGTGAGTAGTCCCATTGCATTCATGGGAATACTCACCGTGTATGATGTTAAAGCACAACTGTATTTTACTGTGTGCATATTCAATACTAGCAAAATGGGGTCCTCATCTTGGCTGGGACCTACATATCTTACTATAATATACATAATGAAGCATAAAATCTGCTTAAATCCCATGTTCTATAATGTACTAAAATAACCATTAAAGAAAAATGTATGCCCTATCCCTCTTAAATTTGCTTTGAAAAAAAATAAAAGTAATTCCAAAATTCCTTACTAATGGCCACTACATGGTGATTAAAAATATATATAAACCAGATATACTTTGTGCATGGTTGTCCTATGAGTGAGTAATAAAACTGAATTCATGCACAAGTATATATATTTCACAATAATAGTTTGGCAAGTACACTTATTTTACCATTCCATTTGTGTAATCTTTGTAAATTACAAAACATCTGTTTTCATGGAAGCCATTGCTTATTCAAAGCAATATAGTTTGTATACTCTCTACAGTATGTGAAAACCAGTTTATTTTTATATCAAGCAATTCTGTTCACACCTAACCATCTGCTATCGCTTTATATAAACCATACACTTCTCGCAATATCTAATCTAAACCATTAAGCACCATTCACACAAGCCAGTGTGTTTCATGTTTTACTCTATTGAAGACAGAGACTAAAGAGCCATGCACTTGAATCAGTAAAGGTCATGAAAAGCCAATATTAAGAGTACATTTGATTTTTTGCGCCCTGTTTGTTTTGTATATATAGTCCTCTCTTTTGAATGTATGCCTATTAACCAAAAATACCTATTTCAAATACACGCACAACTTTAGTGCCATCTTTATTCCTAGTAATGAAAGTAATAAATCATTATGTGCTTTCCAGCTTTTACATTCTATCTAGAAAATTCACAGCTTTAGCTGTAAGCTAGAAAGCAAGAGTCAGCAACTGTTATCCCTCGTATTATTGTTCATATGCAACAGACCTCACATACCTCATTAATTATCATTCTAGGCTCCTATATTGGTGCCCATCATGTGGGATCCAAGAATTCTAGGAGTCCTGGTCAAGTGCTTTGCGAGGAAAAGCTGGGAGTGTACTGGAGGACACACAAAAAAGAGGAAGTTTTCCAGCTGCAGCCACTCACGAGTATTTTCTATATTACCCATTGTATCTCAAACCCTGTGTCTGATTTTGACTTAATGAAGCAGCTTAAAAAGAGGGCGGAGAAAAGTCATAATTAAACTAGGGAAGGCAGAGCCACTAGAGGAATCTCAAATAGATTTCTTAATGCCGTCTCAAGACAAGGAAAGTGAAATTTCATTACCACACTGAAAGAGGCACTCATACTATCTTCTAGCTCAGCAATCAGCTTCTTGAGGGAACATTCTGTTTCAATGAAAGTTTAGTGGAGAAAGGTTTCACAGGTCTAGGACAGAACAGTTTGAGAGTCCACAAAATAGTCCAGTGTTTAGGACACTGACCTGAGACAGGGGATATCCAGGTTCAAGTCCCTGCTCTCAATCAATTGGCCTCCCAATTTGTAGGTGAGTGCCCAACGTATTGGGTATTCTAGGGTGGGAAGAAGTCTCTTCCTCCAAACTTCAAGAAGTCTGTTTCATCCTGATGCAGAATGGGTAAAACTTTCATAGGATGGGAAAGGAGTTTCCTACCCAGCTCTAGACCCACCTCATAACCCAAACTTGAAGAATTTAACTTTCACCTCAGCATCCACCTGAAGAAAGCAGATGGGACCTCTGTTCATCTCATCCATAAAATAAACTAAGAATGAAATGCCCCTTCAGTGATGAGCTTTAGTGTCAGCATCAGATGTGACTTCAAATCATATATGCTCCACCACCTTTTGATCAAGAGAACGTAGTGAGCCCCAATATAATGTGAGTGTACCCATGGGTTAATTTGCATAGCAGACATTTTTCCCCTTCATGCAGATATCTAACCTAATCATTCTTTCTATCTAGGAGTGGAACTGAATCTGGATATGCTCTTTTCTGAAATCGGGGTAACAGGCTAGGATACAGATCTGAATCTATCTACTCTGTGTTGGATCCAACCTTAATACAATAGCTAAGGTTTGAGGACGGGGTAGATATTGCTATTCTAGAAGCTGTCCTGCTCTTGGGTCCAACCAACATCCCCCCCCCCACCTAGGCTCTCCCCTCCCTCACCCCACCCAAGACACCTCATTCACTCACCATTAGAGATCATCATGATGTTTTTTACTCCCTTTCACCACTTTCTGATGTTGGGGCATCTGACTGCTTCACTCCACTAGCATCAGTGGGGAGAGACATGGATGGTGGGGCTACCATTGTCCCATTCCCAAGCAGATGGGTGGGAAATGTTGAGACATAGCTAGCCTCATACTTGCTGCTGCATGTGGGAGTGACATTTTGGGGATCACCCAGACAAGCAAGGGGTTCTGTCAATGCCTGCCTTGTAACCTTTGGTGCCTTTATGCTGTGCAGCTCCAGTACAGACCCCTGACACCAGTAGCCTGTCTACAAGTGCAAGGTCTCACTCTGGCTTCCAGCAGCTTGCTTACTTCTTTTATGGTGACCCCAACAGCCCTTCCAGTCCCGAGTCTCCCCAAGTCCATCCACACAGAGTTCTTAACTACCAGCCACTCGGACTTCTCCTGCCGGTTCATCACCCCCCAAAGGCATGAAACCAGTCCCGCAGATACCAGCTTATTTTGACATACGTGCACCCCACACAGTTTGTACCACAGTGATCTGCCTGGGGTAAAAAAATAAGCAAAAAGGCTTATTTAACAGAAAAAAACACCACACAGATTCAATAGAAATAGTAAGGGAAAGCAAACATCTAAGTTACATAGAATATAAACATAAAGATACAACCTCAGGTGTTACACTTTACTCCTGGGGGAATTCTGTGCCACTACTCATGTGCAGAATTTATGTCCCCCACAGATTTCTTTGTTTCCCTGCAGAAAAATGACTCTCTGATGGGGAAGCTAAGGGAAGCCACAAAAACAGCCATGCGACCCTCCCCAGGAGTATGTTTCAGGTGCCCAGGGCAGCTGGCAGAGAAGCAAATCACTGTGGGGTGGGGGGCAGGACTGGGGAAGACACGGCTGGTGGCTCCTACCTTGCACTAGGATCAGCTGCTAGTCCTGGCTGGGTGCAGGAGGACGGGACTTAGTTTTCCCCTGAAAAGCATCCAGGGCCAGGTCAGACCCACCCCGAGATGTCTCCCCCATCTGTAGGAAGCTCTGCAACCCCTTACCCACACTTCCTGCACCCATTGCTCCTCAGCTGCACGGGAAGGCATCACTGTACAGGGAGCTGCTCCCTCATCTGTCCAACCCCTGTGCATCCAGACCCCCTCACACCCAGACCCTTCCGCAGAGCCTCACCCCTCCCCTGCACCCAGAATGCCCCTGACAAGCCCCACTCCCCCTGCACCACCCTGATGAGCCACCCACAACCAGATTTCCATCCTACCGAGCCCCAACCAGCTGCACCTGGATTGCAACCCCACTGAGCCCTCCACATCCAGCCCCTGCTGCTGAGCTCTATCCCCCCACATTCAGACCCCCCTGCTGAGCCCCAACCACCTTTACCTGGACCCCCTGCAAAGTCCCATTACCCTTTACCCCTGAGCCCCCCCAACAAGCCCCTGTGCATGTAGATCCCCCCCAAATCCCCCACTGAGCTACCTGCACCCAGATTGCCCCACACCAAAACCTCTCACCCCACACCTGAATTCCCCCACACTTGGATCCTGCCTTGCTGAGCCTGCCTACCACACCTGGTGCATCTGGTATGAAGGGGCAGGGCTCTGGGGCAAGCCCGGTCCCTGTGTTGTGTCAGGGTTGGGTGCAGCCACACTGCTGAGTCTGTGTCCTGGGAGTGGGGAGCTTCACAGGGATCGCCCACCTCTTTGCAGCCAGTGGCCTCTGCTCCCTAGTGCCATGCTGGAGCCTCCACCTTTATTTGACAAATAAAATGTGCACACTTAAAATATGTGCAGAATTTTTAATTTTTTTTTGGCACAGTATGCGCTCAGGAGTAACACTTATAAATTAGATATAATCCTTGTGCTAATACAAATTACCCATTGCCTTTGAACAGTTTCCCAAAGTCCCCTCTGGCCACTGGGCAAATCAAGTGTTTCATGGATAACACCTGCCAAATGAGTGTTCCTCAGTTTCTAGACACCAAATTTGAGACACAAGCTTCTCTTTTTAAAGGCTTTTTCTATTTTTTCCCCTTGGTCTGTGGCGACTCATGTTTAGTCAGAGTGTGGAAAGCCCCTCTAAACTTGTGAAATGGGATGTCTCAATGCTTTTCCATTAACTCTAGCAGTCCACCACTGTCTGTTCCTGGCTGGATAATAGGTTGGTACTTGGAGCTGGTTTCATTAAACACCTGGCTTGGGAGACCTAGCTGAAATTGTAGGCCAGGTAGATTCATAACCCCAGTCCGCATCGATATCTCATAATGACCATCAAGTTCAGGACATTACAAGCTTTCATGTAAGACCTTACTCAATATACTTTTCTAGTACAACAGTATATAGTCAGTGAGTTCAACTGCTCATTTTTGGTGTTTAAACCTTCTGGTCTCCTGTTGCGGTGTGTAGATCCTGATTGTCAGAGTGTCGAGTTTAGATTCTGGTATCCCATAGAATTAGGGTAGTGGTATTAGTTGGGGAGGAAGGGCAATATTCAGCTAATAATCCCTGAGAGCCGCCTTCAGGAAGATCTGAATAGGGAGTGGGGTCAGGAGCAAGGAAAAGTACTATGAAGGGGAGAGACAGTTTGGTGTAGCAGTCATATGAATTGCTGTAAGGGATTTAGAGAAGCTGTTGAACTCTCCAATTTTGGTGGTTTCAGGATCTCTGAATGCCACCTCCACAAGCCATTTCTGTTTCTTTTAAAAACATCAGAACAGAAATCTGAAAAGGTTATTTTCCAAGGAACAATGTCTTTATTTTTGTGGTTTCATTTTTCCTCTATACAGGTCTGTCTCATCTTATGCTGGGGTTACGTTCCGCGGTCAGCACGTAAAACAAAAAACGCGTATAGTCAAAATTACATTGAGTGTAATGGTTGGCAGAATCGCCCGCACTACAGAAACAGTATTTAAATTGTTATTTTTCTCTTTGTTTTTTTTTCTTGTTTTTGCCGACCGCGTAAAGCTGAAATTGCATATGTTAAATGCGCCTAAGATGCGACAGACCTGTACAGCTTAGGAGGGTGTGAATGCTTTATATTTGTGGGACTTGATGTGACTTTTAATTGAGAAAGACTGAGCAAATTTGCATAGAATTTTCCTATCGGAGACCTTGTCAAGATTTAGAAGTTCACAAGTGACTATGAATAATTGGTGCTATGCTCATACCTTGAATACCTTGATAGTATTCGTATTTTATGACCTAATGGCTAGCGTCTATTTATTTGAGTTAAGAAGCTGCTCCCTGCTTGCTATAGTTCAAGCTCATTTTCATGTAACAGCTTAAATGTTTAATTTTCTTCCCTGTTTTCATTCTAGCTGCCTGTGTGCATTAGTGGAGATAATGGGATTAGGGCCAGATTCTGCCACTCTTATTAACTCAGAGTAGCCTCTTACTCTATGAACAAGAGTATTTACTTCAGGGGGATTGTTTAGAGAATGGTTCTGCTCAGCACAAATAGCTGAGAGAGAGTCAAACCCTTCATCTTTGAGTAAATCTGATGAAACTATTATTCCTTTGGATTTTTTCCCCCCATTGCTGAAATACGGTAAGTGATTACTACAATATACATTCTTTGGGTAGAATTTGCAAGATGGAATCAATAGAATCTGCAAAGCTTTCAACTGAAATTTGCTTTAGAGTCAGTTTCTTAATGGACTTAAAAAAAACCCCTGCAACCACCATCTGGCATAAGTTAAAAACTCTGTTTGAAATGCAAATGTATTACTAATGCAACTATAGCTGTCTCTACAGTCACCCTAGCCTCCCTTACCCAGTTTATATGTCTGTTCACCTGTTGCATATTCTCTAAATCCCAGGTGGCATGCTCTCTATAGCAGGGACTTCTTTACCTCAACCAGAGGTTATGGGTTTCAAGTGGGAATAAGTGGTATATGCACAAAGTCAGATTACCTGATTATAGTCTGGTGCCTTCTGGCCTTAAACATCTACCAATCTAGTGTTTTTCTTCACTCGGGTTCTAGTTCCTGTGTGAGGGTTGTTAGCTGCTACCACTCTAGAAGTAACAATAGCAATAATTATTTCCAGATGAAACTGCCACACTAAAACAATTTTACATGAATTGCTTTTGAGCCCTTAGATGGCAATAACATTTGGTTGTTGGGGAGTGGTTTTGAGGTGGAAGTAAAGTACCATAACTCAAGTCATGTGTTCTCTAGCTGTGGTTCTACTGACTTGCTGTAGGGCCTTGGGCAAGTCAGTTAACTTCTTTGTGCCTCAGTCTCTCACACTAAAAATTTGTTCACAGTGGTATTCAGGGGCTTAAGTTGTTCATATTTCCAAGACATTTTGCAACCCAAAGCTCTAAGGTACTATAGAAGTGCAAAGCATAATTGATGTTAGGTATAATTGCAGAGACCACTTCCTGGCCAGCTAACTGCAGATAAAGCACAGCTACCAACATTCAGGCTTTCCAATTGCTTGATGAGGAGGGGTGGGGCTTTAGCTATTTTGGACAATATTAGGAAGTTCCAGGCACTGATATTAAGTTGGCACCATCACACAGGTTACTGGAATGGTCCTTTTGCAAGATTTCTGTCACTGGGTCCACTTACCTGGCCTCTCTGGGGATTAGCTCCTTCCAGCTGCTACACTCTCTTCTGGCGGTCTCTCCACCCATTGTCCTCTCTCGCCTCAGGAGCTGCAGTTTCCTCTTTGCGACTTGGCCCTCTATCAGCAGCCAAGGTCTGTACTATCCTATGCCTTGTTGCTTTTCCTGAGCTTTCTCCTACCTTTTTGACCCTGTCTCTCTCCCCCCCCGTTTGCCGGTTGCACAACTCCCTCCTCCCAGGGAGTAACTGTAGGCTACTTGCCTCTATAGCTCCCCTCAACATCTCCCTTCTCCCAGGGAGTGACTACAGACTGCTTCCCTGCAGCCCCCAGCTGTTCTGAGTTTTATACAGGCTCCTCCTGTTCCCATCCAGCTAAGCCTCATCTAATTAACCTCCATCACAGTTTCATTGGTCATTTTCACCTCACAGCAGAAAAACTTTCTGCTGTTTCAGCTACAAGGACAACTGACCAGACTGTAACAGGTAGTTGACTTCAGTGTCAACACCTTCACATCGGGAACACAATGGACCCGCCGTGGAAGTTATACCAACACTCTTGTACAGAAGTGAGGTATAGGTGCTGAGGAAGGTTGAAGAACACTGGATTGACATTTTCAGTTCTCATGTTCATCAGCTACTTCATATCAACAGGGTGGAAAAGATCAGAAAGGAGGATATTCGAAGCTGAACCCAACAATTGCCTCCATCAGCACTAGTTCAGTTTTAGCAGCTTTCTTGGTATGGACATTTTATCAAAATGGAAGACCAATGAATTCTGAAGCATGTGTACCAAAAAATGCTGCTACACAACTGGCAATTGAGCAGGTGCCCAAAGCTTTGGTGGCATAATAAGATTGCCAGTGACAGACAAACGGAATATAGGGCCAGACTATCTCAAGAACCTAGCCAGAGAGCGAGCCGGGGGGGCACTTGAGCTTCAAAGAGGCCATATCCCTTTGGGATTTGCCATTATGATGGTTGATACCGGCCATATTTAAATCATTGAGGTAAAATCATAATGGGTTCTGTCTCATTATGGGACAGGATGGTTCTGAGAATTAGTATTGTTTCAATTCACTGTAGGTTATTCCTAAGTAAAGAACGGAGGAGTTATGGGAGATTCAAACATTCATGTTAATCTAAAGTGTAATCCATGAGAATTTCCTACATAAAAAGGGAAGAGGGATATCTTACGGTGTATAATTTTTGGGGACAAAGGAGTGCACAGGATGCTGCGCAGCGGAACACAAAGCCAGATTCTGATCAGCAGCCCAACTCTGCCCAGCACAGGGTTTCAGGGTGTGAGAACAAAGATGCTCGTGTGCCACCTGTCTCTCTCCTGGACTCTTAAATGCACTTGGGGATGACAGGGGGCACAGAAGGATGGGGAGTAGAGGGGAGCTATAGCTCTTCCCCTCACTTTGCCAGTCAATGGAACTGACTTACCCAAGGGGCAAAATAAGCTGGAGTAAGTTAGCCTTTGCTTCTGTGGGAATGTAACCAGGGAAAGACTTGTCATACTGAGTCACAATTCTTTGTTTGGGCTCCTACAGACTATACACAGTGCTGAGTCTACAGGTTTGATTCTATCCCAGGGGTGCTTGATACAACAGGTTTACTTAGCATTCCAATTGCAGCAACAGACTACACCGTGGTATTTGAAATACTGGAGTAACTATTGGTAGATGTTGATTTTTTTTTTTAAACTAAACTACAAGAATGAACTGTCCACATGCTTTCACATATTGCTTTGTTAAATCAGTGAGGCAGTGTCAGATACCTAGCAATATTTTCAGCATCATTGCCTGCTGAGCCAAGATTATACTTACCAAAAGCTGGCCTGTGGAAAAATGTTTCAAAACTGACTGTGCAGTTAACAAGGGAGGGGAAATAGAAAAATGCTGCACCAGGAAAAAAACTAAAGTTACCTACTGAATTCTCTTGCAGATGGTGAGGAAATACATAATTTAAGGAAATTAGTGAGAGATGATTCTGTGTACATGTTAGGAGTTCAGCCTGAATCATTTAGAATCCAGCAACAGCAAAACAGGTTTGACATTTTTTAATAATATATCGTAGCTTAGATGAAGAGCCTTTCAAATATGCTCCACTGCATAACAAGTTGAGCAGCCTGCGACAAACCAAGTCAATAGAACCTTCAACAAGGGAGTCAATGTGATCCTCAGTATCTCTGGCAGAAATGTCATTCAAAATTGATGACAAGATTTCTGACCAAATGCTATTTTAGGGTAGCCTTCGTGATTCTGTCTGATACTACATGGTGTGACTTTTGGCCTGTCTCACAGGCATCACAAACGCCAGCGAAAGACTGAGCTTCTCACTTTGAAGTGTAGAAATTAACATAATGAAACTGTAGGAAAATATAGAAGACAATTTAGAAAATCCTCTGTAAAGTACACTGTGAACTATCAATTAATCGACTTTAACTGCTGCTGAAATACAGGAGATAAGAGCCTTTTTTTAAAAACAAAACCATCCCATTTCCCCCACCACCACAGATGGAAGACTCTTTAAAGATTTTTATGTTTGAAATTATTTTGGAACCTTTATTAAAGGGAAAAAAAAACACCACAAACGCCATGCAAAAAACATTAAGGCAGAATGGTTAAACCTATTGGCTTTTTGCTAGAAAATTACTCAGACTGCTGTAAGAAATGTTTTTCCATTAAAGAGAGTATGTTACTTCTATTCATATGAAAATTTACACAAGAAAATAATAATTCGAGCTACATATAATGGAAAGGGCCATCTTCATCAGGTGGCATTCACTTGTATGAATGCAAGTTTGCATCCAAGCAAGCCCTCCCCCCTTCCCCAGACACACACTTTGCATGCACTAAAAGCTGCATGTGAGGGAGTTAGTTTTACACATGCAAATTCTGTCACTGGAGCACTGACAGCAAATAAGGCCTGGCGGACACTAGTTCAATCCCTTGTCTGTGTCAGGGCCACCCGGGGGAGGGGGGCAAGTGGGGCAATTTGCCCCGGGTCCCGCAGGGGCCCCCACGAGAGTGTTCGACCCGCTGCCGAAGACCCGGAGCTCCTTCCGCTCCAGGTCTTTGGCGGCAATTCGGCAGCGAGGGCTTCTTCCGCTCTGGGTCTTCGGCGGCGGGTCCCGGAGCGAGTGAAGGACCCGCCGCCTAATTGCCCCGAAGACCCGGAGCGGAAGGACCCCCGCTGCTGAAGACCCCAGCCCCCCTGAATCCTCTGGGCGGCCCTGGTCTGTGTGTTTAGTTCCCTTCCTCCAGCCCTTATCTCTTTTGTCTGCCTAGGCCTTGATCATATGGTTTACAATGTGTGGGTGATCTGCCTGTATAGAGCCCCTCTGAAGTCAATAGGAGTGTGTGCAAGCAAAGGCAGCTACCCTCACATTGTACTCCAGATTGAAGGCCTTAGATAATAAACACTGAGGCAGGGAACTGTTTAATTATATGGCCCTTGAGCACATAGAACACTTTTAAGCCCTGCAAAATAAATAGTAATTCCCTTTTTCAGTTGCTTGTGGTTTTGACAAACTAGCTCTTTTGGATTACGTCAGTTCTTGAATTTTGCATTACTTGACCTCAGGCAAAGGAAGATTTTGGGACAGTTTCAGCAAAACTGGTTCAGCCTTTTTGAGCTCTTGCTATGCAAAAGTATATTCTTGTCAGAAACTTGACTCCCAGTCCCATCCCTAAAGCATTCAATTACAGTGTCCTCTGGCAAATGATTTAGGGCTTGTCTACACCACACAGCTTTTAGCGACNGGGGGGGGGGGGGGGGGGGGGGGGGGGGGGGGGGGAGCTTTTTTTAAGTACCCGTGAAAAATAAAAAAGTTTTGTTGACAACTTTGCAGTGTAGACAAGCCCTTAGTCTCACTGGATTATGTTTATCCCTACAGTAACTCAATTGAAGCACCTTGGTTTCCCCTTCAGTAATACAAGGATAATGCAATCTGTCAGAGTTTCAGGATAACTGCACTTGTATTCCCCATCTGTGGTCCCTCAAGGGCACCTTCTTAAAGGATTCCAGCTCCCAGCCATCACCTTTTTTGGGCACTGACCCATATCTCACTCCTTCCTGACTGTGGGTTTTAAGGCTGCACAGCTTCCGGATCTACACTGTGATATTCCACCAAGCAAGACTGCCTAAAAGGCCAGTTTCTGTTTTGTCTTCATGCCGATATCTATGACTAGCATATTGCCTGCAGTTATAAGTTACCACACAGCTCATTCTAAGCAAGCATATTTATCTAAGATAAAATTAGTACTTAGAACATATTACAACAATGAAAGAACATACATGCAATCCTAAAAGCTTACCCCAACTCCAGCCTAGGGCTCTGATAGTCTTTCAAAACCCACAACTTGGTTTTCGCTTGTGAGTACAAGTTCACCCATCTTAGATCCAGAACTAGAATGAAGGCTGAGCAGATCAATTGTTTTGGTCTGCAGCTCAGGATAGTTATCTTAGCCTTCTATACTGGTAATCAGATGACAAATCACCCTCTAAGGAGGTAGCTTCAAAATGCTGTGTTTTTGCATAACCAGAGTTGGGGAATTTGCATTAATTTCTCCCTAGACATCCCCCAGGAAAACCACTTAACACTTGTGGTCCCCCCGAAAAAAATCCATGTGTCGGGCAGATTTTTTTTAAAAAAAAAAATTATACCAGTAATCTTGAGGGTCCAGAGTGTAGACACTTTAGAGGGAGCCCTCTCCCCCCCGAAAGGTTCCATGTAATCCTGTCCCACAATAATACATAATCCTAATTCAAGAAGGTCTTTCAAGGTTATTACAGGAAATTTCCCTATTGTCACACCACCTTCCTCATAGATGTACTGCTCCGTGTCCCCCTTGCTTAAAAACAAAGCTGACACACTGTTTCATGATGTTTATTTGGGAAGCTATATAGGTATGAGAATTCATGTCAGTCACATGCACCAATTTTCTGATTGATGACAGTATGGACCTGATTTTAAAAATCAGGTTCACAAATTTATAAATGTACAAATTGGTTAACCAACTATTGTTTTATTTGTATTAAAAGAGCATCCAGAGGCTCCTCTCAGAATCACAACTTCATCATTCTAGGTGTTTGTACTCACTCAGAGACGGCCCCTGCCACCAAGACATTACTGAACACACAAATGACCAGTTGCGTATTTAACTGACCATTTACACATTTGCTGGTTTATGTGCACAATGGTTAGTTGCTTGTGTGTATTAGGCCTCTCTGCGCATGTTATTTTGCACAGCTGAGTTTAGAAATTGGGGCCTTATGTTTGAGCGCACCTGCTGGTTCAGCATTTGCGGGGGAAACTTGGATGGGTAGAACTGAGGTTTTCTATTGAAACAGCAGACACCAGCCTATCACCCTACACACCTCCAGTTGCATGAATGACTGACCAGCTCCTTTATCCCTCCTAATTTCATGGCTTTCACAACAAGTCCGAAATATAGTTTTTGGCATAGGATTGCTGAGGAAAATTGGACTCAGGGAATTTGAGAGACTTATCTCCGATTATAAGGGCAGGGGAAAGGAGATATCTCAGGTATTGCTGTAGTGCAGTAGTTAACACTAGTCAGTATTTTCCACAGGTTATTCCAGTGACAAATCCAAAGCCAATTGAGCTCAATAGAAACATTTCCATTTACTTCAGTGGGCTTTGGATCAGGTCCATAGTTGCAAAACAATATCGATACATTAAATATTACACTTCCCTTAAATTGCATTAAGCCTGAAGTATGCAATGTTATAGAAGAAATTCCAGTTAGTATCTAATTCCAAACAAAAAAAACCTTAATTCCAAAAATACAGCTCAGGTTGCTAAACAAAATCATTACTTAGCACACATCATTTACACAACACAAGCACTTAAAAAGAAGAAAAAATTAATAGCTAAGGACATCAAGTCTTACTCTGTTATGTAACACATACGTGGCCACATCGGGCCATCTGTTTTTAGGAAACTGAAATCAGTGTAGAGATCTGCTTAAAAACAGGTGGCACAATATGTCCCATTTTTCTTGTCAAGTATAAAGAAATGTGTATATCACAAAACAGTGTTTGTGAAAGGGATACTATTTCCCATAAAATAGTATCAATTAGTTATAATTGCTGTCTCTTAGCAATATTAAAGGTGTATAAGGAAGTACAGGAAGAATATAACATGTTTTAAAGCTAACTCAGGTGTGTTTGGAGGTAGGTGATTAAAATATCCGTCATGCTCCAATGTGTTCTGTTGCTCTGTGAATAGTAGAGCTAGTAAAAAGATTTAGAATTTTAAAACTAGGAATAGGGATGTTCCCCCTTTTTTTAGCCTGTATTGAAGCCATAAGGGGGAGGGGAAAGAAAAAAAAAGTGTTTAAATATCAGTTTTTTCTAATCTAGCCCTGCAAATATTAAGATGCCATAAACATAATCATATGATATGCAGTATGCTTATTTCATGGTCATTACAGGGCAGATTTAAGTTTGTTTGGATGCCTGAAGTGTGCATTTCTTGCTACAGCATGTTTGGATTTCTTTTAAGTGTAACTTTAACTTTGAATGTCCTGGATTTGTAACACTAGGGTTTAGGATAATTAAAACATCCATGCCATGTTTCTTTTACTCTTCAGCTACCAACACGTAACTCTCAACTTTAACTCCATTTTAACATCGTTATTGTCATCTTCTTAGAATAAAAATGTGAGGGGCTTACAGAGCCCTTAGTGCCGTGAAGAGAGTATCAGGATATTCCAACCTCCCTCCAGATCTTTGGCAACAACCAACACAGGCTAAGCAAAGAGCCCACGTTGAGACAGAAAACACTCCATTACTGGAGTTGCTAAACTGCGGTCTGCAAAACATATTTTTGTGGACTGAGGCGAACTGGCTGGCCATGCGGTGCTGGCTCCTCCTTGCTTCCAGCAGCTGCTATAAGCATCCAGTCTCTTCATTGCAGAGAAAAAGCCAGGAGACTGCTAAAAGCAGCTGGGCAAGATGTAGAGGGAAGCACCTAGTAAATTCTACAGCAGAAGAGGATACAGAGCAGAGAAAACAGAAGCCATCCTTGGAGACCCAAGCTGCTGAAGAAATTGGAGCTGCCAGCTACCAGTAACAGGAATCCCCAAAGCATAAGGCTACCAGGAAGTATGTGCATGGGAATGGGTGGAGATGAGGACTAGGTGGCTGGACAGCATATCCAGAGGAGAAGGGAAATACAGAGCATGAAAATGTACAGTGGAAGAGGACCAAGACAGAGTGATACACATGAAAGGCAGAGGAACAGAACAGATGGAGGTGTGTGTGTGTATGTATGTGTGTATGTATTTGAGAGAGAATGCTGAGCAAAGCTAGGCAGCAGATAAAATTTTCCAAAAGTGCCTAAGTGCCTTTCCATTGACTTTGAAATGGAACTTAGGTGGTTTAGAAGATGTTACCTAGTGAGATCAGCACCCCCTCCAAAGGAACAAGAAACACTTATCACAAAAATACATGCACACTTCCCTAGTGTTACAATCACAGCAGCTGTCATGTAATTGTGAGTGGAAGGGCAGATGGTCTATGTCATTGTAAATAAGAAGTTCCTAAAACCTGTCTCTACTAAGTAAACCTGTCTCTACTAAGTTGTGGTCCAACCTAGTGTCAAAGGCATAATGTTCCCCTTCAGTGACAGAACTGAAGAGAACAGTACTTTGGAGAAGACATATTACTACTTTTGTAGACAATCCACCACAGTGAATTTTAACACACAATTTCTTTAGACAATCCCTATAGTGGTTGGCCTGAACTAAAGAAGAGATGCTGTGGCTTAGTAATAAATTACTACATTAGCTCAGCTGGTATGAGTATTTGGTGTTGATAGTACAGGTTTCATTTCCACTATTGACCATGAAGCTTGTGCATATGGAGTCAAATATACATTGTACAAGGCTTGTTTGTTGTATATAGAGCCATAGCTATTTGAAGACTATTTACAAGTAAAACATTACTCTTCCCTTCCAATTTCAATTTTGGACTGCAAAACAAATAGATGGCTAAACTATCCAGTCGATAAATACATTACACAGTTCTGTTACTGTGTACAACTAAGTACACAGATGAAGTGTCTAGAAAAATTGCAATACACGTGCAGTTCTCCTTTTCCTGCCAGTCTTATTAGCCAGTATTATCCTTCAGAGTTGTTGTTTTTTAAAGCAATCTCTCAAATGTGCACAAGTATTTACAGGTTCAGGGCTGTACTTTGCCATTTATTCCAGAGGACAAACCCTTTCAGCCTCAGCAGCAGTATTTTTTCTGCAAACACAGAAGGCATGAGAGAGATTGGAGATATAGCCATTGCATTTTAAACTGGGGGCCTTCATTCTCCTGTATTTACAGTTTCACAAAAGGTAAACACATTTAGTGGTATCCTTTTAACTTGATAAAGGAACCAGATCACAGTGCCTTTATTCTTCTCACTGAATTCTAATAGCATAAAACTCCTTAACTACAGCTGTAGCATATTACCATACCAGTATAGCAGGTTCAGTATAATTTCCCAGAACAGGTTATTAACAAAACAATTTGTTTGAGTTTACACTCTATACAATAATTCATAGATTCCAATGCCAGAGGGGACCATTTTGATTATCTAGTCTGACCTCCCATATAAACACAGGCCTTATGGAACTTCCCCAAAATAATTCTAGAGCATAACTTTCAGAAAAACATCCACTCTTGATTTAGAAATTGTCAGTGATGGAGAATCCACCACGATGCTTGGTAAATTGTTCCAGTGGTTATTTATTCTCACTGTCAAAAATGTATGCCTTATTTCCAGTCTGAATTTGTCTAGTTTCAACTTTGTGTTATACCTTTCTCTGCTAGACTGAAGAGCCATTTTTAAATATTTGTTCCCCATGTAGCTATTTCTAGATTATAATCAAGTCACCCCTTAACCTTTTCTTTATTAAGCTAATAGATATAGAGACAGACTTTGAGCTTTAAGACGTGTTCCAATCCTCTAATCATTGTTGTGGCTCTTCTCTGAAACCTCTCCAATTTATCCATATCCTTCTGGTCTCCACAATTCAAGAACTGGACACAATATTCCAGCAGCATTCATACCAGTGCCAAATACAGCGGTAAAATTACCTCTAGTCCTGCTTGAAATTCTCATTTATACATCCCAAGACTGGATTAGCTTTTTTGGCCACAGCAACACATTGGGAGCTCATATTCATCTCAAAGTATTCACCATGACCCCCAAATCTTTTTCACAGGATAGAGTCCCCCATCACGTAGAGATAGCCTACATTCTTTGTTCCTAGATTTATAGTAACCTACTCAGTTACACTAAACGACTCAGGCTTCTTTAAAATATAAGCATTATCTAACAAACATTTTGGAGTAATTCTAGCTACTTGACTTAGATTTAGTTCTTCCTTATTTCTTGAGGCACTGAAAGCATTGAATAGTTGTGATTTGTGAAAGAATGACTAAATGAAAAAGGAACAGAAGAATTTAATGTAACTGGCTAAGTTCTACTGTAAATTCTGTTTATCCCCACTGGCTTAAAAATGTTGCAAACATATTTCCACCTATCAAAGATGAAGAACGGGAGGGAGAATAAACATCAGGCAACCAAGGAATGATTTTTTCCAGAATTGATTAAGAGTTCAAGTACTTCTCGTAGCTGAAAGGACTGAAGATTTTTCCTTAATTATCACAACACTTTACTTTTAGTATATTAAGCCTTATAACAGCCTTGAGAGGTAGGTGAATTACTATTTCACAGATAAGAAACAAAAGTTTAAGTTACTTAGCTGAAGTCAAACAGTGATTCAGAGTTTGAGTCAGGGATGGGAGCCAGTGGTGAAATCTTGGCCCCACTGAAGTCAATGGCAAAACTCCCACTGATGTCCTGGGTGCCAGGATTTCACTGCAACAATCTTCCTGACAACATATTTCCTCCTGGCAACATACTTCCTCTCTTGGAGGCTTTAAGTGCCCTGTAATTTCTATTGTACCATATTGATATATAGCAATATGCACAAGAAGCTGTATTGACTACAGGGTCATTGTGACAGGGCGACGACTCACCGGCACGGCGCCTCCTGCTGGTCGTCCTGGGAATTAGCTCTTCCAG